>JBBCBC010000014.1:20929448-21477362 GCA_037126765.1 Stenogyne calaminthoides | reverse complement strand
TAGCTAAAATCACCCATCTAGTCGTGGCCAGAGCCAGACCCGGAGTTCATAAAAAATGTCCAATTCATCTGTAATTTGAGAATAGATGAAAGAAGATGGTATGCATTCTTCGATTACCACATCACATTTAGAGTATTCGTCCAAAATACGCCCGATTTTGAGAGGGGATTTCGCGCGTAATTCGAAAAATCAATGATGTCTTTGAGCTCGCGGATAGAGGAGGGATCCTCGCGATGTATATGTCGGGTAGAGCGGAGTACCTAGATAGGATTCCGAGAATCCTGTTAAATTTGAGGCTTACATTGCATAAGAGGCATCTAAAGCCACAATATCGTGTCCGATGGATATTGTGAAAAGTGCATCATGAGTCTTCTTGAGGAGTTTTGAGCAGATTAGTACCCCGGCTCGGATTGATGGCGGCGATCGAGGCATCTCCTACCACCGACTTCAACCGGCCGAAATTTAATTCGGATGGTGACCCGGAGCAAGCCAAGGTCATAAAAAGGGTCAATGGGACAATCACGATGAAAACGAAGATCCACCATGCCACCAAAATTGCTTATATTTTGGAGATGTCTTGAGAGGAGGAGGATATCTTCGCCAATTCAACCCCATTCCCTAAAACCAAAATTCTCTTCAAGCCCAATCGCAGGAAGTGGAAAGCGAGCCGTTCGAGGAAAAGAGAAAAAGAAGGTAGAATCACCTTCGCCCCGCTGAGAAAGAGACCCAACAAACCAAAAGGTTTGGAGGAGGCAAAAAAAAGAAAGGAGCAAAACTGACCCAGGCGAGGATCTTGCTCCAAAAGCGCAAAAGATTAAGTGGTTCTCACCGAGCGGCAGTAAAAAGGATTCTGATGGAATACAACCCGAAAGTTAAATACTCGAGTTCGCCATTACAAGTGTTGGCTCAGTTATCTAGGACACAGGATCATACTTGGAGCGTCTCTTCTCGAGGTGCTCGAGACATCACTTCCGCTTGGAATAAAATTTCGGGGAAATTTTAAATGAGCTTCGAACCTCGAGAGATGCTACCTCAGATGTGCGTGCTCAGACAAGAGCCAACTCAGAGTCGATTCAAGATGTGCAAAGCGGGACTCAACGAGCCAACTCGGGACTAAACCGAGGATATGCTAGCTCAAAGCCTCGTAACCCACTCAGATGCAAACCGAGGACCCTAATGCACAAAACTTCAGACACTCACCGAGGCTCGCAGCAAAATATTCTTGATGAGCTCCAGAGTGATCTATCATGATCCCTTAGCGGCTTTCACCGAACTAGAGAGCCCAGATGGAAGAAGGGCTGAGGAAGGCGAATGGAGGAGCAAGGGGGGAACAACATCCTCGATCACTACCAGCTCAAATGCATACCCCATCCGCAAGATGTTTTTCTGATTAAGGACGACAAAGATATATCCTCAATCGACTCTTCCCGAGATGCTTGATATTGTCGATTCGTAGGGGAGATCGGTGGAATGAGGAGACAAATGGGATCGACTTCGTGGTTCGTGAGGACAAAGCCTGGATGAAAAATTCCGATTTTGATGAGCCGCGTTCGTAGAAGCTACCAGAAGAAAACAAATCAAGGAGTCTCCGGAAAATGAGACAAATCCAAAGATGAAGATGGGGACCAACAGGAGATCTTGAGGATCGATCTCAAATGGAAAAAAGACTTACATTCGACGATCAACCTCGATCGAAAGTTAGCACTCTTGGTACCTTTTGGCACTATTAACAATTATGCAAAGTTCTTGAAAGTACTATCTTTAATTCTCAATTGTTTGATAAAATGGATCGAGGCTCAAATGGAGACTGGAGCTCAGGATGAAGTGAAGCTCGGGATGATCAAACAAACATGAATAGGTCGAGAAGGTTCACGAGATTGATCTCACTCCCCGTAATGGAGAAACTTGAGAAGATTGAGCCAATGGCGATCAAAATTGCTCGATAGAAAAACGTTGGCCAATCAAGCTCGGACAATGGAAGGACTTAGCCATTCTTCTAATCGTGCAGATACAAAACACTCGACCACTCGGATGACCTCCATGGAAGAAAAGTGAATGAAAAGCCTGGAGGAGTCAATGCGAGTTAAGTCTTTGAAATGAAACGAAGACCGGGGAATCGATGAATTTCTAGAGGTGAAAAACTAGCAGAGAAAAAATGAGGTCTTGATCAAATCTGCTATTGAGGAAATAAGCTCGGTGCTTTCATGACCAAGATGATGAGATGCTTAAAGATGCACTCTCCGCCGGTTGCCTGCTTATCTCGAAGAACTTTCGTGGGCTAAGAACCACATCGGAGAATGGAAGATGAGCAAGATCCCAGTTAGCGGGAGAGATCCGCAAGTGAGCAAAGAGCAAGATCACATGGACACAGACTCTCTCGGACTTCTTCCAAATTACACGGTGCGGGAAGGGGAAAGGAAGGTGAAGACCTCGGGGAAGTTCATACATCGTTTTGGAGAAGAAGGCTCGAAAAAGAATGAAATGTACAATCTAGCCAAAGCCTTAAAAAGAAGTTGAAGCTCTTGATAAATTGAAATTCGCTCAAGTGGAGAAGCCCATCTACACTCGAGTTTGAAAGCAAACCATGCTTGAGGTTGCAAGAGAGAAACCGACCGCTAGAAGCCCAGGTTGGAACTAGCGGTGGTCTTTGAATCGCCTATGAAGAGGAAAGCCTTGGGCGTTGTTCAACTTTAATAGCTAAGAATCTTAAGGCTTCTAAGCCAGAGAAAGCGATTACGGATGATGAAGATCTTAAAGAATCAAGAGTCTCAACCTCGGAAGAAAGTCTTCAACACGAGATGCTCAAGACACCTCCAAAAGAATAAGCCAAGAAAGCGCCCGGTCTCGGTGAGCGTCTGTGGATCGAGAAGAAAACGAAAGCGAAAAAGCGATGAGGATTGACTTCAGAAGTTCCGAAAGCAAAGAGGAAGGGAACATCGAAAAGCTTAAAGGGGTTTTTGCGTTGATAAATGGATGCCCATTAAACTCGGCCGACATGTGGGAAGAAGTGAAGAGAACCTTCGTTCAATTACGATGTTCTCGAGGAATGGAGAGGAAGACTTCGGTCGGAACGGCTTTTATTGAATATCTTCTAACCTTCTCTATCCAAAGTATCTCCAAGGTGGATTAACCTTGCGATGAAGGTGGATCTGAATAGTAGCCCCCGGTCCATATTCCTATTCTCCTCCAAGACTTGGTAATGGCTTGGTAAATAGAAGGCATTCTGCAAGAAATTGCTCAATATCTTTGGTCATTGGGATTAACAGGAACAAATCAGGACATCATCAAGGAGAGGAATGAGCTGAGAAAAGATTTTTTGTAATGTTCAACTTCAGAGGTGCCGGTGATGAAGTCGAAAATGAAGCAAACTGAAGAGCCGAATCTGAAGACTGAAGACTGAAGAACTCAGAAGATTCTGTAATCTTTAAATATTTTGTCTTTTTGATTTTGTTGATAAAAATCTCATTGTAATCTGTAATGGTATACTTATCATCAATGAAAATTTATCATTATGCTCAAAAGATAATACCTTATTATCTTATTTACATGTCTTTTATTTTGATATGCTAATTGTATGTCTCTGAACTAACTGAATGATGATATGGGAAAATTGTTTAAGTATTTAGTAATGAACTACTTAAAGAGATTCATTACTGAAGAAATTACTGAATGTCTTTAGTGTTGGAAAAACTCTCTGAAAGTATTGAGAGATTCTCTGTTTCAGAAATTGTTGAGAGACAACCAATCTTGTGATAGAATAAACCCAAACACAGTATAGGTTATGTATTTGTAACAAGATAGGTTTTTGGCATCATCAAAAAGGGAAATTGTTGGGAGATGAATTTAATAAAAGATTATATGATTTTGATTAAGATCCCAAAACCCCCGAAAGTATGACATGTTGAAATGATCTTGATAATTGAGTCGATTCGTTTAGAGTATTCGTGGATGTTATCTCGCAAAATGTATAACGTGAGATATAGTTCGATAGGTTAAAGACTACGAAGAACTCAAGATAAGCCAAGAAACTCAAGTTTCAAAGATGAAACCGAAGTCTCAAGACTTCGATGAAACCGAGAATCTAAAGATTCGTGCCGAGAAATCGAGATTCAAGACTAAAGATGTAAAACCGAGATATCAAGACTCAAGATTAAACCGAACTCAAGATCAAAGATGAAGACTCGATATCGCTCAAGATAAATCAAGACCTGAAGACCTCAAGACTCCAAGACTTCAAAAGACTCGTGAAGACCCCCGAAGACTCGGGGAAGACTCCAACACCCCGAAGACTCGAAGACTTCAAGACTCGCATTTAAAACCGAGATATCAAGACTCAAAGATGAAACTGAGAACTGAAGACTCAGCATGAAGACTCGTGATATCGGGCCAAGATAAATAAGACTCAAGAAGACCTCAAGACTAGAAGACCTCAAGACTAAGACTCAAGACGAAGATCAAGACCGGTAAATCAAGATCAAGAATATCGGGAAGCGCACTATTAAAAAAATCAGAATGCATCAATGCCTGCCAAGAACCTCAATGTTCCGAGGCACCGAATATATCTATCCAAGGATGCAATCTTGAGAGAAACGCGATGCCTTAGAAAAGTTAGATATTGCCAAGACATTCAAATGCAGCATAAAAGGAACTAAGTCAAGTGTTGTTAAGGTTATATCAAACTCGAGTTTGTAACCAAAAGAGCTGTTGAAGGTGTCTACCTTAACTCAAGACAAAAGTCAAAAGAGGAAGACGACATCGCATTTCCATATCGACATCGACAAAGGACCCAGTCAAAAAAAGATGTCGATGTCACGAAAGTTCAGGGATCAAAAAAGTGAAGACCCTACATGAAAGGCTATTGCCTAAAACATGTTAGGGAGTTTCAAACCCTAAATATAGCTATTTCTCACACACCATAAGAGGGAACTCACAAAGCTATCTCTCCAACGGATAGTTTTCAAAGAGTGACCTTGGTGTATGCCTATAATCTTGGTGACCCTCTACTTTGTAAGGTTACGGGAAATTTATACGCGAACTCAAGAGCTCAAACTTATTCTTGCAGAAAAGTTAAAGCACTTTCGAAATACCTTGAATTTCCCAAGTGCTTCTATATTGAAGAGAGCTCACTTTACTAAGCCTAGCTTGATAAGATTTATCGAAAGCTTAGTCGAGATATCCTAACCCTTTGCATTGTGCTTCATTGTAAAAAGGATATCTCATCCTAGTTGGAAACAAACCGAAACCCCAAACCCTTGAGAAGGTAGTTGGAGTGTGTTTGTTGGTGAGTAGAGTTGTAAAGAGTTAGTAAACTACTGGCGGAGTAGTCGGAAAACTCTAGAGGAGAAGTTAGTAAGCTACAGGTAGTCCGAAAAAAGCTTGTGTGTGATTGAGTAAGTAAACTACGGAGGTAGTCGAAAAACTCAAGGTCGGGTTGAGTAAGTAAACTACGTGGAGTAGTCGGCTTCGAGGCGAGTTGAGTAAGTAAACTACGAGGGCAGTCGAAGCTTCGAGAAGTTGATAGTGAATTTCTCCAAGAGTCGAGAGAGGATGTAGGAGCTTGAGTCTCTGAACCACTATAATCAAGTGTTCTTTATTGCTTTCATATCATGTGCTTAACTGTTGCATTGACTTGATTTTGAAAGCATACTTTTCGCGATATTCAACTGGAATCAATCCCTTTCGAAGTTGCATAAGTGAATCACACCTAATCACTATTTCATAAAGGAAGGTCTTTCAAAGAAAGCTTAAAACGAGTATAATCTAAGGGCCAACCATTCCATACGGTAGTGGTAGCTAGAACAGATAGTTATCAAATCCAACTCTCTTACGAGGATTGATAAGCTAGTTATCGATCCAAGCAACTCGGGATCTCATTTTCGAGATTCGGTTGGGATTATCTCGAGGTATCTGAAAAGGCTTCGAAATCACTGTCTCGATAGACTTTGACTTCGAGCGTCTGTGCTTCTCGAACCTAATCTTCAGGATTATCTGACCCAGGCTGACCTCAGTAAGAAAAAGTTTTAAAATCACTGAACACGTGTATTCCCCCCCCATACACGTGTAAGACTCGTTTACACCGGGACCAACAAATGCAAACAATCAAACATAATATTCAAGCAAGTGTATTGTCATATGTTAATATTAAGTGAACTATAATATTAAATCGAACTGAATATCATCGAGTATTATGTCCTTATAATAGATTGTCTCTAAGACACTAATACTAACAATCTCCCACTTGGACTAGAGTCAATCACCTACATGTCTAACCCCTAGACCATCAAATGTCTAGTGTGTACATGAACACTCAGTGTTATGGTGAAAGGATCTGCCAAATTAAATATGTGGGAATACATTTTAATTCTATTTCTCCTATCTTTATGATCTATCGGATCAAATGATAAGCATGATACTGCTTGTTGATCTCGGTTCCTTTACTTGCGCATTCGCACCAACGCGTTGTCTCAATACAAGTTTATTAGACAACCGGCACCGAACTACCCCTAGTTCTCTTAAGAACTATAAAATCGAACTGACCTCGTTGAGGCTTCGATCTGACAATAATACTTTCGGCTTCGGTTGTTGAATCTACGATGCGTCTCTTTGCTTGGAACTATTCCAACCCATCGCCCCAAAGATTGAGAGTGAAACGTAACGACCGTGATTTGTAATCATCACAATTCGAATTGAAAACTTGTGTTAGCTTAACCAAATCCACTTCTAGTTAATTTCCCACCATAGACAAAAAACATTCTTTGGTTAGTCTAAGATACTTGAAATGATCTTGGCAGCAATCCAGTGAGACTCACGGGATTACATTGGTATCTACCGATGAGGTTGATAAATGTGAGCCCACGTTTGGCCTAGTCAAGTCATGGACATGATTGACCAATTGCATATGTATATGGGACATCTTTCATATGCTTGATATCGACTTCATTAGAAGGACAATCCTTATTTGGACGAATTTTATCCCATGATTTGCTTGGGTGAGACCCCCTCTTAGAGTTCTCTATCGCAAAGCTTCAACACCTTGTCTACATAAAGGATGTGACGACCTCAACATCCTCTTGGATCTATCCATGTGGATCATGATCCCTAAGATGTAGCGGGCTTCACAAAGATCCTTCATCATGAAGGTCTTTGACTACCAATCTTCAACGGATCAAGATAATCGGGATATTGTTTCCCAAAATCAATATGTCATCGACATACAATTATTATGAAAACAATATTCTTCCCCGGGTGGTTTACAATAAACACAAGGATCTTCCGAATTCGGAAGTCAAAAGACTTGATAGCTTCATCAAATTGGATATTCCAACTCCTAGAACCTTGCTTCAATCCATAAATGGATATCTTTAGTTTGCATACTACATTAGAATTTAACTTAGATGTAAAACCTTCCCATTGAGTCATAAACACTTCATTATCAATGTTTCCATTGAGGAAAACTATTTCGCATCCATCTACCAAATCTCATAATCATAGTGTCTTTGCTATCGCAAGTAAAATTTAATGGACTTGATCTTTGCAATCGGTGAGAAGGTCTCATCATAGTCACGCCTTGCCAGCGTTGACTATAACCTTCGCCACCAACCTAGCTTTGTAGGTTTGTAATTTGCCACTTGCATTAGTCTTTACGCTTGAGGACCCATTTGCAACATGTGGGTCTAACCCCTTTAGGCAACTCAACCAAGTCCCAGACTTGATTGGTGTACATCGTGTCCATTTTGGATTTCATGGCTTCATGCCACTTCCCTGAATCAATATCTGATATTGCTTCAGAATAAGTATTAGGATCATCCTTATCCTGTATGTCCATATTATCGAGTTCCTCCAAGAGGTAAATTGGTATCTCATAAAATACGATTCCTAATTGACTTACGAAGTTGTGGTTGTGCAGGTTGTACATTCTGATCGTGAAAATTTTGTGGTGCATTGATCTCATCAATGTCCGGAGAGTCCTCAAGAGCTATACTTTCAGATTCCTCTTAGGCGGGAGTTTGAACTATGTTGTTCTCATTCAGCCCACTTGGAGGTTCTTGCACTGGTAAGCATACTCCAATTACGCTCCCACTGGCTGAAAGACGATCACCTAGTGAAAGACTCCCACCGTGAAAGTTGCTGAATGCTCCCACTGATTCCTTGTCATGTTGCTTTGATAAGATAGCAGTCTCTTTGTTAATTTGTCGTTCTTGAATTTCTTCAAGTTCTATCAGCTTACGACCTTGTTCCTTAAAGACATAGTCCTTTTCGAGGAACTTGGTCTGCCTAGAAACAATCACTGATTATTTCGCAAGTAGATAGAAGAAATATCCTTTAGTTTCCTTAGGATATCCCACAAAGTAACCATTTTCACCTTTGGATTTCAACTTGTTGGTAAGCATTCTTTTCACAATCACGGGGCAACCCCATGTTTGATATGTGTAAAAGTTGGCTTCTTGCCACACCATAGTTCATATGGTCTGTGCTCAACCGATTTAGATGGAATCCTATTCAGAATGTAAATTGAGGTTTGTAACGCGTATCCCATAAGAATATCGGAAGAGAGAAAAATCTCACCATGGACCTCCACCGTGTTTAACAGGTTCGGTTTCTTCTCTCGGACACACCATTCATCTGAGGTGTTCCGAGAGGAGTCCATTGTGATCGGATTCCATGTAACTTCAAGTAATCAGTGAATTCACGGCTAAGGTATTCACCTCTCGATTAGATCGAAGAGTCTTGATACTCTTACCAAGTTGCTTCTCTACTTCAACCTTAAACTCTTTGAATTTCTCAAAAGATTGAATTTGTGTTTCATAAGATACACGATCCGTATCTTGAGAAATCATCGATAAAAAGTGATGAAATATCCAAGTGACCCCTAGCTAGAGTGGGCGATGGTCCACAAACATCGTTGTAGATCAACTCTATAACTTCTTTGGCATGCACCTCTTTCTCATAAAGGGTTTATCGATCATTTTGCCTATGAGACAAGATTTGCAATCTCCATAAGACTCAAAGTCAAATGGGGTTAAGTAGTCTAACTTTCTTAACTTTGCAATTCCTTTATCGTTTACATGACCAAGTCTACAATGCCCCAAGTAAGCCTCCAAGCCATGATTACTAAGTTTGAGTCTTTTACTTTGTATATTAAGAACATTATATCCACAATGCAACAAATATATGTCATGAGTAATAGAAAGAACTAGATGACAATCATTAAGTTCTAATCTAAAACCAAAAGGTAAGTCTAACACATAAGTCCCACACGTTCAGAAGCAACTCTTACTCCTTTCCCAAGTGTAAGACGACTTCACCCGGCCTAACTGCCCTAAGACACATGAGCCCCTTCACATTCATACAAATGTGTGAGTCATATTCGGTATCTAATACCCAACAGTTAGCGTTATTTGTGGATATGTCTATCTTAATAACAAACATACATGTTCTAATGCCAGAAGCACCTAGTGCCTTCGTTCCAGCAGCCATAACCTTACAGTCCTTCTTCCAATGCCCTCTTCTGCTCACAGTAGAGACTCACATCCTTGTTTACCCGCTCATTCTTTTGAACACCATCTTAGCGATAGTGAATTCAAAAGGGCTTGAGCACGTTGTGAAGTTCAGGCATGGTCGCATCCGTCTTGTTCATATTGTAGTTCACAATGAAACTAAAATATGAATCGAGGAAAGGCGGGAGGATAAAGATAAATGAAAATGTTGGTCTTTTATCTCAAAGCCTAAATTACCAAGTTTATCAATTAGGCCTATCATCTTAAGCACATGAGGTAAAATCTTCCCTTTTTCAGCTAACCGACATCTGAACAGATCTCTCATCATTTCATAAATCTCAAAACGAGATTCAGAATTAAAGAGATCCTTCATATGCTTGAGCATCTCAAAAGGACCCATTTTCTCATGTTACCTTAAGTAATTCGGGAGTCATGCCGAGCAACATCACACACTGCATCTGGGAAGCATCCTTTTGATGCTTCTTCCTAGCTACTAAATCAAACGTGGGCGCCTCAGAGTACCAAATTTTAAGGGTAATTGGGATAGACGTGTCCAACACGTACTCAATATTTTCTTGTCTTAGCACCAAACACATGTTTCAGTGTCAGTCCATAAATTTTGGCCTAACCAATTTGTTTGTTTCCAAAACACATCTCAATAACAGTTATATATATCAACTAACCAAGAGAAATAAAATAAAACGGGAATTAAAACACATAATTCCTATGATCAATATTCAGCAATCAAAATAAACATGGCCTTTCTTTAGTGTTTATTTTGTCACCATTATTTTCATATACTCAACGACCTCATCGGAAGAGTACGAATTTATATCAAATATAAATTGTAATGGACTAGGATCCACATTCCTACTATCATGATCCCTGCTTTGGCTGAATGTCACAATAGTATAACTGGTAGGTCTCCAAACCAATTGCAAAATTTGCAATTCCTAGTTGATTAAACCCGGTTTAATCGAATGTCCCCTTAACTTTTCGTTTACTTTGCTTTGGTGAATAAACAAAGTTAAGTTGGTTTACAACCATCAAGCGGGACAATCGCGTGTCCCTATAAAAAGTCTCATTGAATGTAGATCCGAGCAAAAGACTGCGGTCTTAAATACCCATTGAACGAAATCCCTACACTTTTTAATTTCGATGGAAGATATCGTTTCAATTTAATGAAAAAACTATATTTTAGTGAGGAACATTTTTAAAGGCGGGGTATTAATTGCTTAATCGAGATCCAACATATTAATCTATATCACATTTGAGCAATTATTGGGCAATTTTACCCAAACATGACATTACATGGACTAACACTTATGTGGGCGCTCGGCCTACCCAAACAATAAATACGGTCCGACAGCTTATTGGGTGCCGCCACCCAAACAATTATAACGCCGGACGTAAAAGTATTAATTAATTTAAATAATAAACAAGTTAAATAAGTGGGATTTAATAATTCCTCTTAAACCGAATTTCAAAATCCAATTTAAATTGATTTTAAATTATTAAAAGTTAATAATTAATCAAATTAATTATTATTATTAAAAGTCCAACTTTTTAATCTTATTAAAATTAATCAAATTAATTTTAAGGTCACAATTTAATTTGTTTTGTTGTTAGGAAGACACGATGCAATTTCCTATTCCAAAATCGATTTGTAGAATAGCCTCCGCCATCACCGCCCAAAATCGACAAAGATCCAATCAGATTTTGGGACAACCGCTTTTAAATACCAACCCGAATCATTAACAATTTCAGAATTAATCCAACCAATTCATCAAATTTGTTCAATCAGAATAATCGAAATCAAACCCCCGAGAGAACTAAATCGAAACGAAACAAGCAATACATCGAGAACCCGTAAAATTGGAATTTCATGGAACTCGATCGAAACCAAAGAAAAGGGGCAGAATCGAAATAGGGCATCAATCGGTAAGCGAGGTGAGTCGTCGCCACTAGGCGCGT
This sequence comes from Stenogyne calaminthoides, assembly GCA_037126765.1. Taxonomy (NCBI): domain Eukaryota; kingdom Viridiplantae; phylum Streptophyta; class Magnoliopsida; order Lamiales; family Lamiaceae; genus Stenogyne; species Stenogyne calaminthoides. The sequence goes on along the minus strand of JBBCBC010000014.1, from coordinate 21,465,891 downwards.
CGTCTTGGCGATTCGCTACCATCACGGAAGGTCGAAGGGCGCAGCAGCGCAAATTTATGACCCAATCGAAAACAAAGAAGGTGTGGTAACCCAGTCGAGCCGGTGGCGCACCATGCGACCACCCCCAAATTTCAAAATGGGCCGACCCAAATCAGAACCGGCGGAACCGCGACGCCTCCATTGTTCGAACCGGTCCCAATGAGCGCCTCGATCGCGACTTTCGAGGAATCGACGGTGGTCAAGGAATCGAATAAGAGAACCGCGAGTGCTGGCGACGAAAAGGATAATGAGCGAAGTCGCACTGACCGCAAGGCGCAGTGGGACGGCGAATCCCTCTACTCGGTAAATCCGCAGTCGCCGTGAAAGCCAAGATTTAGCACCACTTGAGTCGCGGCATAAAAGCCAATCCCCAGCGGGCGTCGCGGATACGGTAATGACAGCCCGGCGAGATGGAAGGGGTCGAGGCGATACAAACAAACCGAAAACCCTAGGTTTCGGCTGGAGCATACGAAAGCCAAGGAGACAAAACAATGGTGGGGAGTGCGGTTTTGTCAAACAAAAGGTACCAGACCGGTTTCGCCAATCTGACTTTTTAATTTTAAAAACAAAACCAATTTTGTATGCAATTAAACAAGAGCCTGAGCTCTGATACAACTGTTGGAATTTAAAGGTACGTAAACACGTAATTCAAGCACAGCGGAAATTAAAGTTCACCAACAACGAACAATTAATTGCATACAGAACAATTCATAATGTATTTTAGATTCATACAACTTGCTGCACTGAAATGTGCAACATGTTTTCCATATTAATAGTTGCATAGTTCAATGTAAACAAGTTGCATATTTCAGTGCAACAAATTGCATATTTCTAAAATACATTGTGAAGTTTATGGTGCACCTGTTGCATACAAGACTTAGGCTTATATTAATTATATAATTTTTAAAATATATAAATTTATTTATATATATAAATTGTATACAGTTCTAACTATTTAAAGAAAAAAAATATTTTTGTTGAAAATTTTAGGGATTAAATCCAAAATGGTCCCATAACTAATCATCTTTTTTGAAATGGTCCCAAGAATGTTTGACTAACAAAATTAGTCCCAATTTTTTTTCGAATTGTACAATTTTAGCCTCAAATTTCGTCGGAGACTCGTAATGACACGAATCTGTACAATACTTGTAATGATTCAAGATGTCTGCTTCTACTAAAATGTAGCTCATTGTTTTCTTCTCTTCATCAACCAAATCAATTCTCTCCTTTGAAGTTCTTGAAAACGCATTCTTCGAACCTGCAACAATAATTAATTAAATACATTGTTGCGCCATGGAATCTAGGGTTACAGTGTTGCTATCATGTCGAGCCGTTGTGTATAGATCTCTTCAAGTTGTTATTCGAATCGCTCTGCTGCTCAGAAACTGGGGTTTGTGAATGTGCATTTGAAATTCAGATTTGGGTGTTGTGATTTTGAGCGTGTGAAGTTTGATTTTGAGGGGTTCGATTTTTGAAAAAACGTTTATTAAATAAACGCTTTTTTAATTTTTATTTTTATTTGGTATTTAATTATTTTAATCCCACAAATGGCTTATGTGTTCGGTGAGTTTTTTTAATTGGCTAATAAATCCTCGTCAAGATGATGATGTCATGCCCAAATCGACTTCGCCATAAATTCCCAATTTGATGGCGCACGTGCCAGGCGCATGACACGAAACGACGTCGTTTCGAGTCTCCTACAAATTTTGGGGCTAAAATTGTACAATTCAATAAAATTGGAACTAATTTTATTAGTCAAATATTTTTTGGACCATTTATAAAAAATGATAAGTTATGAGACCATTTAAATTTAATTCTAAAATTCCGTACAAAATCCTCTAGCTTTGTGTATGGAATAGAAAAGCGATGGAACTTGTAAAATGGTGATTAAAGACATAATGTGATTGGATAGAAAAGCTTTGTGTATGGAATAGAAAAGCATAATGTTCACCTGGATCCACACTCATGGTCACTAAGTAGAGGCAGCCGTAATTTGGACACACATCTATGATCTACTCGGCTACTCAAAAGGGTAGATCATATCTATGATTATGGCCTATATATTAGGCTTATTCCACTAATCTTTTTGGAGGAAGAATAATCATAATAACAATATCATTCTGACACTATTTAGTATATTATTACACGGGCACTGAATTAAGTGATGACATTCTGCCTTTCAGTCCATTTTACTCTTCTCTTTTAATATAAAAACTAAATTTAATTGAAATTAACTAATCATCAGTCTCTTGGAAAAAGATTTGTCAATTAAAAAAAAGGGTAAATTTTGTCAAACCTTCAAGTGGTTTGAAAAATCGATGTCAAATTTTTTTGTGCTTTAAAAATTATGTGAAACCCCCTTGTGATTTTATAAATATGGTGTGAAACTTCCATCTTTGTTGATATAATAGAAAATGTATTACACACTTATTTTTTAGTTTTTTTTTTCGCCTTTTTATTGAATAATGACATAATAACCCTTCATTGACTATCATATTTTTAAAATTTAAAATTTTTATATAGTTATTTATTGTAAAAATATGAAGGTTTGACACCAAAAAATTATCTTTAATATAGTTTTTTTGACAGGTCCTTTAATATAGTTAATGAGGGGTAATTATGTCATTTTTCAATAAAAAGTAAAAAGTTAATACTAAAAAGCGAAATAGTAATAAATTTTTTCATTATCTCAACAAAAATAGGAGGTCTCACGCCATATTAAAAAACCACAAGGGGATTTCATACAATTTTTAAAGCATAGAGGGGTTTGACACCAATTTTACAAACCATAAGGGGGTTTGGCGCAATTTATCGTTAAAAAAAATTATGATAATTATTTTCAAAGTTTGTCCAAGTTATCAAAAGTAATTACAAATTGAAATATTATCAAATGCTCCTTAAAAATACGAAAAGATTAGTTGACGGATGATAATTTTTATAATGAATTTACATTATTTCAAATAAAAAAACAATTAACATGATATTAATTAAATTAAATATAAATATTATGAACTTGAATTAAACTTAAATTTAAATGAAAAATTATTGTTTTGTATGAGACAGTTTGATTATGTATGAGATTAAACTTCACTTCAATATTTACACTGTATTTTGTTTTAAAACATGATTCTAGTAGAATTATAAACCCACTAAGCGGTCATTAGCCAACACAATTTTGTGAAATTTGATAGTTTTAGACGTTTTTGGCATTAGTCATTGCCCAAGCGGCCGAGTCGAAAGCTAAATAGGTTGCTTCATTTTATTTTATTTTTACAGAGGTGAGACTCGCCCAAATTCATATTGCAAGAAGGGTTTGCTTGTTGTCTTCGCTGTCATTTGTTCGTTGTTCGCCTACCCACAGCCCCGACATCGCCGTATTATATGATAATGAAAGATCGTGTTCTTGAAATAGATTGGTGATAAGACAAATTTTAATAGTTTCCACTAGTTTGAAATATTGCTAAAATGCAGTGGCGGAGCCACGTTAATAGTGGGGGTGGCCATTGCCCCACTAAATTTTTTCTGTTAACTAATTATGTATATGAGTATCATGTGTATTTTTATTTAAATAATTAATCATATCAAAATTGTTCATAAGGCTTGAGATGTTGAGCTGAAAAAGTTTAAATGCGCCGCATATTGGGCTTAGATCATTTTTCATCAAATTGACCCATACATGGATAATAGATAATTAACAAAAAGTACATAGGTATATTATAATTAATAAATATATATGTATGTTATATATATAGTACTATTCTGTAAAGAGTTATATATATACACAAGATGAATTATATCTTATTATATATTAGTAGTTTTTTGTTGATGTTGTTTTGTACGAGATAAAATTCACCTTATTATTTGATTTATGTTTTTTTTAAACAAGTCATTGCATAAGAGCCCGATTGTTTAGTGGTATGGAATATGAAAAGAGATGAAATCATGTGATACATTTTACTTACCCATGTGATATATTTGACTTTTCAAGTGTTTGTTATAATGTATTCAAATCATAATTTATTTTATTTCAACCGTTTGTTAAGATTGATAAAAACATGAGAATTCACTTGATAAATATTAATTTGACTATTATACACCCTTGTTACATATATTTTTTCCCACAATGAATTAAAACAGGGTTATTTAGGTCAATTAACACCAAGGGATAATGTTTGATATTATAAATATCACCTCCTAGGTGGGATGCATAATCATGTGAAAATGGGAAAAAGAAATGCAGGCCTTCAAGCCCAAGTGAAAAGTCATCAAACATAACAAACACTTGAAAAAGTATGATATGATATGTTTTTCCTCATTTTCCTTTCTTTTCCCACATAACAAACGGTCTCTAAGAGTTTTATGAACACATTAATTATATGATAGAGCAAATGAGAACTCATAAATTTTTTTCTTCTTAAATTTTTGGCCCCCCTCACTAAATAATTCTGGTTCTGCCCCTGCTAGAATGCTGATCTTTTTTTTGTTTCTTCTTATGTTAAATTAAATTGATTGTACTCTATAATGGATAGTAGATCTAAGAAGAGAGTTTGAATTGTTATCTTGATTTGTGTGTGGAATACTTAATTCATTCATTAAATTTGAAGTGTATATTTGTTATTGAAATATTGATAAATAATAGTTAAAACTCATTTAAATTCTAAAAAGAATAAAAAAATTTAGACCGACTAGTTCCCTGCCTAAGCACTAAGCGGTCCGAATCCTTCGAATGTCGATTTTTTGACTTTTGCAACCTAACCTACTCATATATAAGACCGTCTCAAACTACTTTTTTTTTTATCATAATTAGAATTACTATTTCAATCGCATATTTGTTTTGTAGAACCACAAGTACACAAGAAATAATTTTCGTGTAAAATCACCTCAATTAATAAAAAATGATAAATATTAAAATCAAATAACTAATTGAATACTAGTGTAAATTTATCCACAATCTATCCAATCCCAAATATTTGTATGTATAAATATAGGTGAGGCCGTCCAATCCGAATACAAGTGACGGAGATGATAATGTATAAAGATGAGTGGAAAAACAAGTGTTGGTTCCCTATGTTGATATGATATTTTTGAAAGACAATATATTGATATGATATTGATAGATAGATAGATATAATAGTGTTAGTATTGTGTGATGTTGCTCATTCCCAAGCATGCCCGCATCTCGCGGAATGAAAACCCCCTACAATTAATCATTCACATATTTTCATTTTTAGAAATGGAAAAATTAATGATCAACTCACATGTACAATGTGGATAGATAACTTATGAGGGTAATTTTTAGAACAAAAGTGAATTGGACAATTCAACGGGCATAGTGGAAATTGGTATCCGATCACTTCCCACTAAAAATTGTTCTACTTGGGGGAAAGATAATGTCATGAAGTATGTGATGAATTTAAATTTGGAATATCTTATCTATTCAATTAGTACTTTTTTACTAATTTGATTTTTATTTTATATTTTAATTAATTGATAATTAGTTAGTTTTTTAGGGAGGAATTTGAATGAATGAAGTTGATTAGTAGTGGGACATGATAATGAGAATCCTCCTTGTTTAAATTGTAAATAGTTATGATTATCATTGTTGTAGTCCCGAACGGGTTCAGTGAGACAGAAGTCTAGAGGGGAGGGGTGAATAGACTTTTGAAACTTTTTCTTGTGATCAGTGTGTTTTGCAAGTTTGCTGATATAGAGTGCTGGTGATAAGTACAGAATGATATCCAACCTACTGATCGCTGGGAAGCAAATCAGTTTGGTGTCTATCAGTTTAACTGATTGTGCGGAAACTTAAGTTAACCCGTGTAAAAAACCAGTTAAGAAAACAGTCATAAGGTTTTATGATTAGATCAGTAGACAAAGTGTCTAGCTGATCAGATCAGCAGCTTGGTGCTCAACTGATCTCTACTTAGGATATGCATGACAGTTTATAATCAGAAGTGTGCAATAAGTGTAAAGCAGATAAATCACACAAGATTTATAGTGGTTCGGAGTAACTTTTCCTACGTCCACTCTTCTCTATCACCAGGGGTACTTACTAACAACCTGACTTAGTTTAATGTCTTAGTCAAACATAATACATACAGATATTTATGGAGCTCTCACTCAACAATCCCAGAAATTAAGACTAGAAACCCTAACTTGAAATCTTGCTCACAAACTTAACCTATCACTCGGATTTGGGTAAGATTTGTTTGGTATCCAAGTGGAAATTTATCCTAGTATTTGAGTAGCCTAAAGCTAAAGGATAAGATCTCTTGCTAAGAAACTAAAGGATGAACACTAAGAAAATATATGCTTGAGTTCTTCAGTGTTCTTGTGGAAATGGCTTGAATGCTCAAGCTTGATGATTTTCCATCACCTTATTCTGAAGGTTTGATCCCTTATTTATAGAACTCGAAATTGAACTAACCGTTGGAGAGCAATTCGAATTTCGGTCTATTTGAGGTAGGTTTGCAGGGGTGATTTGATGTGCTCAGGAACGACATGGCCAAATGCGTGCTACATTGTCCTTTCTAGCCGTTTGACTCTGAAATCCCATGTCAGCTTCGTACATACGTGTCTCACTCTCATTGGCCATCAAGTACACTTATTCGGTGCATTGTAAGACCAACTAGGTTAACATTCTGATTGTCTGATAGACTGGTATGTTTAAGGATATATTCTTCGTGTTCCTCTGACAAGAGCTATTCTGATCCACCTGATCAGTCTACCTTAAGTCTTATGGTCCAAGTTGTTTTAGCTCAACTTGATACTCTTCTGATGCTTTCTGATGTAGGTCTTCAGTAGGTCTTCTAGTCTTGGTATCTTCTAGTCTTCTGAGTCTTCTAAGCTTTGTGTCTTCTGGACTTCACGTCTTCTGCATAATGACTCTTCTGATCTTCTAGACTTAACCTATACATATTGAGTTCCCCCTCAATATGTGACATATTTTATTACATCAGTTGTCTATACAATTCAGCTGGTCATCCTATTCTGATTTCTAAATCATCAGTCAGCTAACATGTCTGACTGGTCCTATTACAACTGTTTTGGAATTTCCATCAAAACTATAAATTTCCCAGCAATTGTCATAATGATGATTGATTTAATAAGAATATTTAGGTGGTGTGATATTTGTAAAGATAAAAATAATGATGGACTGGGTATTAGCGATTTGAGTTGATTTAATTTGGCTTTATTGATGAATGGATTTGGAAGTTCTTATACGAACCTGATATATTGTGGGCTAGAGTCATTAAATCTAAATATGGGGGCTTGGAGTGTGGCATTCAGGGTAAGAGAGGCTCGTCTGAAGGCGTGAAAAAAGGAGCAGGAGGATGATTTCGGGTTGGTGAAGAGACATTTGTGACATTTATGTGGAAAGAGGGAGAGGATATGAAGTTGGAGATAAAGAACATACCTTGTTTTGGTCTGATTTTTGGGTTGGGGGAGAGTTTCAATAGGTTTTTTATAATGAGTAATCAACAAGGGGCTAAGATTAGTGAGATGGGGGTTTATGTTAGTGTGGGGGTGAGAATAGAACTTGAGCCGGAAAAAGGAGTTCGAGGGTTTTATGAGGAGTCTCTTCTCAACGAGCTCTTGTAATGTCTTAACAGTACAAAGTTGAGCAAGATAAATTTGATTGTTGGAGGTGGAACTCGTCCAATAATGGAGTCTTCTACCAAGATGACATACAATAATTTATTCGACACAACCATGGAGGACGATGATCAAGTGAAGAAGCTAGCTTTCAAACCCTTATGGGAAGTTCGATGCCTAGAAGAGTGAAATCAATCGTATGGAAAATTCTAAGACAAAGGCTACATACAAGAGACAACCTTTGGCGTAAAGGTATTATTCAAGAGAATGGAGACATCTCTTTGCGTCTCATATCTCGGAGTAATATTCACAAATGGGCTAATATCAATATGGTCCCAAGATCTTGATCTGTGTGTACACTTTTTACAACATGGAGCTATGCTTGGGTCTCTCTCACAAAGGCAATGTCACCTCTATCATTTGGATTGAACCGCTTTTGTCTATTTAGAAGTGTAGAAACAATTAAAATTTTGAGGCACTATACCATGTCCCAACAAGCTAATGGAGGAGATCAAAGCAAGAATTTGATCTTGGATCATGATAAAGAGCTCGACTTCAAGAAGTAATTCTTGCTCGACTTGGTAAAAATATCCTAGGAGTGGCTAATTTTTTGTAATTGTGATCTATGTAATGTATTAATCGTGAGACGTAATTATTTTCTCTATTCGTAAAGGAAGTACCCTATGTACTCTAATTCTTACCAATTGCACAAGAGACCCAATCGTATATAAAAAAAAGTATACTTTAAAATAAATAAAAATTAATAATTATGAAAAAATATATTTAATATTAAAAGTTGATAGTATTTAAAAAAAATCTAAAGAAAAAATTGTTAATGTTTGAAATAGTTGTTGTATTTAAATAAAACTAAAAAAATGTAAAAAAACACCTCATATTCAGTTTTTAAATTATACATTTTGGCAGCTTATTTAATCTAATAATAGGAATATCAAACGCTTTAAAAGTTGATTTTAAAAAGTAAAAATAAGTGATTAAAATCTATGTTTTAAAAGTGGAAGTGGACATTGATCCGAATAATGTTAACGCTTTTCGGTTGAATCAATTTAACCCGGTCGTGGACGTTATTTAAGAGGTTGAGCCGGGTGATGTTATAATTACGTAATATATAATTTAACATATATAAATTATAAATAATCATCTATATTTTTTAAAATTATAGCCAATCAAATTTAAATTTTCAAGATAGCTCCTCAAAATTGCAAAATGGACACTTTTGTAAGTATTAAAAAATTACAAAATTGTTCTCAAATTTTATTTTAGTTTCAAATAATATCAAAGCAGCGAATCAATTGGTTCAATCGGTCAACACTTTTTGTCACTTTTCTCGCTTTTGATCGCTTTGTAAGTGGTTAGAAAGTTAAGCGGTGTACATTATGCAATTCGTGTACTTTTTAAAACATAGTATTACAACATGTATACAGTGTTACATATGACTAAAAAACAAGTGTTACTACATGAACAAAAAATGTTACCCTATGAAGAAAAACATGTTACCACATGAACAAAATCAGTACAAGCGCGAAAAAAATTCAAAGTCCAAAATTACATATTTAAAGAACAACTTGATGTGTTACTACATGAACAAAAGAGTGTTACCATATGAACAAAAGAATGTTACTACATGAACAAAATCAGTACAAACGAAAAAAAAAAAACCTTAGTCTAAAATTACAGATTTCAAGAGGAAAAATAAGAACAAGATAAGAGAAGTAAAAACCTAGAGACGCCGCGCCGTGAAAATCAATTGAGATCTGGTGCATTTGTTGGGAACGCGAGGAAGAAGAAGAAGAAATCTGACGTCTGTTGTTACGCGACGAAGAAGAAGAACGCTATGCCATAATTCGGACCTAAAGCCTGACCCGCAAAAATTAAAAAAAAAATCAATTCACCTATAATTGCACACATCACTTGTATGTAATATTACATATAATTTTTTTTGAAATCTTTAATAAAAAAAATCACGGACATGACGAATGTGACTACACGTCACCGTAATGAATTGATTAATACACAATTTTTACTTCATCCAATTTCTTGTTGCTTAATTTGTTTATTAAGCAGTGTATTAAAGATAAGGTAGTAGCAATATTTAATACTCCAATTTATTTGTAAAAGGAAAGCGGCGGTCTGAGTAAAAAATGAAGAAATGACTTTTGTGTATCCGCCCCGCCCCGCCCCATACCCTAAACCCTAGGCTGTCCTACACTAGCGATCTACGCGAAGACCTACATGCGCCCCACACACGCTATCTCTACCCTACCTTGCCCCATTTCCTAAATTCACTGCCACGCGCTTTACGCCCACCTCAACATCACTTCAACTTCAAGTGCTCAATTATATGTTTTCCATTATTGCATTTATTTAATAAATAATTTTTTTTAGTAGGTCCTCACTAAAAACTTACTCTTGTACACACTTATTTTATTTGTCCGTTCATCAATCTTATGCACATTTCATTTTTGGTAAAGATTATTTTATCTTTATTCCCCCCAATCATCATTTAATTACTTCAAATGTCATTGTACTTTACTCACAAATAATCACTTTATCTATAAATGGATTCCACAATACCCTATAATACTCTAACTTTATCTACTTTTATCTTACAACCTGTGCCAAAAGTATCAGACATAAGATTGACGGACGGAGGGAGTATTTCATAGTATAAAATATATACCGCTACATTTATAAATTAATAACATAATATTTATAAATTGATATTACTATATTTATAAATTGAGATTATAATATTAAATATTATAGGTATTAATTAAAAGAATAATAATATTAGAGTATAAGTGCAATAATATCAATTTTATAGTATGAACAAGTTTTATAGAAGAAAGTGTGATTTTTTTTTTTACTGTTTTTAAGAAAATTTTCTATAAATATGAATTCACGTAAATTCATTATTTTGAGTGTCATTATTTAAAATATGATTGACTTTTAAATTGTGACATTTCGTATACACAATATTAATAATTAAATAATAAAAAATTCACATAAATTTAAATTTATATAAATTTTCATTTTCTTTTCTTATTTTAATATATTTTGGTTCTAACTCTCTTCTTTAGTCACTCGTATGTATAGTAATAGGAAGTATGTTGATTTGATGATTTATGATTAATTTAGCTTATGATATGTAATATGACACTATAACATTAATATTTTGAAATGTCAAACTTTTATTAATTTGTGTTTAACACGTGGTATTATTTTGTTCTAACTAATCTTGTGTTTCATTATTAGATGGACCCTAATGTTTTGAGACTAATTAACAGAAATTATATGACTTTGAATTTTGCACCCCATGCTTACCAACTAGATAAAATTAACTACATTTAAAAAACGTAATCACGTGAATTTTGAGAGATATAGTAATTTCTTTTTAAAAAGATAAATAAGTAAAAATTAATACTATTGTGTTTGAATTATGCATAAGTATTAAAAAATAAAAACAGTGAAAACACCCAACTATTTTTTGTCACAAAAAATAAATTTTGTCAACATTCCAAGTCCATCTTCTCTTTACACCCTAAATGTATTATACAAGTATTTTAAACCACGATAAACTAGTTTTTTCAAATTTATTTTACACATTTAAAATATTGAATTCATTTTTTACGTCCTGCCCTAAAAATGCACTCCCTCACTCCACTAAACACAAACTCTCTGTAAAATTTATTCATAATATAAATTTAATATTATTACACTTATAAATAAATAATATTATTATTTTTATAAACTAATACTCATAATATTTAATTAACATTATGATATTAATTTATAAGTATAATGATATCAATTGATAATTGTTAGTATAATATTAATTTATGATTGTAATGACAGACTCACTCTCCACAAAAAGTGTGCTCAATATTTTTTAGAAAAAATTAAAAAAAAATAGATAAAGTAAAAGATATTATAGAATATTGAAGAGTTAATTTATGAATAAAGTGATTTATAATTTATTTTTTTTGTTGAAAAAAACTTGCAATTAATTAAATAATAAGTATTTGATAAAAATAATTAAGTAACTATACTACTAGTAGTCGTATATCCAAATTGTAGTTAAATTTATCCTCACAATTCATGCAAGCATTTCTCTGCAACCTTTATTGAGTCGACTTAAACCTAATAAGAGGTCCCAAAGTGTTAGGTTTTGGCTCATACCCTTTTGATCAATAGGCTCATGCTATGCAAGACATTCGACACGTTGTAATTAATTCGATCTGACTTTCGTTATCGATAATATTCATCTTAAATTAGCTGCCAAATCAATCATTTACTTCGTTAATAGGGTACATATGCATATTATCCCCTGTATTATTAATAGACAGTTTTTTTTAATGAGGTGTCGTCTCCACAATCATTATTTTGTTGATGTGTCGTTAAATGGTTAAATGTTACTTCCACGTCTTTATTGTTCATTATCTAAAAATATTCTGATTGGTTAAGATTGTTGGCAAATACATGTTGGCAACTATACGTGGTGATCAGATTTGGGAGCCTAGGGCTTGACTCTTCCAGAATGTTTCTTCACTTCAAAAATATTTTTGTTCATCTCCCCTTAACGCAGTCATGAGGCTTTTTACGGTTTCCATTGTCGAATTGTTATTTTTTTCTCATGATTTGTATCTCTCAGATTCAACAAGGTCATTGTTCATCTCCCAATTTCGCAACGTTGCAATTATTCTCGGTTGAGGTTGATGATAATTTCCTGAATTTGGAGATGGAAAAGAGTGAAAGTAATTGGTAAATTTTGCAGCTCCTTATTAAAAATAATGCATCTTATGTGGTGATCCATTTTTATTGTTTTCTAACTTGCCAAGTCTCAATCATGGTACGAATTTCATTTGAATTCTAAACTGGTACATGATAGGATCAATCTCCTCTAATTTTTGTTTGTTTCTTTTTATTATACCAATTCGTTTCAGATTTAATCATCAAACAACAATCACTTTTGCAATAGGGATTCATATGTTCATCGCCTTGATTTTCCTAAGACAAACAATTGGCGTTTGTTTCCTAATGTTGAAACTGATGGTTGTTTTTTTTTTTTGCACATCGCAGGATAGAGAGATGCTCCCCGATCTTTAGCTTTCTCATGGTAAATTCATTTTATCTAAAATAAAATTTTGACTAATTTTAAGTTTATTTTTCAGATTTGATTTTCAATCAAGGTGTTTCTTCGCTACCATGGCTTCTCACCGCCGCCTCTGTATCTATCCGAACAACCTCCGTCAATCTCTTATTCGGTTCAGGTGATGTTTTTCCATTTTCTCCTAAATTATTTTTTTCTTCATTAAATCATATCTCATATTGTCTTTCAATTTTAATTCAATAATATACCTAATTTGGTGAAACTAATTTATATTGTCTTTCGGTTACCCACCCATTTTGTCCTATCATATTATTTTAATCATTGGCTTTGCTCAAATGTTGGCCACATCACTGGATTTTTAACATATGTGTGGGTGTATAATATCTTGATCAAATTGAAGGTATCATTGTTTTCGTCCTCCTTTGCACCTTTTGCTCTGTGTTCCAATATAAATGCATGTCATTCAACACCTTCACTAATAACTAGATTAAGTAAACAATATTGCATGTCTTATTTAGTTGATGTAAAATTGATTCCATTTGCATGTGAATGCCTTTCAAATCCGACAGTATTTATTGGTAACTTTAAACGTGGTCGTTCAAAGCTATAAAATGGGCTTCATTGTGCATACCAAGTTTTGACTTATTATTTTCTTTATCTATCATAAATTTTGACGACTGTTCTTTTTAGTAATTGCTATTCCATGTTCATTTAGAGATTAGATCACATTTTTGCATGAATTTGTTGCTTGCATATGTAATAATAGTTCAATCATTTTAGATTGTTAATACATGTGGTAACAATTTCTTGATATGATTCAGGTTCTGGTAATAGAAGATCCTCATGGTTTGGAAGTTGCAACCATCTTCTAAAGTGAAGCTTTGCCACCATCATCGGCGACAACGCCCAAACAATCAAATTCACTCAATATTTTATTTTATGTATTCGCCGAGATTGAATTTGAATTTAACCAATAAAAAAAGAGAAAAATGAATACATATATATTAATGTGTACCCTTCTTATATTTTTTTCATAACACTTTATATTGAGTTAAAAGAGATTGAAAATATTATGCTGGTGGAAAGCTTTCTAACCGAGTGATTAATGTTGTTTTCAGATACTCAGTTTTTCAGATGCCCAAATAAATTGCAAACACATTTATTTTCATAATTATGTATTTTGATTTAATAGTTAATTTTGAATTGTATTAAATAATTATGTTCATTTAATTTATTTTTTACCTGATAATATAAAATTTACATTCCTTATATAATTGAAAATTTTGTTAATCAAGTTTTAAGCAAATGATTTTTACACAATGTTTACGTTTTTTTAAACCAAATATAGTTTTTGTTTTTAACCAAATATAGTTGTAATCGTTATGAAAAATTAAAATTTTTAATAAGTTAAATAATTAATTTTTTATTTAAAATCCCGTGTAAGACACGGGTTCTACACTAGTATATATTATAGGTTAGTACAATTAAAGTAGAGTGTGATTGATATGTTGAAATAAATAAAGAATGAAATGATCATTACTTAATTTATTCCAAATACATTGAATTGATATGTTTTTTTTGGAAGAAATTATAATTTCATTAGGAATGGTCATTCCAAAAAATAAAAGAATTGTGATTCCTTATATATCTCATGAATTTATGTATTCCACATTTTGAAAAATGTAATTTTTTTCCACAAAAAATATTATCATTCATTTCATAATATTATATTCTACCAACGACAATAATAATTTAATAATAATATTATTTTATTAAACAAATTATTTAATAAAAATAAAAATAATAACCAACTCCAATAATAATAATAATCATATTAAATATAATAATACTAAATTATATAAATAATATAAAATTATCAATAATAATACTATATCTCAAAAAATGTAAATTATAGGGACTCTTAATAATATTTTTATTTTTTCATTAAAATATTATTATTTAATATTATATTATTAATAATAAAAAATATTAAAAATGTATATAACGTTATTATTAACTCATACTTTCAACAATATTTAAAAATATATTAATATGCATATATGTGTTTACTATAATTGTATATTATTATAATAAACACAATAATAATATATTATTTTTGTAATTATAAAAAATATTATTTTTAAAACATATATATTAAAAAGCTAAAAATAATAATATATTAAAAAAATATATAATAATCAATAATAATATTAATATTAAAGTATAATTAATAATAATTCTAAAACAGATTCACCAATACTTATATTTCATTTCTAGGTCATATCAATCATAAGAATGATCATTCTTATATCATTTCATTCAGACATTCATTCCATTTTGCCGCAACTCCATTTAGCCATTCTATTCATGCCCTTATATATGTAGACAAAGGTGGAACATATAAATCTTAACCAACTTGGGAGGTGTTTTGGATAAATCATTTATAAAAATGAGCAGTACTCCTGTAAACTAGATCTATACATAAATCAGACATCATTACATGAAAAAAACCATCACTATTATATACAATTTTTTTAACTATTTTAAAATATAATGAATTTTTTAAACAGTGATACTAAAAAAATCGAATTCATGATGAACTCGAGTCAGAGGCGGATCTATGGTTAGGCTACACCGGGCTCCAGCACAGTGCAAGCCCCAACTAACCTGCTATATATCTATATGTAATATATGAATAAAATTCAATATAAAAATCTAAGCCCAATCTAATATTATTTCCTACTTTGTATTTAATTTATAATCCCCAAATTCAAAAAATTAAAGTCTATCCACAATATATTTATTCAGGTTATTAAATTAAGATACAATATGTAGCTTGGACTTAATATAATTTTATTTTTCTAATTTTTTTAAGCGTCCCTTTCTATTTTTTCTTCTTTTTTTTTTTTCTTATTAAAATTTAATTAAAGTATTGAAACTCAAGAACTTCATCCACAACAAAGATTTTGCTTTATTATAATTTTGGATGTGCTTGCTTGAGACAAATCTCCCACACAAACATTCAGAGTACAATCATCTTAATATGGTTTTATTTTTTTAATTTAATATTTTTATTTAGTTAACTTGTTCAATATTAAATATGTATGTTCTCTCGATTTTTGGCATTTTTCTTTTGAAAAATATGTATGAGTAATTTATTTTTTATTTGGTATACATTGTGACAATAACAATTTGTCGGCCACTTTAATATTATAAAAAAAAAAAGTAAGATCTGAATAAAATGTTAACCGGAAGTTAATGTGACCTTTTTTTTTTTTTTCCTTGAAATGGTTAAATACAAATATTGAGCATAAGTTGTAAGTATTATTTATTAATAGAAGAGTAATGTATTTTACAAATGAACACCAACTTTTTTGAAGATATTAAGTTAGAAATATAGGTAAATTTAGATATAATTACTGATAAGTTTTGTGTTTTGAAATCTCACATAACACAATCTATATGAATATATTAAAAAACATGCTATATGTAATAACAAAATTTAAATGTGACAAAGTTTTAATATTTTTCAGCCTTTTCAGCCCACCCCCACTGTTAAATCCTGAATTCGACCCTAACTCGAGTTCCAAATTGTTTTGCCTATAACAATTATGGGTAAGAGTAATATTGAATGTTTTTAAATTGAATGATCATATTAAATTAATTAAATTCATATTTTAAAAGTTTAGAGGGATGCTTTCAAGTGATTCTAGCTTCTCTAATATGTTACTTTATTCAATTTTGTCATTAAACACTCAATATTGATTTTGTTACAAATAAGCACTTGTAATTTTTACAGACAACTCTTATTTTTTTTATAATTACTTATGAACAAATCACTTCATCAGAAGTATAGTCTTTTCAAATACTTTCTAAAGGACACTTTTTTCAAATTTTTGAATAATAATTATAATGAAATTAACATGATTTTCCTTCTATGTTCCCATAATGAAAGTAATATATTGGAGGAAAGATTGTTCCAAAGGTAATTGCATGGTTAGTGTGTTGCTCTTATCTTGGAATAAAATGGACAACAAATTAAGACTTAATGATTTAATTGATGTTGTGAACTGGTGCATGTTAAGTCAAGGGAGCAAAGATCAATGGAGGTGGGGCGCCAACAAGGAGAAGTACTCAGTGAATAAAGCGTACAAGCTATTGACATCTCAATTGGCCCGGGAGATCGAGATTAAAGAAGATTTCATAGTGATATGGTCCAACGAGGGTAAGAAGCTAGCTATATGCATCTGTGAATGTGCTGTGTGGATCTTATGGAAGTCTAGGAATGCAATAATATTTTTGGGTGATATACTTTGATCTAGGACCTCTCCTTCTGATCTGTACTTGTACATGTTGAGTAAATATATAATCATTAAGCATAGAAATGTCTCTCTAAAAAAAAGGTCACTTTCCCATACTCCTTTAGAGCTAATTGACGACTCTTTATTATTGCTAATCTGATAGAGCCTAGGAAAAAGAGACCTAAGAGCCTCACCCCCGCCCAAAAAGAAATCGTCTCACCGTTCCTAATCTCCCACCCCCAATCGATTTAATCTCCTTCATCCATATGTTATTACTCTCATTAAAAAATCACCATCTCCACAAGTGAAATAACTTCAAATCTTTCACCCCCAAACCTCCATTCTTCTTAGACATACACATTCTTTTCCACTCGACCCACACAATTTTTCTTTCATCCACCCCCCCCAAAAAAAAAAAAAAGAAAGAAAAAAAAAGAAATAACGTTGCAACTTTATTAAAACACTATTTTTTTTTTTTGGTATAAGGTAAAAGGATAGGTAGTAGATAGAGATGGAAGATAGCACCACGTTTAGAAGAGTGATCCGACTACCAGGCTTGTTAACATCCTTGTCGTCTCGTCAGGGGACGGAGGCACATATTAGGTTATGGGGGGCAGACCACCCCCCCCCCC
This sequence comes from Stenogyne calaminthoides, assembly GCA_037126765.1. Lineage (NCBI taxonomy): Eukaryota > Viridiplantae > Streptophyta > Magnoliopsida > Lamiales > Lamiaceae > Stenogyne > Stenogyne calaminthoides. The sequence goes on along the minus strand of JBBCBC010000014.1, from coordinate 21,448,195 downwards.
GTCTCACTACTACCCCACCCTCAAATTAATTGACGACTATATTTAAGTATATATCTAATTAAGTTTCACTTAAGTTTGTGTATTATTTTTTATTTCAATTTCATGTAATTATCCATCATTTTATTGTAAGTTATTTATTTTGAATGACTATTTAACTCTTCTATATATATATATCATGTGATTATTTTTCTTCATTTTTTTAATCAATAAGCATAATTTATTAGCAATTAACTCAATAATTTTTATTTTTTTTTTGTGTGAAGTTACTAAAACAATTCTTTGTTAATAACTATTAATGGTAACATAATTTTTTTTTTAATTGGAAAATTGACATGATTTATTTGTAACCTAAAATTTTTATTTTCTTTATCGTTTGCTAATCTATATTTGAAAGGATGTTGCTAAAAATGTATTATAAATCTGATTTGAGGTATGATAGACCAATGCTAATTTCGCACGTATAGTATAAATTTATTATATCCAGATAAAATCAATCGTTTGTTGTTTGTCTATTGGCCCCCCTCAATCATTTATCTTAGCTTCGCCCTTGCTTGTCGTAAAAAAAAATACTTCCTCCAACCTAAAATGTTTGTCGTTTAAGGATGTTTCACACGAATTAAAAGAGTCATTAAATAATAATATATATGCAAAATGTGTCATTTTTATCCTTTTATTTACCTACTTGATCATTTATTGTATATTTTTCAAATAAATATATAAGGACAAAATTGAAATAACATTTAATTTCCTTAAAATTTATTATATTAAAAGATGTAACTTAATTATATTAAATCGTACAATTATTTTTTTATATTAATTAATAGTTACATAATTTAATATATATAAATTATATATTTTAATATAATAAATTATATAATTTTAAAATGTACTATGAATGATGAATAAACCTGAATAGCCCCATAGAATTAACCAATTGATAAATGGAGAGGAGTTAATGAAACAAAATAAGGTAGAAGAAGAGGCGCGTGGAGAGACGCATGAAGCATGGGAATGGTAATAAAGGCGAATGAAGTTAAAAGAGAGTGTGGATTCTTGTGTCTAGTAGTGGAGTGTATGAGGCTAGAGAGAGAGAGAGAGAGATTGCAGTTGCAGTTGCTTATTTTTTTTTATAAGCGCGAAAGACGAGGCATTTCTCGAGCCCACCGCTGCGTCTGCTTTTACTCTGTAAGATGAACACCACTGCATATATCCCGCGATTACCTCCGCCCTACGTTTTTGTCCCCTTCTCTTTCCCCACGCGCCCTACCTGCTTCCCACGCGCTCTAATTGCAGCTATTAAATATCTTCCTTCTTTCTCATCCCAAACCTTTGAATTCTATTTTAGACTAAAAATTACTCCGTACATCACTTTTAAATAGAGATTTGGATTTCAGTTTTTGGTTTGTCCGAAATTCTAGTTTTTTTTTTAATTATAATTATATAAAGGGCACTTGTGACAACGAATGATACTCTATTCTTTATTTGTTCATGAGAATTTTATAATAAAGTGATAAAGTGTTGGGGGATAAAAAGGAGAAATTAATTTTACTAAAGAGTATAATAATATTTATTAAATATGATAAAATGATAAAATATTTACAGTACGAGAGAATGATATTTGGTAAATAAGTGAATGTTTGAAGTGTGTGAATTAAAATGAGTATTTTTATTTAAAAAAATATTATATTAAGTTTGGAATAAAAAAAAATAATAAAAAAAGCTCAATTAAGTAAGAAATGGAGAGAGTATAAAATATTATATAAAATAATATAATAGAGGATATATCTTATACCTTTCGTCCTACGATTCATTGACAGGACTTTTTGACATGTAGTTGAAGTAAAAAGTGTAATGAATAGAATTTTAGAGTAAATTTATAAAAAATCATGTATAAAGTAAATAAAATGATTGAATTGAGTGTATATTTATTTTAAAAATAATTAAATTTTGTGTAAATATATGAATAGTGTGAGGGTGAAGTTATAGAAGAATTTTATTTGTTGGGTGTGCGAAGTATCGTGGGATGTCTCAATGAGAAAAATATGGATGAACATTATGTTATTTGGTTACCGAATCGAAATAGCGAAATCGAAATAACTGAAATATTTATTACTCTCTCCGTCTCAGAAGATTTAGCACACTTTCATTTTTGGTATGTCCCATAAGACTTTGCACACCCATTTTTGGACACCTCTTCTCCACTTATAACATTACAACACACACTTACTACCCCCCATACAAACTTACTAGTTACTACCCCCCATAAATCAACTTTTCTTAATCTCTGCGCCGAAAAATTGGAGCAGAGTCTTCCGGGACGGAGGGAGTATAATAAATCAAAACAGAACCATTTGACTACATAATCGATCTTAATCAAACCAAATTTTTTGGTTCAATTTCGATTAAAAATCGAAATTATTTGACATTATGAAATTAAATATTATTTAAGGCACATGTCCATTTTTACGGCAGAAATTCAAAAATTAAATAACACAACACAAGGTCCAATGGTACTTCACATGTGCCTTAAAAATTAACATATATTGTATATACAGTTTATTATTTCGAATCGATTTTCGGGTTTTCTGTAATTTTACCTTAAAAATCGAAAATCAAATAATCTAAAATAAAAAATTTAAACCGAATCGAATACCAAGTTAAATGAACCAAAAATTTATTTCGATTAGGTTTGACTCGATTTTTCGATTTTTATCGAATAGTGCTTTTCCCTAAAGAAAAATGTATGATATGTTATGAGACGGAGAAAATATTACAAAATGATATTAATCGTGATAAGTGAAAGATAAGATATGCAAATATGAATTATGTTAACAAATTCAATGGTAAATAGGTCACACAAGAGACCGATCATTTTTCATGTACCAAAATGATCCTATTTAACAAGAGTATCGTATATATATATATATATTTATGTCATGCCTCTTGCAAGGATAAAATAGTAAATAAAATTTCCAACGATATTAAATATTCTTTTATTTTTCTTTCTTAAGTATGTGAAAAATGAAACGAAGTGCTATTTTTTATTGTACGGAGAGAGTGTCATTTTATCCTAAATCGTCCTGCCGTCTATCTCAACCGAAGATAAAATGACAATTTAAGATAAAATGATACTCCCCCGACCCTCCCTACCGTCACCGGGATTATTGCTCATTTAATTGGGTACCCTATTAAGGAAGAGCCTAAGTACCGTCACCAAGAATATTGCTCATTCGGACTGCATTGATTTAGATTTCTTTGGGACTTTTTTCCAGCTTATTGGGCTTGCACTTGTATCGGCTATTTAAAGTTAATTTGGGCTTACAGCATATTTTCTCTTTAAAGAATGGGCCAGTTTCTATTCCAATATTCATTGGGCCTTTTATTTCCTTGTACAGTAGTTCAACGCAATTTTGTCTTCCTAGAGTATGGCATCTTTTTAGAGCCTCTTTTCACTTTTAAAGATACTAGTTGTTTAGCACGTGCGTTGCACGTTACATGTAGATAGATAGTAAAATAATTCAAGTTTTGATCATGGAATAATTCAAAATAAATCAAACTATTCATTTAACATTTGCAACATTTTAAAAGCCACATTCAAATAAAACTATTAGATGACTAACAAGAAAGGTAGTTTACGCATTAAAACTGTTCATTGAAGAAATGTAGTTTGTTTTAAACAGACTGAGAAGATATTTCCTGCTAACTTTATCATCAAAGTACTGTCATTACAATCTCGTGTATATTCAACTTGACACCAAGGAAATGAATCTAGACAAAGTATAGTATAAAAATTTTCATACATGAAAAAACTTTAATTTACAACCAAATTCTGTAATTGATGAATATAAGATAAAATTGAGTGGTTCATAGTTCACCCAGCCCGAATATGTCATTATTTAGAGTTCATTATTTAGTGTTTAGGGGGTAGATGGTTGATTTAGGACAATTTTATAGATTTTCATACATGAAAATTTTCACACTAGACCTACTCATGAATCTATAGCTAATCTTTCCTAGTGTTTCAAGTCATTAACTGAGGTAAATAACTCTGGATCAAATAAAAATCATATGCTATAATCCACTTAAAATGTAAAAGTTGGTTTAAAGGGGCTATTTCAAGTTCGAAATCCAGCAAATCACAAATACAACTCAAATACAAACTGCATCATAGGGTGACTTGGCAATTGAATTGAAACATAAATAATATGTTCATAAGAAATTAACAGAATAAATTGAAGACAATGAAAAAAAAAAAAAAAAAATCAGAAACATATTTTTGGAACATCAGTGACAATGAAGCTTCCATGTTTGTAACTTAGAGGATTTTGAGGAAATTTTTGAAACATGAATAAATATTTCAATACCTGAAACTGAATCCTGCATGCCTACCCTATACTCTGTTAACTAAATAAATGCATTATCATTGGTTTTTAGTTCTTTCCATTTTACAGAAATCAGAAATATGAGAGAGCAAAAAATAAAATTAAGAGCATATAAATCTCTCCAAGTACCATACCCAACTATATTTCATCTTTATCAAGAAGATGGATGTTTCTTTTTTCAATGAAGCGGATTTTGCTGAGTGATTTGAAACTGTAGAAGATTTGGCAGCATGTTTCTCAACTTCAACTTGTTTTCGGAGAATCTGTTAAGAACTTGATCTCTCTCTTTGATTTTGCAAAGGGCTCCCATCTGTAGGTTAAAATGTCAAAATGTTATCATTTGATTCAATAATGTGAAGATCACCGCACTAACCAAACTAAGTTACCGAACATAAATTGCATATATGTGAGGACATGTTTTCATATATCTTTAACAAATTACAAACTTAATCAGAAGCAGATAGTGTACCTATGCATCATAATTTAAACATTACAGTGGATTCTATGAAGAATAACTTCATCAATATTCAATGAACTGATCACTTAGTATTGGAAGATCTTTGAGGTTGTGCTCCTAAGATTATAAGTAAATAGATATATAAAAGTTATAGATAATTTTTTTTTCTTTTCAAAAATAAAAATAATAATTAATGTATAAGATTTTAGTGAAATAAAATTTAAAAAGTTTCAGTGGTTTAATTAGAGCACAACAGATGCAAAAAGTTCAGTAATACATTAGACACCCTCATTGTTTTTAGTCGTCTCTTACATTCAAATTATATAGACTCATTGTCTGTTCTACAAATATAACCCTTAGGTGGCATACAAAAATAAAGCAAATGTTACTTAGAATACTAAAAGCCTAAATTCTTAGCTAAGAAACTGAGTTTATAAATTTAGAAGATGAAAATTCAAATATGTTCATTTCTTACCTCGTGAATGTTCGTATGATTAAACTCTTCGCCCAAGTGGATGTCAGGGAAAACAACAACGCAAAAGAGCCTTTGAAGGCAACAAACCATAGAGGATAAGCATAGAAACATGACTAACTTTTTGGACATATTTTTGTCAGGTAACCATTTGTTTCTCGAAAAGATGCAACGTTTTATGATGACGGCTGCCGCCATAATTATAGATGGCAGCCATAATTATAGATGATACCAACTCCATGAATTGCTCGTCAAAATCATATTCCTCTCTATTCTTTTTGTCGTCATTGTGTTCACATATTCATGTAATACAATTTTCAGAAAGGGATAAAAATTTATCGAATATTTACTCTTTTCACATAACTTTTAACTGACATATATGTAAGGACAAATAAAGCAACCTTGCAGCAGAGTAAAAAGTCTACCATATGGGTAATGACATGCAACAATGAAAACAACCATTAAAAATCTACATACCTGGTAAGGAAAGAAACTCAAATCCTTTGCAGTAGTAACCAAAGCAGACTCATCAGGGGATGCATCTTGATATAGATCTTTCCAGGGGCCCGTCCCCTTCGGGAAGTACAGTATAACATACTGCTAGGAACCTAAAAATTTCCTACATGAGCATAAGATTTTTCAAGGGAGATTAGTAGATTACTCACTACAAAAGGAATCAATGATGATAATATCTATATGATATAAATGGATGGAAAGGTTTATAGAAACTACATTTGATTTCTAGATAATGGACTATAATCAAACATGATATTCATCCCAATCTTGGGAGACAATACTATACAACCAAAAAAAAATTAAAAAAAATGATACAATTGAAAATTTTGTCCCAACATTCAGATGATTTTGTTATTTCACCATAATAAGTTTCATCATGTTCCCCTAGCCACCCTCTTAAAATAAGCATAAATATATATAATAGGAAATCAAAAAAAATAAAATAACCAAAGTCAAGCATTAAGCATATTCAAGAAAGAAATTATCAACAATCAATTGCAAAACCAATCATAAGTCGCGCATGATCAAAATTGAATTTTTTTTCAAGTTCTGCATTCTGATTCTGAACCAGAAATCAAAGGTACTAAATTAAGACATTGACACACCTGGGACTACCTAATCCATCTTTACCAGTAAATAAGGTATTGCCTCGACTTCAACACCAGTAAAAATGATGGTTCCCTTTCAAATTTTTCATTTCTTAATTTAGTTTTACACTATAACTTCCTTTTCATTATCCAAAAAAGGAGAAAATCTCCCAAATGAAAGCTGTTAATATTTTTGTTTCGGTGTTTCAGAAAATCAAATCAGTTACTACCATCTCATTCAATTTCAAGAAATTGAGAATAAAAAGGGAACTAATTCTAAAGACTTCATTATCTGCTGCCTAATAGGGAATCAAGATCTTCGGATCCCATGTAAAAGAGAAGAAATTATCCCGAAAATCAAACTCAGTTACTACCATCTCATTAAATTTAAAAAAACCACGAATAAAAAGGGAACTAAATCCAAATACTTTATTACCCAAATCTGCTGACAAATAGGGATCTCCGATAAGATGTATCCTCATCTTCGATTGTAAATCATTCTAAACCTGAGGAGATAATTAAATTAGAATTTTAATAGGAGATGAAAACAGAGAGAACCAAAACCAGCAGATAAACAAAGAACTACAATGATCTATATATAAATGCATACTATATTATTTGGATTTGGATTCGGATTAGGATTCGCGTGATTGGCCATCAAATCTGCAATTTTTTCAACTGAAAATATTAACATACAGTTTTATGTTTGTATAATGGGGTGAATTCACAAAACAAATAAGGTAAAGAAGTACCTCAAAATTTTCATCTGATATGAGGGCCATTATGTGCTTATAAGGTACAATTTGGTTCTTATCCTTATTTTTATCTGAAACCTGTATCCCTGATTCAATTTCTGTAATTTTGAACATAAACTCGAACTGATTCAAGGTGAGAAGAAAAGTTTTAAGATGACATACTTGGAGAAACACAAAACATCAGGGGAAATAGTTAATTGCAAACGCCTTTTACTACAGAAAATAGTTTCATCCTAATCAAGTATTATAATGGCAAAGCAAGATTAGCAGCAATTGAAAAATAGTATATAACATCACCCTAGTCCTTATGGTCCAGTACTGCTATTTGCCAACTCAACTAACATTAGCCACTTATTGGCTCTACATCAAAGCAAGTTCCCAAGATGAATAGGAGGAGGTTTTACTTAAAAGAACACAAAACACATTTGCACTGAATCAAAGTATCTATATAGGGCCAAAGTGAGTACAACATTAAATAGCATAAAAATGTTTCACATCCCGTAAATAATATGACAATCTTATTGTATTGAATTAATGGAAGATACTATCGCCCTCCCACGATAAGAATGATAGAGAAGCCATATGAATAAAGTTACATTAATCTGCCCACATAATTAAAGAAGTAAATCTGCAAATTCTATGATCCCTATGGCTATGAATGAGCTAACTACCTAAAGCAAACCTGCAAGACTTTGCTGGTTTCAGACGGATATGTCATAGTGGTGCCTAGCTCCACCAGGGCAGCAATGGAGGCAACAACTTTGGGGGCAAATATCTTATTTTTCATCAATGCCTCCATCCATAACAGAAACTGGATTTCTGCACAGGAATCAGTAGAAACACCAATGCTCCATAATGTTTTATTGTAGAAGAAAAAAAAACTACACTACTTGTCATAATAAAATATGATAAACCCACCCAACCTGAACAAAAACCGCAACAAATATAAATCAGTTTAAACAAAAAACACATAAAATTTCATAAAAAATAATGCACACCTTTCTTCCTATCAATGAAGGGCCTGATCTTGCAATGAATAATTAAAAAAGTTGATTATACCCACCCAAGTTTTTGTTGTATCATCTCTTTGTTGAAGCTTTTTGCTGCTATGCTCACACCCACTTTCAACAATTCTATTGCCCCTGTAGAAATTCCTCAATATATTTTGCTGCTTCTAAATTCGGTTCAATTCCACCTAAAAGTTGATTATAGTTTAACATATCAAATAAATAAACAATATATAAATCACAAATGTCCTCCTAATCAATTCAGTTTAAAACGTGATGCTATTAGTTCTTCAAATTATTACTGCTACAAATTTAAAACGTGATGTTATTAGTTCTTCAAATTATTACTGCTACAAATTGATTGTTTCAAATTCAATTCTACAAATTATCTTATAAATTGATCTTAATTATTCTTAGAAAGAAGCTTGATTTTACAAAATTGTATATATACTCACTTGATTAAGCGCAAGAGGAATTTTGGCAACGGAGTGGAGTTCAGATGGCGAGGGTAGCAGGGGCTCCGACGGCGGCTGAGAAAGGCTGGGAACAGGGCTGCGAAGGCCAGAGACTGAGGGTAACAACGACTTACAGCGACAGAGACCCTCGAATTATTGCTCTGTGTTTATGTAACAGCCCAAATTTTTAGGAAATTAGTTATTTACCTAATAAGCATACATCATCATCAACCTAAAGTTAATGAAATCACAAATACACATATAATATCTCTTGCTGCACAAAAATAACCCCTTGTATATAAAACCCAGAGATTTACATCAAGATCTTGACAACAATTAAAATCACAAAGAAACTACAAAATAGTAAAACATATAGTTAATTACCTTCTCCTTTTCTCAAAGCCCATCGCAAGTTTAGGGCAAGAAGACACGTCTTCACACAATGGCCGTCGATCGCCGCTGGTGACAAATAGGACCTCAGATAAGAACATATCTTCACCTTCAACTGGTTCTCCTTGATGGGTGCAATCTTCACAAACTCCGCTCAGATTGGGGAAGAGATATAAGGCATGAAATGGAAAATATACAGAAGAGGCCGTTCAGATGGGCGTTAATTAGCAAATGAAGAGATGAAATGAACGATCAGGAAAATAGAACGACACCAAGAATAAAGAGAAGGCTAAAATACATATGGCGGGGGGAAATGAACAAAACAAAATAAGAAGGTGGATGAAAATGATGAAAACAAAAGATGACAAGGGTATATTAGTTCAAAAATGATTTCCAACTCTATTCTATAGATAGATAACATCTCAGATGTTTATGCAAACAATACATCAATTTAATCGATATACTATTTTATACATAAATCCGAACATATATATTTCTGAGGAGACACAAAGTAAAGATTTAAAAATGAATGTTTGGACTTTGGAGATTACATATGAGTTTTTGTTATTACATATTTATTATTCCGAGGAAAGATGATGGAAACTTACCAAGTATACCAAATATACTAGATAACGTCAAATATAAATATGACAACATATATCAAAGGAGAAGAAAGGGGAATTAGAGATTAAGACTAATCTCTTGAATTGATATGATTTGTATATATCTTTAATTATCTTTAATTTGATTGAGATAATTTAGGAGGTAATTTAGGAAAAGTCCATAAGGCTAGTTAGAGTGTAGAATATGTATTTAATAATACACGATGTATCATTTGGTTCTTATGCAGAGAAATATATTCTTGAGTTCAAGAAGTTACAGCGAATTAAGCTGATTACTAGGAGAATCCTTTGAGTTCATCTTAGGGTTACTAGGAGTTTCGTCAATTGGTATCAGAGCCAAGGTTTATGATTTGATAACCCACACTTCCACAAGATGGTTTCGAACAAGTAAAGGCTCGAAAATATCGAAGCATCCATCACTCGTTTGAGCAAAATGATGCAGAACATATCGCTGCAGATGGGGAACCTCTCGGACATGGATGGAGATGGTAGTGAGCATTGGGATAGGTGCCGCGGAAATCATGCTCTGGGAATAATTGATCAGGGGCAAGGGATGCGGCGTTTCTGATGTTGTGAACAAGGGGACGCGCGTTGTGGCGACATGCGAAGAGGGCTGCAGCGCGAGCGTGAGGATCGTCTCGACCTCAATCAACCCTGGAATAAGGGACAGAGCCTTCGATGGAGAGCAAAAGGGCAACAATATCACGTCCGTGAACCACAAGATGATTCGTGGGAGAAAGAAAACCTGTTTTTGATTTATCTTGATCCGTTCTACCGGTATGGTTCTGAATCAGAAGAAGAAAGTGGGGAGAGTCGCGAGTTAGAAAACGAAGGTCCTAAATATGATGAGGATCCGGAAGAGCAACTAACAGATGACCCAATCAATTAGGTAGACAAGGCTAAACAATACTTCGATTTGAAAGACATTCCAATGAAGGACTCTGTTCAAATTGCTTCAAATTAAATAGACGGCGAAGCTATTGATCAGATTAATGAAAACCCTAAATACGATGAGGAACCGGAAGTGCAACTAACTGAGGGAAATGAGGAGGGTGTTGAGTTTTCAGTAAAATCAGGTCCCTTTAGTAACTATTGTGAGTTTTTACTAAGTCTGAATGGGCTGGGAATTGAGATAACTTTATTACCAGTTTCATCTGTAAGGACTGCACAACGTACCAGACCTTCGGGATTGGTTTCAAAAGAGTTGTTTAAGCAAGAATTTGCCTCCGAACTTTTTAAAGAGATATTGTTTGAGTTTAGTGGAAATTATATGAAATTTGATAGAAAGAATATAAGGAAAAACGTGTGTGAGAAATATTGGATCAACGGAAAGCTCTCGAACATAAAGGTGAGACATGGGAATCGATGGAGTAGCTGCGGACGCGATTTTCAGATCTTAACCTTGAGGACAAAGTTTCGTTTCGAAGGAGGGGTGATGATAGAAACTTAGCAAGTATACCAAATATACTGGATGACGTCATATATAAATATGACAACATATATCAAAGGAGAAGAAAGGGGAATTAGAGAATAAGACTAATCTTTTGAATTGATATGATTTGTATATATCTTTAATTTTCTTTAATTTGATTGAGATAATTTATGAGGTAATTTAGGAAAGGCCCATAAGGTTAGCTAGAGTGTAGAATCTGTATTTAAGAATACACGATGTATCATTTAGTTCTTATGCAGAGAAATATATTCTTGAGTTCAAGAAATTACAACGAATTAAGTTGATTGCTGGGAGAATCCTTTGAGTTCATCTTAGGGTTATTAGGAGTTTCATCAAAATGGCAATGATTCAAAATATGGTTTTCTTAAAAAGATTACCTATTGTTTTTGGAGTCTTGGAGAAAAAGATTAGTTTCTAAACTTTTATTGGGGTATTTTATGATGTATATTTGTAAAATACAATTTATTTACACAAAAATATATATATTTTTTACATTGAAAAATATATATATGTTTCAAAAATACACTATGAAATACACAATGCACCTGATGCACATGAGATATACGTACTTATGTATGATAAAGTCTTGTATGCATCGAGTGCACTGCGCAATTCAAATGCACTTTCAAAACATGCCACTTGTTCGATCGTAACAAGCTTAAAATATGCATTTAAATTAAATGGTGCACCCAGAGACGGGGTGGGGGGGGGGGGGGAGGCACGTGCCCCCAGAGAAATTTTTTTGTTTACTACTACTATTTTCTATTATATGCAAATTATTAGTAATATTAGTATAAATTATAACTTGGAGATAAGATTGAAATTAACCACCAGTCCCCTAATCCAACATCCTGGGCCCAATTGGCCCACTTCATCCCTTCCCTAAATACATATTATTATATTATTATATATATTTAGTATTAATTATAGGATAAAAAATTATAAGAGCAAGTCTCCTGTTAAATTTATAAAATTACATTTATAAATTAATACTACGATATTTATCTGTTGTACCCGGTCTTCATCCGTTCATGTTGGGATTATACTGGAAAATATGTTTTTACTTTGTATAATCAAACTGAATTTCGGTCTTATTTACTTAAATAAATTGTTTATCACTGATGCTTTAAATATCATCGAATGTTACATATATTTACTGCATAACTGTTCAATAAATAGTACGTGTTACATTGTAGTTAATTTAGTGATACCAGATCACAGAAGATTAAATTAACAGTTCCTTGTAACCAAAAGTACACCATTCACGACCTAGATGGAAATGAACAATCCATCATGAAAGGTTGAAGTGTAAGGCTCAGATTGGCTTGTCTTGACCAAGAGATTACACTAGTGCATGTCTAGTGCACTGAATAGGACCTACAGGAGGACAAATTCTTCAGAACTGAACTAGGAAGAATTAGACCTCAGTGGTTCGTTATTTCTTAATCTTCGTCCCTTAAATAGGATCGCGTGTGGTTAGTAATTATTGCTTTGACTTATTACGGGTAGAGAATCAACGAGATTCAATACTTTATATCTTGGGCAATATTATTGGTCACATGCGATTGCTAAGATTTAATACGGAGAATCGTGTGCAAGTACGCTTGTTTGATTTGCCCCCTTGGGAGGTTCATAAGTTTTATCATACCAAATCTTGCAAGTGGAACTAGTTTCCGGTATGGATAATAATGTTGAACCGTTCCTTAACCAAGGACAAAAGATATTAATTAATGGAAAGCTATTTCAGTGGCTTGAATTAATTAATGGGCTAGACAATCTTAAACACGGGAAATAATAACCGGAGCCATATTGATCGTAATATGGGTTAAGATGGATAGTCTTGATATTAATTATGTAGTGAGATTAATTAATATTTATGGGCTTGAATAATATTGTGGCTCAATATTGATAATTCAAGATCCATTGGAAGATCCAATCTTAATTCTCCTAAAGGCTCCTCAAGTAGTCCAACATAAAGTCCAATAACTGAAAAAGGTGTTTAAAAATAAAATAAATTTTTGTTGCTATTTTTCCTCATTTTTTTTTGAAAAATATGAATAAAAGGGGAGAAAGATTTTCTTTGAATTTTGTTATGGAATGAAGATATGTATTCTTGGAATGCAAGATTATCTCATTAAATTCAAGAAATCTCCCACTTGGTTATTCATATGTTAATTTTTGAAAATTTTGAAAGAATAAGGGAAAGAAAAATTTTCTTGATTTTCTTGAAAAGATATTATGGAAGATATGCATTCTTGCAATACAGGTATATCTCATAAATTCAAGAAGATCCAAATCTTGGAATCTTTATCCTTGTTTTTTCGAAAATAACCATAACAAGAGAATGTGGGATTTTTATGGAATATTTTAATTATGGAGAAAAGAATATAGGAGATATATTCAAGATTTCTTGGAGATCAAGAAAAGATTTTTCCTCCCTATTCCATGATGAAAAAATCGGCCACCACCTATCTATAAATAGGGATGATTTCTTCATCCCCAAGTACAATTCCATGTGCTGGAAAAATTAGCAAATCCACAAAGGTGGTGCAACAAGTTTTTATTTTCCCTTTTATTAATTGTTCGCGAGCTTCCTTTCAACGGATTGACGAGCAAGGACTAGGAAATACTTGGGAAGGCTTTTTGGTGTGTTCTTATCGACGAGACCATTGCCACTCCAAGAGGTTAGTTCACGTAAACCCGTAGCAATTCCTCATGCGTAGGATTTATGTGAACTGTTTATATGCATGATTTGTTGTTGAATTATTATTTGAATTAATATAGGATTAATTCATGCTAGTAATAATTGTTATAATTAAATTTGTATTTAAATATTCATCCCGAATAGATACGGGCAATTAATTCCCCAACAACTGGTATCTGAGCCTCGGTTTCGGGCTCTGAATTTTTAATTGTAATTTAATTCATTTTCATTAAATTTGAAATTGGATAGTAGAATTGCTAGATCATTTTTGCAGGTATCCAATTGTGAATTTAATGTGTTTATTTATGCATGCATATAAATTGTGTTTTCTTTAATTTGATTCGTTCGAATTCATTTTGCCTCGTGAGAAAATCCACGAGTAGATTAGAATTTGTTTGATTTGATCAATGTAATAGACTAGTCTAGATCTAGGTTTATTTATTTTTGTAAATAAATTGTAACCCTGATTAGAAACGGAGGTCGAGACGAAGAATTAAAAGACGTGATTCTAATCCGGCGTGGCGGATGCATCGCGCGAAACATGCAAGGAGGCACGCGCGACGTATGACGCATGGCATGCACGGGCGTGGGCGAGTCGGCGGGGATCAGCCTTTGCCGATCGCCTAAGGCGGATCGCTGGCGACGGGCGGCAAGACGGCGAAAGTTGCCAGACGAGGCGCGCGAGGGCGCTAAGCCGCCGAGGGCGACGCAGCGACGCGAAGTGACGCGGCGATGGGGCAAGGCAAGGCGGGCGCGCACCGCTACAGATCTCGGCGTCAGCCGACTTTACCGAGATCTGCTGAAACCGCTGGCCGATATACGCCGGGCGCATACGCGAAGACGCGACGGCACCGACGACACGTCGGGGAGTGCAAGATGCACTCCGATTCGCTGAAGCCGGGTCGATGACGCTACTGTACGGGCGAACCTTTCGAGACGAAATCTACGAAGGCAAAGAAGACGATGAGATTTGAAGACATGACAAAAATTAACCGTGACAATCGATATGCGGTGCCCAATATGTTTAATTTTTTGTCTTGATGTTTATGCATTATTTTATGCTTATTTAAATTGTGATTAAATTTGCGATGCATGAGAAAATGTTTTGAAAAATCTCACTTTCGAAAATTACTAAGTATGCTTAAACAATTAATTGACAATTTTATGGATAATAAAATTGAATTAATTTTGACCTCCATGATTTATTTATTTGTGAATTCTTTTGGAGAAATTCCCCCCACGAGACGGTCAAAAGATAGCTTTCACATGAATAAATTCTAAATGGATGATTGTGAATTATTACTAGTGGCGACGATGACCCTCCCCACGAGGCTCGTTCAAAGCGAAATAATAATTCTGTATTTAATCATGGTTATTACTTAGGTATAAAATTGATATGCATATACTTCCCCGAAGTCCCTGTCAATTTTATATTGGTCAAGTGGGAGCCAACTATTAATCTAGTTATTAAAGGTTTGTAAATGTTCTTGTTTGTAACCTGCTTGAATGTGTTTAAATAATGACCCACCCCACGTGACTTATTTAAACTGTTTTGAGATGTTGGCTGATGCATGTTCATATTTTTTTGAGATTTTAATATGAAACATGTGATCGAATTTTGTGATATATTTGTGCTTATGCATATTATTATTTATTTCAGTTCATCATGTCGCAGCCTTTTAATCCACTGTTATATACACTCAAAGAACACCAATTACCTGGTGACAACTACGTTGTTTGGAAACGAAATATGAGTTTTGTCATACCTGCACAAGAACATCATTGGGTTCTTGATGTACCCAAGCCCCGTATGCCTACTGATGGATCAGCTGATGCGGAAAGACACTTGTATAATATTTGGGAGCAGGTCAATGAACCCATGAAACGTGTAATCTTGACTTCACTGTCTGATGATTTGAGACACATTCATGAAGGTGTTGAGTCTGTTGCAGAAATTATGCAAAGTCTTGAAGAAATGTTTTTAACAAAAGACCGCATGATCAATCAGTTTAAAAATGACGACGTGGCCAGGCTAAAGATGGCTGAGGGAACACCCGTAAGGGAGCATGTTCTCAGAATAAAACACCATTTTGAAAAACTGGCTTATCTCGGTACTAAGTATTTTGATGAGGCTCAAATCAAATTTCTTTTGCTAACTCTTCCAAGGTGCTTCGATGGGTTTTACTGTAGTTTTGTGATGAGTGATCACATGTTTACTATTGACATTCTACAAGAAGCCTTTGAGAAAATAGAGAAGCATTTAGGAAAGAAAGATGAAGCATTGGTGACCAAAAGTCTTTTCTCAAGGTCTAAGCCAATGGAAGGCAAGACTCAAGAAAAGGAAAGTGGTCAGATCCAAAGCAAACTCATCACTAAGAAAAGTAAGAGAAAGACATCTAGCTGGATGGGTGTCAAGAAAGTACCAAAAGGAAAATGTTTTAACTGCGGTGAAAAGGGACATTGGAGAGCAGCCTGTTCCAAACTCAGAAGGGATGGAAAGAAAGGTAATTCTCACGCACTAGTTGTTGAAACTTTCTTAGCGGCGTATGCCTCCCATTTATGGGTGGTGGATACGGGATCCACTGATCATGTTTGTTTCACTTTACAGGGGTTCAAGCGGACCCGACAACTTAGTGGGAGTGAGATCCTCATCACACTGGGCGGTGCTACGAGAGTGGCAGCTGAAGCAGTGGGAGAAGTGCACCTGTCTTTTGAAGACAAAGTTTTAATTTTAAGAGATGTTCTTTACGTTCCGAATTTTAGAAAGAATTTAATTTCGGTTTCTAAACTTTACCTTGATGGATATTCAGTTACTTTTGATAAAGTTGTTACCATTTCTCTTTATGATAAATTTATTTGTCATGGAACGTTGTCGAATAATCTCTATACAATTAACTGTGCACACCACTCACGAAATGCATCCTATAACACATCAACTATTTCCGATAAAAGAAAACGTTCATCAGACGTGAACGAGACACTTCTATGGCATCTAAGATTGGGACATATTAATCCAAAGAGGATCCAAATGTTGGTAAACGACGGTTCACTGGAGTCTCTCCAAGTTGAACATTTCCAACATGCGAATCATGTTTGGAGGGTAAAATGACCAAGAGGGCATTCGGAGCCAAGGGGAATAGAGCCAAAGAAGTGTTAGAAATCGTTCACACAGACGTATGTGGTCCAATGTCAACCAAAGCAAGAGGAGGTTATGAGTATTTCGTCACTTTTATTGATGACTACTCAAGGTACGGTTATATTTTCCTTATAAAGCATAAATCTGAGACCTTTGAGAAATTCAAAGAATTTAAGGCTCAAGCAGAGAATCATAGGGAAAAACGTATCAAGTCTCTATGATCCGATCATGGAGGCGAGTACCTCAGCGATGAGTTTTTGAACTGCTTGTCAGTGTTGAGGAATTAATTGCACGGATCTATTTGGGATGAATATTTAAATACAAATTTAATTATAATAATTATTACAAGCATGAATTAATCCTATATTAATTCAAATAATAATTCAACAACAAATCATGCATATAAACAGTTCACATAAATCCTACGCATGTGGAATTGCTACGGGTTTACGTGAACTAACCTCTTGGAGTGGCAATGGTCTCGTCGATAAAAACACACCAAAAAGCCTTCCCAAGTATTCCCTAGTCCTTGCTCGTCAATCCGGTGGAAAGAAGCTCGCGAACAATTAACAAAAGGGAAAATAAAAATTTCACAATTGACGTTTTTCGAAAATACACAATCTGTCGACGTTTTAAAATATTTGATATTTTATCGACGCTGATATTTTTCCGAAAAACCAATTTTCATGTTCACTGGGGATGAAACATTCATCCCCTATTTATAATAGAGAGGGGGACGAAAATTAGGGCTCAAAATAGGGTTAGGAAAGATCTTTTCTTGATCTCCAAGAAATTTTGAATATATCCCATATATTCTTCTTTCCATGTGTATTTTTCCACAAAAATCTTACACCCTTATTTAACCAATTTTTTCGAAATTAATAGGAGGATTTTCAAGATTGGATCTTTCTTGAATTTATGAGATATTCTTGTATTCCAAGAATACGTATCTTTTTCCATAAAATCTTTTCAAGAAAATCAAGAAAATCTCTATATATTTCGAAAATCACAATTAAAGAAACCAAGTGGGAGATTTCTTGAATTTATGGGATAATCTTGTATTCCAAGAATACTTATCTCTTTTCCATAAAATCTTTTCAAGAAAATTCTTCTCCCTCTTTTTCTTTAATAATTTCAAAATTTAAGGAAAATAATGCAACAATAATTTATTTTATTTTTAAACACCTTTTTCAGTTATTGGACTTTATGTTGGGCTACTTGGGGGGCCTTAGGAGAATTAAGATTGGACCTTCCAATGGATCTTGAATTATCAATATTGAGCCACAATATTATTCAAGCCCATAAATATTAATTAATCCCACTACATAATTAATATTGCACTATCCATCTTAACCCATATTACAGTCAATATGGCTCCCGGTTATTATTTCTCGTGTTTAAGATTATCTAGCTCATTAATTAATTCAAGCCACTGAAATAGCTTTCCATTAATTAATATCTTTTGTCCTTGGTAAAGGAACGGTTCAACATTATTATCCATACCAGAAACTAGTTCCACTTGCAAGATTTGGTATGATAAAACTTATGAACCTCCCAAGGGGGCAAATCGAACAAGCTTACTTGCACATGATTCTCCGTATTAAATCTTAGCAATCGCATGTGACCAATAATATTGCCCAAGATATAAAGTATTGAATCTCGTTGATTCTCTACCCGTAATAAGTCAAAGCAATAATTACTAACCACACGCGATCCTATTTAAGAGACGAAGATTAAGAAATAACGAACCACTGAGGTCTAATTCTTCCTAGTTCAGTTCTGAAGAATTTGTCATCCTGTAGGTCCTCTTCAGTGCACTAAACATGCACTAGTGTAATCTCTTGGTCAAGACAAGCCAATCTGAGCCTTACACTTCAACCTTTCACGATGGATTGTTCATTTCCATCTAGGTCGTGAATGGTGTACTTTTGGTTACAAGGGATTGTTAATTTAATCTTTTGTGATCTGGTATCACTAAATTAACTACAATGTAACACGTACTGTTTATTGAACAATTATGCAGTAAATATATATAACATTCGATGATATTTAAAGCATCAGTGATAAACAATTTATTTCAGTAAATAAGTCCGGAATTCAGTTTGATTATACAAAGTAAAAGCATACTTTCCAGTATAATCCCAACAATCTCCCACTTATACTCAAAGTCTGCTTTTAAGTATACTACAACATGTCTCGTGTAGTTCCTAATACGTGACATGAAATGTCACCTACACGAACCTAATAATGTCTCTCACTTATACTCAAAGCAGATTGGCTACGCACTTGACAACCATTCCTCCCACATGTATCTTGGATGTTTCCAGAGGCAGACACTTTGTGAAAGTATACACTAGGTTATCCTCCAATGCGATCTTAGTCACCTCTTCATCTCCTCTCTTAACGATTTTTCGTCTAAGATTTCTTTCCTTCAGTGTGCTTGTTTGATTCGTGGACTCTTGGTTCCCTTGAATTTGCAACTGCCCCTAGCAAATATTGCTAGAAAAATTCGGAACTCCATCCAAGTCCACTAAGAAGGTCTAGAGCCAAACTGGTTCCTTCACTGCTTCACAAGCAGCTACTTGCCCGGCTTCCATGGTTGAGTCAGTGATGCATTTCTACTTCACACTCGTCCATTTCATGGCTACACTTCCCAAATGAAAGCACACTAACTGAGGCAGATAGTTTCTGGAATCTATGCTGATTGGAAATTCGAGTCCTTGTAGCCGATGGGGATTAGACTATCTGACTGATAAACCAACATTCTATCTTGAGTTCTTTTCAGATACTTCAGAATGTTTTTAACTGTCGTCCAATGTTCTTTCCTCGGGTTACTTTGATATCTTGCCACCATGCCAACGGCAAAGCAGATATCCGGTCTCGAGCACAGCATTGCATACATAAGGCTTCCGACAGCCGAAGCATAAGGAATGTCTTTCATGTCATCTATCTCCTTTTGTGTCTTAGGGTACATTTTCTTGGATAGATGGATTCCATGTCTGAAAGGTACGAAGCCTTTCTTGGAATCCTGCATGCTGAATCGTTTCGAGACAGTGTCTATATATGAAGCTTGCGATAAGCCTATCATTCTTTTCTTGTGATCTCGAGTGATCTTAATTCTAAGGATGTGCCCGGCTTCCCCAAAGTCCTTCATATCAAACTGTTTTGAAAGCCATGCCCTTACGTCTGATAACACCTTTACATTGTTCCCAATGATCAGAATGTCGTCTACGTATAGTACTAAGAATACCAATGCAGTTCCGACATACTTTTTGTACACACAACTTTCGAACTCGTTTTGATCAAACCCATAAGACTTTATTACATGATCAAAGCATTGGTTCCAAGCTCTGGATGCTTGTTTGAGTCCGTAAATGGACTTCATGAGCTTACAAACTAGGTGTTCTTGACCCTTTTCAATGAAGCCTTGGGGTTGTTGCATATAGATTTCTTCATCAAGACTTCCTTTAAGGAAAGTTGTCTTGACATCCATTTGTCAGATTTCAAAATCGAGATGCTCAGCAATCGACAAGAGAATCCGGATGGACTTGAGCATTGCTATAGGTGAAAAAGTTTCCTCATAGTCGATCCCTTCTTTCTGAGTATAACCTTTCGTCACAAGCCTTGCCTTGAAGGTTTCCACCTTCCCGTCCGGTCCCCTTTTTCTCTTGTACACCCACTTGCAACCAATGGGTTTGACCCCATTAAGTGGTTCAACTAGCTCCCACACTTTGTTATGATCTATAGAACCCATTTCGGCTTTCATTACTGTTTGCCAAGAAACCGCATCCTTGTCTTGGATTGCCTCGTCATATGTCCATGGGTCTGATTCGTCTTGTCCGGGAATCAAGTCCGAGGACTCTCCTATCCCCATGAATCTCTCGGGCTGTCTCACAACCCTCCCACTAAGACGAGGTTCCGGTTGTAAAAGTGTGTCATTTGGTATGTCATCTTGTACAGTTGGCAATGAGGGTAGCCCCCTTAGCTCATTTAAGGTAATCTCACTTCTGGGTCTTCTTTTGTTCATATAGTCTTCTTCCAAAAATCTAAAGTGGGTGCTTATTACCACCTTTTGATCTTCGGGACCATAGAACATACACCCTTTTGTTCCCTCGGGGTATCCTACAAACAACCTTAATTCTGATCGAGGATCCAATTTTCCGGCTTCCTTGTCCAACACGTAGGCCGGACACCCCCAAATTTTCATGTGTCTCAAACTGGGCTTGCGCCCGGTCCACAATTCTTTGGGAGTTTTGGGAACCGATTTGGATGGCACCAAGTTCAGAATGTAAGCCGCTGTTTCCAAGGCATGACCCCAGAACGACTTGGGAAGATCCGCATAACTCATCATTGATCTAACCATTTTCAAAAGAGTTCTGTTTCTTCGCTCTGCAACCCCGTTTTGTTGAGGGGTTCCGGGTTTTGTCATCTGGGATGCAATCCCTTCATCAGACAAGTAGTTCAAAAACTCATCGCTGAGGTACTCGCCTCCACGATCGGATCGTAGAGACTTGATACGTTTTTCCCTATGATTCTTTGCTTGAGCCTTAAATTCTTTGAATTTCTCAAAGGTCTCGGATTTATGCTTCATAAGGAAAATATAATCGTACCTTGAGTAGTCATCAATAAAAGTGATGAAATACTCATAACCTCCTCTTGCTTTGGTTGACATTGGACCACATGCGTCTGTGTGAACGATTTCTAACACTTCTTTGGCTCTATTCCCCTTGGCTCCGAATGCCCTCTTGGTCATTTTACCCTCCAAATATGATTCGCATGTTGGAATTGGTTCAACTTGGAGAGACTCCAGTGAACCGTCTTCTACCAACCTTTGGGATCCTATTTGGATTAATATGTCACAATCTTAGATGCCATAGAAGTGTCTCGTTCACGTTTTCTTTTTTCAGAAACAGTTGATGTGTTATAGGATGCATTTCGTGAGTGGTGTGCACAGTTAATTGTATAGAGATTTTCCATCAATGTCCCATAACAGATACACTCATCATTTCAAGAAATGATGTCATTCTTATTAGAACAAACTAAGTATCCATTAATAGAATTTTTAGAAACTGAAAGTGAATTCTTTCTAAAACTGGGAACATAAAGAACATCTCTTAAAATTAAAACTCTGTCTTCAAAAAACAGGTGCACTTCTCCCACTGCTTCAGCTGCCACTCTCGTAGCATCGCCCAGTGTGATGAGGATCTCACTGCCACTAAGTTGTCGGATCAGTTTGAACCCATGAAGCAAACATGATTAGTGGATCCCGTATCAACTACCCACGAATGAGAAGTATACACCGCTAAACAAGTTTCAACAATTAGTGCGTGAGAATTACCTTTCTTTCCGGCCCTTTTGGGGTTGGAACAGGCAAACCTCCATTGTCCTCTTTCACCGCAGCTTAAGCACTTCCTCTTTGGATTTTCCTTGACACCACCAACATTCGTCATCTTATCATTGCCCTTGGCAACAGTTGAGTCTGATTGCTTATGGCCTTTGGTCACCTTCTTCTTCTTGCCATCCCTTGGCCTAGAAGATGAAGACGGACCACTTGCCGTCAAAGCTTGAGTTTGGTGCCCCATCAACATCTCTGCCGAGACCAAAGCTTGCAATAAATCAGCTAGCGAGGCAAAATTGCTCAAAAACTTTTGGGCAGAGAGTGAAGTACCAAATTCATCTGAGTCTCCAGATTATAATCTGCACTCAGAACCTCAAGTTTGTTCAGATGGGCCATTAATTTTGAGGACGTAATCCCTTATGGGTTTGCCCTCCACCATTTTCAGCGAGAACATCTCTCGCAAGGTGATCTGACGAGTCTCGCATTTTGGACTCGTCAGTTGGCTCATCTGATTTTGGTGTGTCAAGAATCCACTTGTGCTTTTGTGCAGTTAGGACAATTATAATTTTTCGTTTCCAATCAATATAGTTTCCATAATTATTCTTTTGATTTTAAGTATAATAGCAGTGGATTAAAAGGTTACGACATGCTGAACTAAAATAAATAATAATATGCACAAGCACAAATATATCACAAGGTTCGATCACATGTTTCATATTAAAATCTCAAAAAAAAATATGAACATGCATCAGCCAACATCTCAAAACAATTTAAATAAGCCACGTGGGGTGGGTCATTATTTAAACACATTCAAGCAGGTTACAAACAAGAAAAGTTACAAACCTTTAATATCCAGATTAATAGTTGGCTCCCACTTGACCAATATAAAATTGACAGGGACTTCGGGGAAGTATATGCATATCAATTTTATACCTAAGTAATAACCATGATTAAATACATAATTATTATTTCGCTTTGAACGAGCCTCGTGGGGAGGATCATCATCGCCACTAGTAATAATCCACAATCATCCATTTGGAATTTATTCATGTGAAAGCTATCTTTTGACCGTCCCGTGGGGGGAATTTATCCAAAAGAATTCACAAATAAATAAATCATGGAGGTCAAAATTAATTCAATTTTATTATCCGGAATAAAATTGTCAATTAATTATTTAAGCCTACTTAGTAATTTTCGAAAGTGAGATTTTTCAAAAACATTTTCTCATGCATCGCAAATTTAAACACAATTTAAATGAGCATAAAATAATGCATAAACATCAGAACAAAAAATTAAACATATTGGGCACATTTATCCAATTGTCATGGTTAATTTTTGTCATGTCTTGATCTTGAGAAATCGTCTTCATAGCCTTCATCGTTCGTCTCGAAAAGCTCCCACTTGATCGTCTTAAAAAAAATGCCTTGTCAAGCCATGTCATCGACCAGCTCGTGGGTCGGAGTGCCCACCTAGCACTCCCGGCCGAAATCGAGTGGCGTCCGTCTTGCGGCGCTGCCGAGCGCCGATCCACAAGACGCCAGCGTACAGTAGTCTGCGTCTCCGCGTCTCGGCGTCGCCAGCGATCCGATCCGGCGCTCGGCCCCCTCCCTCCACCTCGCCCGCCCATGCATGCCGCCCACATCATACATGTGCCTCCCTGGCACGTTTCAGCGCGACGACGCACGCCGCTTACGGGTTAGGATCCCGTCTTTTAATTCTTCGTCTCCGCTTTCGTTTCCGATCCGGTTACAATTTATTTACAAAATAAATAAACCTAGATCTAGAATAGTCTATTACATTGATCAAATCAAACAAATTCTAATCTACTCGTGGATTTTCTCACGAGGCAAAACGAATTCGAACGAATCAAATTAAAAACCACAATTTATATGCATGCATAAATAAACACATTAAATTCCATGACAATTGGATACCTGCAAAAAGGATCTAGCAATTCTACTATCCAATTTCAAATTTAATGAAAATGAATTAAATTACAATTTAAAATTCAGAGCCCGAAACCGAGGCTTTGATACCAGTTGTTTGGGGAATTAATTGCACGGATCTATTCAGATGAATATTTAAATACAAATTTAATTCTAACAATTATTACTAGCATGAATTAATCCTATATTAATTCAAATAATAATTCAACAACAAATCATGCATATAAATAGTTCACATAAATCCTAGGCATGTGGAATTGCTACGGGTTTACGTGAACTAACCTCTTGGAGTGGCAATGGTCTCGTCGATAAAAACACACCAAAAAGCCTTCCCAAGTATTCCCTAGTCCTTGCTCGTCAATCCGGTGGAAAGACGCTCGAGAACAATTAACAAAAGGGAAAATAAAAATTTCACAATTGACGTTTTTCGAAAATACACAATCTGTCGACGTTTCAAAATATTTGATATTTTATCGACGCTGATATTTTTCCGAAAAATCAATTTTCGTGTTCACTGGGGATGAAACATTCATCCCTTATTTATAATAGAGAGGGGGACGAAAATTAGGGCTCAAAATAGGGTTAGGAAAGATCTTTTCTTGATCTCCAAGAAATCTTGAATATATCTCATATATTCTTCTTTCCATGTGTATTTTTCCACAAAAATCTCACACCCTTATTTAACCCATTTTTTTGAAATTAATAGGAGGATTTTCAAGATTGGATCTTTCTTGAATTTATGAGATATTCTTGTATTCCAAGAATACATATCTTTTTCCATAAAATCTTTTCAAGAAAATCAAGAAAATCCTTCTTCCTATTATTACTCTATATATTTCGAAAATCACAATTAAAGAAACCAAGTGGGAGATTTCTTGAATTTATGGGATAATCTTGTATTCCAAGAATACTTATCTCCTTTCCATAAAATCTTTTCAAGAAAAATCTTCTCCCTCTTTTTCTTTAATAATTTCGAAATTTAAGGAAAATAATGCAACAATAATTTATTTTATTTTTAAACACCCTTTTCAGTTATTGGACTTTATGTTGGGCTACTTGGGGGGCCTTTACGAGAATTAAGATTGGACCTTCCAATGGATCTTGAATTATCAATATTGAGCCACAATATTATTCAAGCCCATAAATATTAATTAATCCCACTACATAATTAATATTGCACTATCCATCTTAACCCATATTACAGTCAATATGGCTCCCGGTTATTATTTCCCGTGTTTAAGATTATCTAGCCCATTAATTAATTCAAGCCACTGAAATAGCTTTCCATTAATTAATATCTTTTGTCCTTGGTAAAGGAACGGTTCAAAATTATTATCCATACCAGAAACTAGTTCCACTTGCAAGATTTGGTATGATAAAACTTATGAACCTCCCAAGGGGGCAAATCGAACAAGCTTACTTGCACACGATTCTCCGTATTAAATCTTAGCAATCGCATGTGACCAATAATATTGTCCAAGATATAAAGTATTGAATCTCGTTGATTCTCTACCCGTAATAAGTCAAAGCAATAATTACTAACCACATGCGATCCTATTTAAGAGACGAAGATTAAGAAATAACGAACCACTGAGTTCTAATTCTTCCTAGTTCAGTTCTGAAGAATTTGTCCTCCTGTAGGTCCTCTTCAGTGCACTAAACATGCACTAGTGTAATCTCTTGGTCAAGACAAGCCAATCTGAGCCTTACACTTCAACCTTTCACGATGGATTGTTCATTTCAATCTAAGTCGTGAATGGTGTACTTTTGGTTACAAGGGATTTGTTAATTTAATCTTCCGTGATGATCGGTATCACTAAATTAACTACAATGTAACACGTCTTTTTTATTGAACAATTATGCAAAGAAATATATATAACATTCGATGATATTTAAAGCATCGGGTGATAAACAATTTATTTCAAAGAAATAAGTCCGAAATTCAAGTTGATTATACAAAGTAAAAGCATACTTTCTAAAGATAATCCCAACAATCGATGATGGAGGATTGTATCCCAAATAACTACACCCGAAACCCTCAACAAAAACGGGGTTGCAGAAGCGAAGAAATGAACTCTTTTTGGAAATGGTTAGATCAATGATGAGTTATCGGATATTCCCAAGTCGTTATGGGGTCATACCTTGGAAACAATCGGTTTACATTACTTGGTGCCATCCAAATCGGGTTCGCAAAACTCCCAAAGAATTGTGGACCCAAGACAAGGATCGCAAGCCCATTTTGAGACACATGAGAATTTAGGGGTGTCCGCCCTCGTGTTGGACAAGGAAGCCGGAAAATTGATCCTCGATTAGAATTAAGGTTGTTTATAGGATACCCTCTTGTTCTATTCTTCCCGGGAACAAAAAGGGTGTATGTTCCATGGTCCCAAGATCAAAAGGTGGTAATAAGCACCCACTTTAGATTTTTGGAAGAAAGACTATATGAACGAAAAGAAGACCCGTGGGTTTGATCAAAACGTCCTCGAAGTTATTGTGTACAAAAAAGGTTTTGACATATGAATTCATGAGATTTCCTTAAATGAGCTAAGGGGGCTAACCTAGAAGGTGGAAATAAATTTAATAAAAGAGATTTTGATCGCTAACCGAAGATAAGATGACATATACCAAACGATACACTTTCACAACCGAACCTCGTCAGAGTGGGAGGGTTGTGAGACAACCCCCGAGATTTCATGGGGATAGGAGAGTCCTCGGACTTGATTCCCTTGACAAGACGAATCGACCCATGGACATATGACGAGACAATTCAAGACAAGGATGCGGAACAATCTTGACAAACAATAATGAAAGCCAAAAATGGGTTATATGGATCATAACAAAGTGTGGGAGCTAGTCGAACCACTTAATTTTGACGGATGTCAAACCCATTGGTTGCAAGTGGGTATACAAGAGAAAAAACCCAAGAAGGACCGGACGGAAGGTGGAAACCTTCAAGGCAAGGCTTGTGGCGAAAAGGTTATACTCGAAAGAAAGAAGGATCGACTATGAGGAAACCTTTTTCACATGTAGCAATGCTCAAGTCCATCCAAATTCTCTTGTCGATTCTTTGACATCTCGATTTTGAAATAAAGGCAAATGGATGTCAAGATTTTGTTTTTCCTTAACAAGTCTTGATGAAGAAATATATATGCAACAACCCCAAGTCTTCATTGAAAAAGGCCAAGAACACCTAGTTTGTAAGCTCATGAAGTCCATTTAAACATCGGACTCAAACAAGCATCCGAGCTTGGAACCAATGTTTTGATCATGTAATAAAGTCTTATGGGTTTGATCAAAACGAGTTCAAAAGTTGTGTGTACAAAAACCTTCATCCAAACCCAAACCCGATCTAAGCATTTATTTTTTTTAAGATTATACGAGACGACATTAAAACGCTCGCCGGGAACAATGTAAAGGTGTTATCTTGATAGGATTTTTTAATATAAGCCCTAGGGCATGGCTTTCAAAAAATGGTGAGTTGATATAGGAAGATGATATGAAGGACTTCAGGGAAGTTCGGCACATCCACACAAACTCATTGGGATCAAGATCACTTTCGAGATCGCAAAGAAAAGGATGATAAGATGAAATCATGGAAGGGGGGGTAAAAATGTTATCGAAAGCTTCATATATGATTCTACAAAGAAAGTGAATTGGATTTTCAAGTTCACAAAGCCTATGGAAAATCAGTTATTGTGAAACTATTCAAGATGCAGATTCCAAGAAAAGACTTTTGTACCTTTTGCATCGGGTTACATGGAATCCATCTATCATAAATTCTGGTATTGGTCCATGTGTCCTAAGACAAAAAAGAAGATAGATGACATTTTAAAAGGAATCAGTTAGGTCATTCCATTCAAATGAAGAAAATCACCGAGCTTGAAAACTTCACCAAATCGATATATCGGTCTATATCATTGAAAGGGAACCTCAACTTGAGGGAACTCACGAGAATCAAAAGTAGATGATCAAGATCAAGACATAGGCCTTAAGTTATGATGAAATAACTCAAAACCGTAAGTGAAGTAAAACCAAAGAATCAATGTGTTGCAAATCGCAGATCGATCAAGATCGAGATCGAGATATGATAATGAGCAGATGAAGATATGATCAAGATCGAGCATGATAAACCCGATATGCTAACCCGATATAATGACCGATGCATGGTGGCAAGATATCAAAGTAACCCTCGAAAGAAAAAAAACATTGAACCAAAGATGTCTTATTAAAAAACATGAGAGTGTCAAGATATCGTATAAGGTCCATTGAAAAATGAACTTAAGAGATAGAAAAATGTTGGTTTTTTTATGTTTTTTGTCTTTATTTCTTTGATAAGTTCTTAATCCCATCGAGATAACATACAATCAATGAAACACATGCTCAAAAGATAATACCTCATTTCTTTTATGTTGAATGCCTCGATTTGTCTTGAGATTCTCAAAAAAGGGAAACTATATCCCAGGGAGAAATTGTGTTTTTCATGGGAATGATTTAAATTGATTAGAGCCATTCTTGTAATAAAAAAAAAAGCAAACCCTGAGTGGAGAAGATGGTTTTTAAGCGAAAATTGCATCAATAAATTTAATAAAGATGATTTTGATTAGATCCCATTCTACCATGGAAGCGATTCAATTTTATGTAGTATGTATAGCATGAGGAACGTTAAAACTTGAAAAAAACTAAAGACTCAAAGACTCAAGCTCAAGAACTTCCTAGAAACCAAGGACTTGGATGTAGTTCAAGACTCGAATTTGCCCAAGACAATCATCAAGGCACAAGAATTACTATAATGAATCCTGGTGATATCCCGAATTTCCGAGAGGAATATAACAAATTCAAGGAACAAGAAACCAAAAAAGCAAGAATTCTCTCCAAGGCCCAAATCCACAAAAACACATTGAAAGGAAATACCATCTTATACGAGAAATCGTTAAGAGAGGAGATATAAAGAGGTGACAAAAACCTAAGCAACCCACCTTATGTATCAAGACAACCCATTGTAAGGGAAAATCTCACCATAGTTGGAGACATTCACAAACCCAAAAGTGCGGTCCGGGTTGTAATTGTTAAAGGCAATCCAATTCGAAGTCCCGGTTGAAACCCTAGACATGTGGAAGGAATGAGTGTCAAGACCGTTTGTTATAAGTCCAAAAAAGTTGTGAGCACTTTGAGTAAGTAAGGGAGACATTATTAGGTTTGTGTAGGTGACATTATGATAGGCCCTTGGAAAACCCATGAAATCTTGGAATAATCATGAAATGCATATAAAAAATCAAATGGTGAAGGAATGGTGATTCCAGATTTTTCTCTCGCTTATGTTTATACATTATATGCATCTAAAAAGAAGAAAAGACAACACATTTTAAGGTTTGGTATTCGTCAAAATTAAAGTTTGTGTTTTTGCTTATGATCGAATGCATATGACAAGATAAGAACATAAAGACTTTTGTAAAGAACCTCGAAAGAACACAACAATGTATAGTGGTTCGGAGACTCAAGCTCCTACATCCACTCTCCCATGGAAGAACATGAAAGAGGGAAATTCCTTCAAATCGGACTTATCACCCTCTCGGAGTTCGCCTCTAGATATTTAACGAAAAAATCTCACCCAACCGGACTTATCACCCTCTTCGGGTTCGCCCTCTAGATATTTAACGAAGCTCTCACTCCAACCGGACTTATCACCCTCTCATGAAATGCTCGCCTCTAGATGTTTAACGAGTTCACAAGATATCACAATCGGACTTATCACCCTCTCGGGGAAATTCCTTAAAAGGGACTTATCACCTCTGGACTTATCACCCTCTCGGGCTCGCCTCTAGATGTTTAACGAGTTCACACTCCTTTGACTTATCACCCTCTCTCTCTGGAAATGCGGAATAATCATGAAATGATAAAAATGGGGGTGAAGGAATGGTGATTCCAGTCTCTTTTAAGCTCTGTGTTGTGTTTTGCTTATGATAACAACTACCTCACTTCACCACTAGTTATCTCTTCACGAGAATGGGGTTTTGGGTTTGTGTTGTCTCCAACTATGGTGAGATTTTCCTTACATTTGTTTAAATTTCAATGCTAAGGTTGGGAAAATCTCTCTAAGCGTAGGATACATCGTGGGTTGCTTAGATTGGGTTCTAGAACACTCTTTGAATATATTTGTTTACATGTAATGATATCAATTTATAAATGTAATGATATTTTTCATACTACGAACAAGTTTTAAAGGAAATTTTGTAAAATTATAATTTAAAACTCAGCACACCTATGTCCAGTCTCCTGACTTCTGCTGCACGTCCCCATCCCGCTTTTCAAATTCTAATCCTCAATAACGATGACGAGCTAACATATTTCCGCTCAAAATCATTGTCGTAATTGATCCTATAAATTTGATTCATGGAATCTTTTATGTATTTAATATTTATATATTTTTGTGCCCCCATCATGATTTTTTTTGAATCCGTCCCTGGGTACACCTAGTGCACAAGAGACCCGCCCTACTCATTATGTATATATTGATATGCTTGTGAATTATTGGTCTATACTTTTCTTAAATTTTAATCGTAACCAAAAATTAAAATATCAACTTTATATTAAAAAAGAAGAAAAGGAGTGGTATTGTTGTATTAATTGCATGTGAGCCCGTGTTTCACGAATGTATGTGAAGGTAGGAACGTAGGACGTTAATTTACCTTTTATTTTGGCTTCATTAACTCTTCCAATACTTACACGAAAACCCCACTTTGATGTAATATTTAACTTTTTGTCTCCCTCTATCTTCCACCTCCATCCCAATACTTTATGTTAATAGGATTCAAGCAACATGATATATAAACGTATATTTTAACCAAAACAGTTTTAGTTTTATTGGTAACATGATAAATATATTAAGATATAGAGGGGAGCACAAGGTGTGCCCCAAGAAATTAAAAGGTTAGTATGTTTTAAAAGTGGGTTGAACCGGTCGGTCCAACCGATTCGACCTCTACTCGGCAAACAAAATGAATTGATTTAAAGTGTTGGAGTGCTTGACTTTAGAACCGCCTACATATTAAGGGTTCAAAAGCGGCACAAAACAATGACCAATTGTACCAGTTGACTTGTTTCTTAGACAATATTTGGAAATAAAATAAAATTAAGGGCTAGTTTATAATTTTTTAAAATACTTATTGAATGTTTTAATCTTGCAATTTTAGGGGCTATTTTGTAATTTTGAAGCACTATCTTGAAAAATTAAATTTAAGGGGATATAATTTAAAAAAGGGGAAAATATAGAAGATTATTTATAATTTATATATATTAAATTATATATTACATAAAGTATTATAATTATGGCTCAACCGCTTGAATATCGGTCAGAGCCGGTTGAACCCAGTTCAATTGAAAGCGCTATGACTGTCCGGGTCAACGTCCAGTTCCGCTTTTAAAACATATGTTAATTATAACAGAAAGTATAAAACAATTAGAGACCGACCTCTATATTAGTTCAGAGAAAGAATCAATTCTCTAATCCTAGGTCAATTTCTCGGTGACATGTTTTCATGTTCCAAGATTATTCCAGTACTTCCTGGAACTTTAACATATAGACCCATGATTATAGCGGTTCATTGGATATTTTTATCCATTCCACATATCATTAATCTAAACTATGAAACACAGGGTGGAACACCACTTTTGAAACATATGATCTAAACCTGTCACTTGCCATGTAGCCCTTCCTAATGTCATTGTTTGTCTTGACCCAAGAAAACACAAATGCAAACTTTAGGAACACATGCGTTATCCCTATCCACCATAGAACCTCTAAACATAATAACATTACGAGCTAACCAGATGTGCCAAACCGTACATTGCCATATAAGGGCCCAAATATTTCTCCATGTCGGCTAACTCACAATGATTTTGAAGTGCTCATACCTCGAACCGACAGCGCGCCATTATACTAACACCAAACCATTGATAAATCTCCTTCTAAATTGATGTAGTGAACAAGCATTCAAATAAGCTAATAGGTGATTTTTTATTAAGTAACTGTAAAGTATTAATTTTTCAAAGGATCGATCATTATATTGTAATTAATTTCCACTACATGTATATAAGTATTACAAAGTTACTAATTGTGATTCCAGACGAATGTAGTAGATATGTATTAGGGGTGAAAGGGGGGGAATACATATGTAAGGAAGTTCTTTCGAAAATCTTATGCAATCATTCAGCTGCTAATCAACCGTGAACTGACAAAAGTCCGGCCGACTCCCTAGTTTGATCTCACATGACATGGGACCTCATGATTTTGGTTTCAATACCCACTATTTTGATTCTGTAAGAATTTTTTCATGCAGTTTTGGACTTCATTTGGAAATCCGTTAAGTTTAACTGCACTTTTGATCCCAAACCTTATCATGTGGGACCAAAACTGCACCTAACTTTAATGGAAAACGTAACGGTGAGATCAAAACTGCATGAAAAAATGATTTTGAGATCAAAGTGGTGGGTGTTGGGATCAAAATCATAAGGTACCATGTCCTGTGGGACCAAAAATAAATTTTATTCAACGATTTCTACGTAGAATTTCAAATCCGTATCAAAGAATAAAATTAAAACCAATTCCAATGACCAATCATAAAATTACAATTGAACGATGTTAAACATTTACAGCGATCACAACAAAATCTATCCACACTACAATGAATACCTTTTCTAATTAGCTAGGTTTCTAATTAGCTAGGTTTCTAATTAGCTAGGGTAAATGAATCTATATGCATAAAAAATAAGTAGAACAAAATTACAATCAATTGGTATCCGTATATATATCTACCAATCATTGATCTCGTGTGATCAACCCTAAACAATTTCTTTTCAATTTCAATTACAGTTAATTAAATTTATACAATCTATTTAAACAAGAAATAACTATATTTTTTATCTTTCCACACCCATTATAAACCTATACGGAGAAAACCTCAACCTACACTCCGAAATCGTCTCGAGTTTAGGCGACCAAAGCTGCTCCTTATTCCCAACAAGCTGATTATAATGCTTCTTTAACTCAGGCGTGTTGCACAAGAAACTATTATCACCATCATCATCACAAATCTCGCTGTTAGCCTCCTTAATTACGTCCCTACTAATCAGCCTCGTAATAAACTCGGGCGTAACCTTGATCAAAACCCTACCGTCCGATCCCTTCCCGTACTCGAACGGGCAGTCCTTGAACCGGGCCGGGCCTGCCCGGTTCTGGTTCGGGCCGGAGCCGAGGGCGGCGAGGGAGGAGGCGGAGAGGACGTTGTTCGGCGTGAAGCAGTCGAGGGGGAGGAGGAAGTAGGTCTGGCCGGAGACGAGCTCATCGGAGATGGAGAGGGACGGCACCCGGTGGCCC
This sequence comes from Stenogyne calaminthoides, assembly GCA_037126765.1. Lineage (NCBI taxonomy): Eukaryota > Viridiplantae > Streptophyta > Magnoliopsida > Lamiales > Lamiaceae > Stenogyne > Stenogyne calaminthoides. Next base: position 21,414,601 of record JBBCBC010000014.1, on the reverse strand, counting down.
AGGAAGAACGAGTCCGCGTGGCAGACCATGCGGTCGGGGAATTCGAACATGACTTTTCCGGCGAGGATGTGTTTTCCGGTGAGGGTGGTGGCGGCGCCGCCGTAGTGGATGAGCGTCACGGCGGAGGAGTTAGGGTTCGGGAAGCGGAAGCAAGCGGCCGGGGCGGTTATTGTGTTTCCCATTTTTCGGAAATTAAAATTTGTACGAAAGTTGTGATGATTAAGAACTGTATGGGTGTATTTATATATATTTGTACGTTTTTAGTTAGTTTAATGAGGATTGACTTTGGAGAATTAGTCTTTGGATTAATAAATATGGTCAGAAGTGTCGGCTTTGAAATGGTGGATTTTTGGGAGGTAATTAAGGTGCATGATGTTTGTGTAACTAAATTACTGCACGGCTTGTTTTTTAGTGCGTAAAACACATGAAACTTGATAATCTTGTATTAGACGTCAAACGATGAGGCATTTTTAAATGAATCTTGACGTAAGTGTGATAATTAGTCTCCTGTTTATGTGTTCGGCTAGGTCTAAATTATTTTGATCGTTTTTCTTGTACTAGGTCTATATTCTCACCTGTCAATAAAAGCCCAAATATATATATTGGTTGGATCAAATTATTTATATATGGTGATGACATTGAATGGCCTTAAATTATATACACGCCATGGAACGTGACAAAATTCCGAGAATTAATTATGAACTATACCCTGTCAAAATTAGGCAAAAACTTATATACATGATTTCAGTGCAATTTAGTCGAAATTCAATTTTTTTTTAATTTTTTACGGTTTAGGCTTGCTTATCCGGCCCTCTTTCAGGTTTTTTCTTTCTTGCAATAAGCACGATCAGATCTCTATTTCACAACGGCGCGACTATTGATTTTTCTTCTCTTGTTTTCTTATTCAAATTCTTCCATATTCTTCTCGCTTTCTTCAGTTTTTTCATCCTCATAAATTTATAGGTCATTCCATTATTTTTTCTCTCGATTTTCTAACGTAGGTTTTCAAATCCTTCTGCACTCTTCTCACGTTCTTTAAATCTGTAACTTTTTTTAGTTTCTTTGGTTGTTCTTCATCTCTTTAGGCTGATGATTTTTTTTCACACTTGTACTGCTTTTTATTCATGTGCATGGTAACATGTTTTTCTTCATAAGACAACACTTTTTTGTTCATGTAATAACACATGATTTTTCGTAATATGCAACACTGTATACATACCTTCGTAATACTGTGTGAATACTCATGTGTTACCATATAAACAAAAATGTGTTAAATTGTGACCATGTGTTACCTTGTGAACATTCATGTGTTAAGTTATGTTTTAATATGTGTTACGCAAGATATGAAGTTTTTTTAGTACAACAATGTAGTACTCCCATTAACTTATCCACGCAGTAGCACATGGAGAATGATAATGTAGTTTTAAAAAAAAATGATAATGTAATTGTTTTTTTCAAGTAGTAATACATTTTGTTTCTATAAGTATCACATTTTTTTCATGTAGTAACACACACATGTAATAACACACAAAACTTGACAAAAAAAAACATATGGAGAATGATAATGTAATTTTTTTTCACGTAGTAATACATTTCGCTTCTATAAGTATCACACTTTTTTCATGTATTAACACACATATGTAATAACACACATAAAAACAAACATCATTTAAAAATATGCACTAAAAAAGAATTGAACATGCGACCAAATACGCACTACAAGAAAAATGATGATTCACAACGCCTAATAGACAACGGGTTTTTTGAAAAACGTTGTTGTAAGTTGAAAATATGTTGTTTAAAGTATAATAGTTGTCGTTCCGTGCTTAATTTCTCTGATATACAACGATTTTGGAGCTCCATTGTCTTTCTGCGTTGTAAAATAGATATAAAATCCGCCGATACACAACGGTTATGACACTGTTGTTGTTCAGTGTTGTTTTTTCCCGCATTAGCTGAAAGACAACGGTTTTACAACCATTGTAGTTAATTGTTGTATTATGCTCTAAAAGAAAATGTTTTTACACCGTTGTCTATCCAAGTTATGAAATCATAAATTTGTGTTGAAAGACAACGGTGTATTACTGTTGTCTTTCCATGTTGTTTGGAATCTTTTACCCAAGTAGCACTTTTAACTAAATCACAACTTTTAAATCAACACTTTTATTTCATTTAACACTTTTGAATTAATACTTTATTTTATTAATTCATTTAGCACAATTAATACTTTATTTTATTAATTCATTTAACACTTTTGGATTAATACTTTATTTTTTTACTCTATTGATGCAATATGTTAGTAATTTTTTTATAATAATTTATTTAATTTATAAAATTAAGATATAATAAAAATAAATAAAAATGGATATAAACCATTGAACATAATTTTTTTTTAAAAATCGGCGGTTCGAACCGGAACTGGAGGTTCACGGTTCTCGAAATGATGGAAACAAAATCGAAACTGTTAGATCGATTCCGATTCCGGAACCGCGAAACCGGCGGTTCCGATTAATTTTGAGCATGCCTACATGTGGGTATAATTTTTTTTTTTTGAGGGAATAAATTTTTTTTCTAATAAGGGCATGTATGTATTTTTATTAAAATGGGTAGATATATATTTTTTTATATGAAATGGGTAGAAAACTTTAACTTTTAATGAAATGAGTATATATCTTTTTTTTTTTATTTTATTTTTACTTTAACTACAGCGATTTCATTCAGCACTTTTAATTCATTAAACACTTCTAAATCAACAATTTTATTTCATTAAAAACTCTTAGCACTTCTCTATCAAATACTTGGAATTTTCCACTCCCGCCTGTGCCCTAGACTTGGAATATTTTGCCCCCAATTCCTCCCGCTCCTATACGCTCCCAGTTTTTTGCTTCGCCTGCAAGCCCTAGCTGCTCCCAAATCACATCCACTCTGACCGCGATTTTATTTCGCCACCGCTACTGCCGCCGTTGAGGAGGTTTGGATGCGCTCTCTTGTCCCGTTTGTGACCGAGACGGGGTGAATCAGGTTTTGCGCAGGACTGCCCCTTCTTCCTTATCAGGCCAATAGGTTCACCGTGAGAAGGCGTCACGCGGCTCGGTTCGTGTGCGTCACGCTCCTCTTCCTTGTAACTGTTTCTCAGTCTTTCTACCTCCCCGACGTGGCCCCTCTGGACTTCCCCAAGGTCACACTTTTTCTTATCTATTTACGGTTTTGTATACTGGTAGACTGGTAGTGCTAGGTTATGTATTTTTATTTTTATTTTGGCTGTATTTTAATTGGAAGACTAGTTCCCTAAATAGCATCCCACTGTAATGCTTGAAAATTCTGATAATATATGCAGATGGTGTGGAGGTTGTCAAGAATTTAAGGAATTCATGTGAATACCCTCATGTTTACACTGGTCCCATTTCTTCATCCATTCATGATTTATCAATAATATTTAGAGCTCAATGTAATACAAATGACATAATTCTGTTTCTGAATTTTGGCTTGATAGTTTCTGAATTTTGGCTTAAATATTTTGGATTATTTATGATTATTCATCTCATTATAAGCAGAGTTACAATGTCTACTATGTTGTTTGGATAAACAGTTTGAAAATTGAATATGTACACTTTAAAGTCATATGTATGTCTACTATGTCTTATGATATGAAAGTAATAGTCATGTTATAAAGCTAGTATTAATGATTTTTTTTTAGGCCACATTAATAACATTATTGGATTTTCTTGGGAATATTGGAACCTTTCTATTCTTTCTTAAAAGGACTAGTGCATTTTACTTGAAACCATCATCATTCCAGATTTCAGTGTCAGCATTTCATGATTTGTATCATGTGTTGTAAATTGTAATTTTGGTTCAAATATACATGCGAGACTTCTATAAATATTTTTTGAATACATTTTTTTTAATGAATTAACATCCTCCATTATGTATGCTTATAGGATCATTGTCCCTGCATTACGATGAAAAAAGAAGTCCTCTTATTGGATAAACATTCTCCCAGTTCAGTTTTCGTTCATCGCCTCCAATTTTATCAGGTATGAAATTCTCAGTTCCAGTTTCTTTGAGTGTTTTTTTCTATGTGTTGATTAATCGAGATAATTCAACTGATTAAATCCTGTTTGCATGTTGTCTTTTTACATTCTTCATTTTATTGAATTAGTTATAAAGTGAAAACTTTTCACTTTTTTATAAACATATATTAGATGATGATTAATCAAAGATTGCATTTCTTTGCGCTGATCGATCTGCACGTCTTCATGCAAAATATGGGAGTCATTACAGTGTGAGAATCCCTAGGTATATCTTTCTCTTTCTCCCTTGTGCATGCCAAAATATTATCTTTATGCCGTGTATTTGTATCTACTTGAATCAGTCCTTTTCCATATTTGTCTGAAAATTTACATAATTATTCCACTGAAGATGCTTTACCATTTCTGATATTATTTATCTGTTTCAGGGATGAATTATGTAAAGATACAGTCCCCTGTACTTATTCATTCAAAGTGAATCATTTTTCTAGGAATCACAGAAAGGATCGAGTTGAAATAGCTTCTACCTTTTTCTTTCCCGGAGTTCATATTATTTCGTTTTAGCATTTAAAAACTGTTACTTACTAAAGGGTTCCTACTCACTGATGTTGAAACAGGATGGGAAGAGATATTGCCTATGACTGCTGGTCTTTTGATATAATTTGTGCTGCTTCTTCTCCAGATCTATATAGGATAAACTTAGAACAGGTTTGTCTTGCTGATAAATTTGCTCACCTTCTTTCTTAGAAGTTCTGAACACAATCTGCATTGCCTAGTATTGTGAATAAAATCTTGAGTTTGTTGAGTTTTGATCATTAATTTACTGATAAGTTCATATAAAAGTTTCACAGTTCAGCTCGCTAAAGTTAATAATACCTCTGACAGGGGCGTTTCCTATCCTCTTTCTGCACTCAATCTCCAGTTTTAAATGTAGTGTCTCGAAGGCTGGTTTAAGGTGGTTTCCTTCTAAAACAAATTCATGCTCGTATTCTTTTTAATGTTAATGTCGCGATGCTGTACTTTTTAGCAAAGTTCATGGATTAGTGGCTAGTGGTGGTGAGGATGCTGCTGTGGAATGCTTTGATTCGAGGACAAAGTCTTCAGTTGGTCCACTAGATGATGTTGCATCTTCTAGTGATGTTGACGCGGTAATAACCTTATTTCATTTTTTGTCACTATGACATATTCTTTATCCCCATTTTATAATTTGAGTGAAAGCCGTAGGAGTATTGGGATAGTTGGAATTCTAGAGGATATGTTTGTTTCGAGATTTTGAAAATTGGATTTCAAAATCTTAATAAATAGCAATAGTGCATGTTTGTTTTATGATTTAAATAGGGTAGGATTTAACTTTATGTCAAATCGATATGTAAGAGGGCGTAATGTTGTATTATTACATTATTGTTGATCATGATTAAATGATTGTGTAATAATTGATACGCTAAATTTTTGTTTCTTAGTTGGTTGCTAGATTAATCTCATCAATGGTAGGCTTGTATAGTGTGCTCATCTCCTTAATGCTTTTTGTTTTGGAGTTTTTAGATTAATCTCTTCATTTGTGGGCTTGTGTAGTGTACTCATCTCTTTTTCAATCAATAATTGATGGATTTCATTTCATTTTTCTTGGTTAATCTTCTTAGTTTCTTATAACTAGTTCAGTTCTTTGGAGTTTATATTCTATTTATGATATTGTATTTTATTTTACTTATTAATTCTTAATTTATTTGATGATTCAGGGTTTTGTGTCTTTTACATTGATTATGGTGGCCACTAAAATTGGGGAAGCAAGATGGAGTTCAATAGCAGCAGTTGGATCAAAGATGAGGATTATTACATGTGTTTTTTGGTGGTATAATGATCACTTGGTGCAAAGAAATTTGTTTGTGACATTGAAATTATTTTGTAAACTTTATTTTTTGTATAATTGTGTACACTTTAATTTGGCTTTGAATTATGGAATTGTGACTAATGTTGTATTTAAGATTGTATGAATTATTTTGTTTGTTATTTGATTGGGATTTGGTAGAAATTAGTATATCAATTGAATGGATATATATGAAATAATGAAAAGACAATGGTTTTATATTAAAAACTAATAATTAATATTAAAAAAGTCAACGAAAAAAGACGTAAAACAACAATTATTTTATAAAGACAACGGTTATAAATTGCTGTAGAAAGTTGAAAAGACAACGTTTAAATACCTTTGTCTATCCATGCAATATCACAGAAAAAGGATGATAAAACAACATTTATTTTTATAAAGACAACGGTTTTAAATCGTTGTAGAAAGTTAGAAAGACAACGTTAAAAACCGTTGTCTATCCGCACAATATGACGAAAAATGGGGGATACAACAACAATTCTTTTTATAAAGACAACGGTTATAAACCGTTGTAGAAAGTTGGATAGACAACGGTTTGTTAAGCGTTGTCTATCGGCGCCTTTTTTTAACAACGATGGATACAACAACAACGAATTTTTTGTTGGAAAGACAACGACTTTTCACCGTTGTCGTTCAACGTTTTTCTTGTAGTGACGTTAACAATAGACATGAGCCATTAGATTACAACACAAATATGGTAAACATATCCTTCTATAAATATATCTTCTATAAATATATATCACGTCGGCATCGATCGAATTTAAGGAGCGATCCCCCGACCCGCCCATGAACCGTGAATTCTTGAACTTTTACCTTAATTGTGCTAATATTGCACATGCAATATTTCACAACAGACCTACTTTCATAATTAAGTTAGACGATCAACATAAATCAGTTACTACTAATTGAAACAAATTAAATTCGCATAATTTAGTATATAAATGAGTAAAATTGATAGATATATTTCAAAATTGTAATGTCAGCTGGAAAGTTTAAGTTTAGTTTTGCCAACTAGTACTGTTCAGTTGGTGAACTAATACTTTATGCTGGAAGAACTGATACTGTTAGGCTTTCAGAGCAAATTTGGATGCCGCTTGCAGGGGAATGTTCATGTTATATGTTTGGATCGTTCTTAAGTCATTTTGGAGTGATAATTAGCGTTGGGGTCGCGTGCATGCTTCATAAGTCACGTGCATATGCTCACATGCTTCGCACATGCACAACAAGTGGAGAATGCAACCGAATTCAGTTGAAAACGGCTTCATGGCTCAAGTTACATTGGGTAGTTAGTTGAGTTACTTGTTTTCAGAGTTAGTTGAGAGGTTTTCGTTGTTATCTTCTTCTTAGAGAGAATTAGGGTTCATAATCGCCATTGATAGAGCTCAGATAGATTCAATCGGGAGAGATATCACTGTAATCTGTAAATTGCTTCGTTGTGATTAGTGGAGTGAGTGTCCTGATCCCGTGGATGTAGGTTTTCATAACCGAACCACGTAAATTCCGTGTTCTTTGATTTTCTGCATTTTTCTTGATTGGTTCGTTTTGTTTGTGGGTTTGAGCGTGATTTTTTTGTGGTCTATTCGATTCATCTTGTTTGAACTAACAAAAATCACTGCAATCCACACACTACAACAAAACAAAGAATGGTATTAGCGACAAAAAATGGTCATTAAATTAGATTTGCGCCGAAAAAAATGATCATAATTTTGAGGGCTATAAAAAATTGCAACGGATTTTACCCATCATTAATTTACAACGTGTGATGGCTAATATTGAGTAGTTGAATTTTTTGTTCAAAAGTAATTTCTAAAGCCCATCACATTGGTCTCATCCCCTTTCTTAATACTCCTATTTCTCGATGAAAACCTAAAATCGTCTGGCATCAACCTCAGTTGACTTACCTTTTTGGAGCTGCGCAATCCAGCATGGTGGTGGTAATTGATTAACGTCCTACACCTACTTAAACCAATAGACGATTATGTTACAAGTGTTGGGTGAATTAAGTTTCTTTATGAGGTGATGGGAAAATGATACCCGAGTGTTGGTCCCAAGTAACGAGTCTCACACGTGTTGGGGGGATACACGTGTACATTTTTTCAAACTTTTAAAACCTTTTTATCAGTAAGTCAGAATTCCCTAAGTTTAGGCACTGAGAAGCACAAGTACTCTGAGTCCAAGTCTACTGAGACAAGAGCTCTGAACAACTTTTAAGTCCTTCAGATAAGCTCAATTGATGTAGAGTGCGAAAGACCTGAATAACTTTGCACAGATAACTATCTTACTAAATACTCAGGGAAGCTGTTCGGTTTAGTAGCTATCTACACTAGCTATTAAGATGCGGAAAGTGTAGACCCAAAGTTTATACTCATTTTACTTTACTGAAAATATTTCTCTTAACTCATAAAACTGTGATTAAGGTTGTGATTCAGTTACTTCAGTGGATTGGTTCCAAAATGAAGAAAACCCTTTGAATGCTCTCAGTGAAAATATGCAAAATGTAATGCAGAACAGAAAGCAAACAACACAGTAGATTAAAGTGGTTCAGAGACTCAAGCTCCTACGTCCACTCTCCTTGATCCTCAGGAGAATTCCTTTAACACTGGAATCCGCTTGTTTTATAGTACCAAGGTGTACTGAACAAATCAACCTCTCATAGGTGATCTGTTCCCTAGGAACTACTACCTGGGTCCTAGTACTCAGAACTACTACTACTACAAGCTTTCAAACTTATCACACTCAGCTTACTAACTTCACAACTCTCTCAACTTCCAAACTACACAAACTTCCTAACACTTAGGATTTGGGTTTTGATTTGGTTCCAACTAGGTTGAGATATCCTTTACAAATAGAACATCAACAAGGATATGATATCTCTACTAAGCTTTGGATGTATGAAATACTAGGCTTAGTATGTGAGTTCTCTTCAAAGTAGAAACACTTGGGAGATCTTTATGGTTCGAGGTTTCAAAGATAAACTTGAATAAGGTTGAGCTCGTGAGTTGCTTGATTCCCGTAACCTTGCTTGTGCCAAAGTCCTTCGGTATTTGTAGGCAACTCAAAGTGGTTACTCTTGAAAAACTATCCGTTGGAGAGATAGCCTTCTCGAGTTTTCTCTTTTGGTAATAGTTGAACGACTATTTTAGGTGTTGAACAAGTCCTTGCATGGTTTGGGTAATATGCAGACGAGCTAGCCATTCATATGATCTGCAGACTGAAAAATATCAGCTCTGACATCCTCAGTGAGACGTCTCTTTCAGTGTCAGTTCCATACGTTGCTGGCGCTCTCTAATTGGCTCTAAAGTTCAGTGATTAGAGACAAACAAAACGGCTACTTTGAAGGTCAACTCTTCTGAATGAGACAACCTTAAAATACACTTAGTTCACATTCCTTTTGTCTGCAAGATCCTTAGTCATAACATTTATTCCCAATAATTGTTCAGGACTCCTGACTCAGTCCAAATGACTTCAGCGAGATAGACCCAGATCTTCAGGTCTTCATTAGTTGAGTTCCCCCTCAATGTATGCTATCTTCAGTGAATTGCATAAGACCTATATACTATCCTGAATCAATATCTGCTGACTATACATGGTGCAGATTCTCCTGAACACTCAACCTGTGTGAAACCTAAATTGTCTATCAAGATATTTTGATACATGTCATACTTAGGTGTTTTGGGATCTAATCAAAATTTTATTATTAAATTCATCTCCCAACACCGAGCCCGTGTTGTATGACTCGTTTCGTGGTAAAAACGATTGCCCAAATATCTAAGACAACGACAATAAATCATTGGTAATTTGCAGTGGATGAACAATTGCAAATGTAATTGTTGATTAATCATCGTACACAACGGTCGTAAAAACAATTTAATATTTATTTTAGTTAACCCGATAAATATTAGCGGCACTGTTGTTCGTCGAAAATTAGCTTCGCGTAAGGCCGTCTCAAATGTCGTCGCTGATAGCTTGGTTCATATTTCGTAAGAGAATAATTGGGTTAAGATCGAACACATGTCGTTAGAACCTCTGGGCATCGGCCTAGACACTAAGTATTTATTTTGAAACTCTACAAAGTGCCCTAAAAACACAAAAAAATAAGTGTGTCTAGACTTTATATTGCATGAGTTTCAAAACACCCCTTACACCATTTAATCCAGCCCAACTACCTAGTTCACCAGTTTCGAATGAGGCGATCTCCTTGTGCCCATATTTATCCTTTTTAGTAATTATATCATTATCTACACAAATTTATCATCATATAATAATATTTACAAATTAAAGCATGCTCGTAATTCCATTTAGACTAGTGAAATGAAATTTTTAACCGATCCATTGTGTTAAACCATCTCATATATATATATATATATATACACACGATCGGTATTCAACGGAAACATATTATTTTTCAGATAATTTGAATCACTTTCAAACGTTTACCTTAAAACAATTAATTTTACATATTTCTTTAGAAAAATAACACATGACTTTTTTTTTTTTTTTTTTTTGAAAGCATGCCACTTTACTTAAAAAGTGATAATTTGTCTATTTGAAAAGTGGTCCAGTGAAATTAAAAATCACGGAAAATTTTGCTTGTTATAATTTATTTAATACTTCATTTAAGGAAAAAAAAAGGTTTTATTGTAGCTAGGCTGAATAGTCACGGAGGAGAGATTGAGGTCAAAATCAGCTTCGTTGTGAAAATAACCTTAGATGGCCATGTGACCATTACAATTAATTCAAATCTTGAAGTTGACCCATCTTATCATCTGTCAATACATTAGTTGGGAATGGTCTCAAATAACTAGGTTATAATTGCATATTACACAGGTTAAAATTAAAATTATAATATAAAATAATATTAAATTTAAGAGGTAATATGTTATACAATTAAAAATATAATTTCATTTAATAATGAGTTTGCGTGAGACGATTTTACTATGAGATCTAGATGTTATACTGAAAGATACAATTAGTTGCATGGTTTACTGTAAACAAGTTGCATGATTCTAAAATGCACTATGAGTGCACGCTGCACCTGAATATAAAATTAATAGAAAATAAAAATAGAAAAAGATAGCGTTTGGAAGAAAAAAACTGAAAGATATCGCAATATTTTAATTAAATTGCGTTTTTATATAAACGCCAGACAAATTATTTAGTACCTACCGATGGGAATTATATAAACAACGATCATCGGTAATCATATGTACTGTAACATAAATCACTCTATATATACGAGTTTGAATAACAAATGGTCCCATAATTTTGGCCTCAAATAAATTTAGTCACATAATTTTTTTTGTCGTCGATTTAGTCCCAATACCTTTGACAATGTCTAATTTTAGTCTCAAATCGACCGAAACAACGTCGTTTTGCCCTTTTTATTTGGGGCTTTCCGACGGATGTTGTGACTTGACTGCCACGTGTACTGTCACGTGTATTTTTTAGTGTGTTTGACTAATATTTGCCATCAATTCTATTTAAATTTTAAGTTTAAAATTTTAATTATATATGTCTGAAATTTCAGTTGTTAAAAAAAAAATACACGTGACAGTCCATTCTTAACATTCGCCAGAAACCCCCAAATGACGTTGTTCCGGACGATTTGAAACTAAAATTAGACAGTGTCAAAGTTATTGAGACTAAATCGATGACAAAAAAACTTATAAGAATAAATCTATTTAAGACCAATCTTATGGGACCATTTGTGATTCAAACTCCTATATATACTTATATATCAAACGGTACCATAAAAAATAAATTGTACACAGAATGCCATATAGAGTATGTATTTTCCTGGCTAAAATGAATGAAATTGAAGTTGTGGTTACACAAGTTCATTTCTTTCTTCCACAAGTGGGTAGTTAAATCTGGAATTTTACTTGATTTTATATTTTTTTGTTTGAATTTAGGTACATATATTATATATACATGTTTTTTGGCAATACAAAATAACAAAGGTGTAAAAGAGAAATCCGCAATTCAGACTAAATAGTTTTTATGAGTTATGAGAGTCTACGTAGAAAGAAGATTGTGAGAAATTTCTTAGATGACTTATGAGAGTCTATACGTAGAAATTTCTTTAATAGCCAACAAGTGCCAAATTTTCTCTTTTAGACATCAAATCGCAAAAGTCATCAAACATAATGAGGACCATTTAACCTTTTATTTGATGTCATTTTCACATATTATAAAACAACACGCTGATGAAGTGAAATCTAATATGTATATATTTTCGTCCAAATTTTGAAATATTTGAATATTTTTTAACTACCAAAAAGTAATTGTTTAGCTGATCATAAAAAAAATATCAATGTTTAGCGAGGACTTTCAACGAGGTCTCGCAATTAGCAAAGGTTATAGTGAGGGTTTGTAATTTCAGTGTTTAGTGACATCATACCAAGGGCACTAAAATTTTCGCTATATAGACGCATGACAACATCGTTTTGGCTTAGATGACGTGAGCTTTAGTTGCCCTTGCTAAACAAGGACATCCCTATCATTTTATAATTGGATTTTTTAAATATAGCGAGTGTTGTTGCCTGAATATATTACCCTCACTAGCATAACATATACAGTCGTCCTGTTTTAAATTACTCATTCAATTTTTGGCTCGTGTTTTAGCGAGTTAATTGTTTATTAGTATTTGAAATAATAAAATATTTTTAAGATGAGGTGTGATAGTCCTACACCTCCTTAAAGTCACTTTATCATTTCATATGCTAATAAACAACTCGTTCGCTAAAACACGAGTCAAACAGTGAATGAGTAATCTAAAACAAGACGGAGGGAGTATAAAATTTGCAAAAATATTTGGTTCCGAAACTTGCATGACTCTTGAATGAGCTAAACAATGACATGTTTTTATCTAACGAGTTTTTTGCAAGTTGACTTCGAGCTGAGTTTGTTTAACTTGTTAACTAGCTTTTTTTTGAACCAAACTTGAACTAGGATAGTTGATCTCGGTAACTAGCTTTATTTGTGCTGAACTCAGACACACAAGCTCATCTCGCACCGACAATTTTTCAAATGAATCGAGATTGAGCCTAATGGATTCAGTTTGTTTCGCCTTGACTACATCAATATTTTTCGTGTTGATTTATTAATAATTTATGAATTATGATCATCCCACGCGAACTACTTTATATGGGAATGCTCTCGAGATAAAGTCTAAATTTAAGTAAGTGTGTATCTTGTGCATCAAGTGTATTGTGCAACTCAATTGTATTTATGAACATGCAACTTGTTCCACAAAATTGTACAACATATTTACTGATACATGTGGAACTTGTGTCAGTTAAACATATTGTATTTTTAATATATATAAAATACTCGTTTCAATGAAATAAGTTACATATTTAAAGAAATACACTTAAGTTACAATTTTTTCTCAATTCACTAGTGTCTAAGTTTTTGGGGTAGCAACAGTACTAGTGCATACTGTTGTGTACTAAAATATTGGATTAGAGAGTTTGATTGTGTCTTAAAGCTTTAGCAAGGATGCAGAAGTCGGAAGTCGAACGATTTATGGCCGCCTAGACTTTTCCAGTTTTTTTTTTTTTTTTTAAATAAGAGCGTATTTTCTAAAGATGGAAAATGCAAATAACCTGGGCCTAAAATGGAAGTCCAATAATCCACTTGTCTGATAAAGAAGCATTGGGCCTTATCTCCTAATCTCACGCAAGTCACGCCTATTCTTCCTCATTGTAACTCGTAAGAAATCTGAAATCCCAAATTCACCATCAAATTGGCAAAGTCACCGCCTGAAATCAAGGGGGTGAATCACCACCAAATTGGATCAATAAAATCGCCGCTTAATTCACTATGAAGGCAGCGGACTGAAGACGAACACGGGAGGAGGCGGCGGGCGACGGCCTGCGGCTTGGGCGAGTTGCGGCGGGGTGCTTCTTGCAGGAGAGAGGTCTGCGAGTGGTGGCACGGGCGGCAACACGGCGGCTTGGGGTTACCGATTTAGAAGCAGGTTTCAATTTTTTCTCCTCTGAGTTTTCTCTTCTCCAATTTCACAATTGAGGTAATGGGTATTGTTTAAAACTGAACAAAAGTAAAAAAAAAAAAAATTGCAAAACGATCGGCCGACTTTGGCCGCCTAGGCACCGCTCAGAGGGGAACACGGTTTTTTAGTCCGATTTTGGGTAACGCGGGACGGGTGGCGGCCGCCTAGCCCGAGTTTTGCATCATTGGTCTTTAGTAACACAAAAAAGTAATTAAGAGGTGTATGTTGCATTCATTTTATATGATTGGGAGTTAGAATAAGTGTTCTTCATAAATGCAAGAAGTAAATTTGCAAGAGTTTGATATGGTATGAATTCTCTAGTGATTTGGGACATAAATGAACCCTATTTATAGTGTGAGGGAGAGTGGAGCTCACTCTCTCGGTTACTAGTACAATTGGCCGAAAGTTGATCTGAAAAAACATTAAATGCCAAAGGTCTGATTTGATCTATCCTTGGAGGTCGCCTGAGGTTTGGCGACCTCGCAGACCTCACTTGCACGCCGATCAAGGTAATTCCCGAATTTGTAGGGAATTAGACGTTTAAGTACTCTGAGCGGTCAATCAAGACCGTCCTTTGCCGATTTATCTCTGACTTAGGCATGGTTTAGGATGTTGGGGAATTAATTGCCCGGATCTATTCGGGGTGAATATTTAAATACAAATTTAATTATAACAATTATTACTAGCAAGAATTAATCCTATATTAATTCAAATAATAATTCAACAACAAATCATGCATACAAATTCGTTACATAAATCCTACGCATGCGAAATTGCTAAGAGTTTACGTGAACTAACCTCTCGGAGTGACATCCGTTGAGAAGATGGATACCCCGTTCACACGAACACACCTAAAGAGCCTTCTCAAGTATTCTCTCGTCCTTGTTCAACAATACGGTGGAAGGATACTCGCGAACAATTAACAAAAGAAAAAATAAAATTATGTTGCACCACCTTTATGGATTTCTAATTTTTTTAACACATGAAATTGCATTGGGGATGAAACATTCATCCCCTATTTATAAGAGGGAGGTGGTCGAAATTTTTAGGGAAAAATAATATGGAAAAATCTTTTTCTTGATCTCCAAGAAATTTTGAATATATCTCATATATTATTTTCTCCATAATTAAAATATTCCACAAAAAATCTCACCTTCTCTTGTTATGGAATTTTTGAAAAATACGGGACCAAGATTTCCAAGATTGGGATCTTCTTGAATTTATGAGATATTCTTGTATTCCAAGAATACATATCTTCAATAATATCTTTTCAAGAAAATCAAGAAAAATTTTCCTTCCTTATTCTTTCATTATTTTCGAAAAATACAAAATAAATAGCCAAGTGGGAGATTTCTTGAATTTAATGAGATAAACTTGTATTCCAAGAATACTTATCCTCATTCCATAACAAAATTCAAAGAAAATCTTTCTCTCTCTTTTATTTATTTATTTTCGAAAATATTAAGGAAAAATAGGCAACAACATTTTATTTTATTTTAAACACATTTTTCAGTTATTGGACTTTATCTTTGGGCTACTTGAGGGACCTTTAGGAGAATTAAGATTGGACCTTCCAATGGACCTTGAATTTCTAATATTGAGCCGCAATATTATTCAAGCACATAAATATTAATTAATCCCACTACATAATTAATATTGCACTATCCATCTTAACCCATATTACAGTTAATATGGCTCCCGGTTATTATTTTCCGTGTTTATGATTATCCGGTCCATTAATTAATTTAAGCCACTGAAATAGTTCACATTAATTAATATTTTTTTCCTTGGTTCAGGAACGACTCAACATTATTATCTATACCGGAAACTAATTCCACTTGCAAGATTTAGTATGATAAAACTTCTGAGCCTCCCAAGGGGACACATCAAGCAAGTCATACTTGCACACGTTTCTCCGTAGTAAATCTTAGCAATCATCATGTAACTAATAATATTGCCCAAGATACAAGGTATTGAATCACATTGATTCTCTACCCATCATAAGTCAAAGCAATAGTTATTAATTTCACACGATCTTATTTAAGGGATGGGAATTAAGAAATAACTAACCACTGAGGTCTGATTCTTCTATATTCAGTTCTGAAGAATTTATCCTCCTGTAGGTCCTATTCAGCGCATCATAATGCACTAGTGCAATCTCTTGGTCAAGACAAGTCAATCTGAGCCTTACACTTCAACCTTTCACGGTGGATTGTTCATTTCCATCTAGGTTGTGAATTCTGTACTTTTAGTTACAAGAGACTGTTAATTTAATCTTCTATGATCTGGTTTCACTAAATTAACTACAATGTAACACATACTAATTATTGAACAGTTATGCAGTAAATATATGTAACATTCAATGATATTTAAAGGAACAATGATAAATAATTTATTTCAGCAAATAAGATAAAAATTCAGTCTGGTTATACAAAGTAAAAAACATACTTTCCAGTATAACCCCAACAATATCCCACTTATACTCAAAGTCTGCTTTTAAGTATACTACATCACGTCTCGTGTAGAATCTACGTGACATCTAATGTCACCTACACGAACCTAATAATATCTCTCCCACTTATACTCAAAGCAGATTGACAACGGTCTTGACACCCATTCCTTCCACACGTCTCTCGAATGTATTCCGAGGCAGACCCTTTGTGAATGGATCTGCTAGGTTGTCCTCTGACGCTATCTTTGCCACCTCTATATCTCTTCTCTTAACGATTTCTCGATAAGATGGTATTTCCTTTCCATGTGTTTGCTGGCCTTGTGGGCTCTTGGTTCCCTTGAATTTGCAACTGCTCCGGCATTATCACAATAGACCGTGATTGTGCTGGGCAAATTCGGAACTACGTCCAAGTCCACTAGGAAGTTCTTGAGCCAAACCGCTTCCTTCGCTACTTCACAAGCAGCTACATACTCGGCTTCCATGGTAGAATCTGCGATGCATTTCTGCTTAACGCTTCTCCATGTCATGGCTCCTCCCCCATGCAAAACACACTACCTGAGGTAGATTTTCTGGAATCTAAGTCTGATTGGAAATCTGAGTCCGTGTAACCGATGGGAATTAGACTGTCTGACTGATAAACCAACATTCTTTCGCAAGTTCTCTTCAGATACTTCAGAATGCTTTTAACTGTAGTCCAATGTTCTTTCCCCGGATTACTCTGAGTCTCTGATATCTTGCCACCATGCCAACGGTGAAGCAGATATCTGGCCTCGTGCACAACATTACATACATGAGGCTTCCGATAGCTGAAGCATAAGGAACGCCCTTCATGTCATCTATCTCCTTTTGCGTCTTCGGGCATATTTCTTTGGATAGATGTATTCCATGTCTGAAAGGTACAAAACCTTTCTTGGAATCTTTCATGCTGAATCGCTTCAAGACAGTGTCAATGTATGAAGCTTGCGATAAGCCTATCATCCTTTTCTTACAATCTCTAGTGATTTTGATCCCAAGGATGTGACCAGCTTCCCCTAAGTCCTTCATATCAAACTGTTTTGACAGCCCATGCCCTTACGTCTGACAACACCTTTACATCGTCTCCGATGAGCAGAATGTCGTCTACGTATAGTACTAAGAATACTAATGCAGTTCCGACACACTTTTTATACACACAACTCTCGTACTTGTTTTGATAGAACCCGTAAGACTTTATAACCTAATCAAAACATTGGTTCCAAGCACGAGATACTTGCTTTAGTCCGTAAATGGACTTCTTGAGCTTGCAAACTAGATGTTCTTGGCCTTTTTCAATGAAACCTTCGGGTTGTTGCATATAGATATCTTCCTCAAGACTTGTGTTAAGGAAAGCTGTCTTGACATCCATTTGCCAGATCTCAAAATTGAGATGCGCAACTATCGATAAGAGAATACAGATGGACTTAAGCATAACTACAGGCGAAAAGGTCTCTTCATAGTCGATGAAAAGGTCTCTTCATAGTCGATCCCTTCTTTCTGAGTGTAACCTTTTGCCACAAGTCTAGCCTTGAAGGTTTCTACCTTCCCGTCCGGTCCTCTTTTTCTCTTGTATACCCACTTGCATCCAATGGGCTAGACCCAATTAAGTGGTTCGACTAGCTCCCACACCTTATTATGATCCATAGAACCCAACTCGACTTCCATTGCCGCTTGCCAAGAATCCGCATCCTTGTCTTGAATTGCCTCATTGTAAGTCCATGGGTCCGATTCATCTTCACCGGGGACTAAGTCCGACGACTCTCTTATCCCCATGAATCTCTCGGGTTGTCTAACAACCCTCCCACTACGACGAGGTTCTGGTTGTGTAAGTGTGTCATTTGGTATGTCAACTTGTACTGTTTGCATTGAGGTAAACCCTCTTAGCTCATCTAAGGTAATCTCATTTCTGGGTTTTTTATCTTTCATATAGTCTTCTTCCAAGAATCTAAAGTGCGTACTGATTACCACCTTTTGATCTTCGGGACCATAGAACATGCACCCTTTCGTTCCCTCAAGGTACCCTATAAACAACCTTAATTCTAATCGTGGATCCAACTTACCGGCTTCCTTGTCCAACACGTATGCCGAACACCCCCAAATTTTCATGTGTCTTAAATTGGGCTTGCGCCCGGTCCACAACTCTTTAGGGGTTTTGGGAACCGATTTGGATGACACCAAATTTAGAATGTAAGCCGCTGTTTCCAAGGCGTGACCCCAAAACGATTTGGGTAGATCTGCATAACTCATCATCAATCTGACCATTTCTAAAAGAGTTCTGTTTCTTCGTTCTGCAAACCCATTTTTTTGAAGGGTTCCTGGTGTAGTCAACTGGGATACAATCCCTTCATCAGACAAGTAGTTCAAAAATTCATCACTGAAGTATTCACCTCCACGATCAGATCGTAGAGACTTGATACGTTTTTCCATATGATTCTCTGCTTGAGCCTTAAATTCTTTGAATTTATCGAAGGTCTCAGATTTATGCTTCATAAGGTAAATGTATCCATATCTTGAGTAATCATCGATAAAAGTAACGAATACTCATAACCTCCTCTTGCTTTGATTGACATTGGACCACATACATCGGTGTGAACGATTTTCAACACTTCTTTGGCTCTATTCCCCTTGGCTCCGAATGCACTCTTGGTTATTTTACCCTCCAAACATGATTCGCAAGTTGGAAATGGTTCAACCCGGAGAGACTCCAATGAACCATCTTGAACCAACCTTTGGATCCTTTTTGGATTAATGACCTAGTCTCAGATGCCATAGAAGTGTTTCGTTCACATCTGATGAATGTTTTCTTTTATCCGAAACAGTCAATGTGTTATAGGATGCATTTTGTGAGTGGTGTGCACAGTTAATTGTGTAGAGATTATTCGACAACGTTCCATGACAGATAACTAATTATTTAGAACAATGGTAACAACTTTATTAAAAGTAACCGAATATTCATTAAGAAAAAGTTTAGAAACCGAAATCAAATTCTTTCTAAAACTAGGAACGTAAAGAACATCTCTCAAAATTAAAACTTTATCTTCAAAAGACAACCGCACTTCTCCCACTGCTTCAGCTGCCACTCTCGTAGCATCGCCTAGTGTGATGAGGATCTCACTCCCACTAAGTTGCGGGTCCGCTTGAACCCCTGTAAAGTGAAACAAACATGATCAGTGGATCCCGTATCCACTACCCATAAATTGGTAGCATTCGCCGCTAAACAAGTTTCAACAACTAGTGCATGAGAATTACCTTTCTTTCCTCTCCACTTGGGATTGGAATAGGCATACCTCCAATGTCCTATTTCACTGCACTCCAAACATTTCCTCATGCTTGAACTTTCATTCTCGTTGGACGTTGAGCCTACTTGGTTTAGTCTCTTTCTCTTTTCATCATTCTTACCACCATTTGGCCTAGAAAGAAGAGAAGACCCACTTTTTCCCAAGTTCTTTTCCTTGCACTCCATTTCCTCTTCTACCAATATAAGAGCATTTACCAGATCATCCACAGTAAATTCTAGATCGCTCATCAGATACTCTAGATAGTGATGATCATAACCTTTTGGTAGAGAATGGAGAATGAGATCAACTTTAGTTTTGAAATCACATTTTTCGCCAAGGATCTCAAGTTCCTCAAAGACAACCATAACCCTAAGAACGTGCTCCCTTGCGGTCGTTCCTTTTTCCATTTTTAATTCAGCCATTTCACGCTTCACGCTTTGGATTGCCATATGGGCCGGATGTGCAAACATCGCTTCGAGATTTCGCATGATGTCTGCAGCTGACTCAAATCCTTGGTGAAGGCGTCTCAACAAATCTGACAGATGTGCCAAAATTGTATCCTTCATCAATTCATTTGCCAACTCCCATTCACCATATTGCATCTCGTCCCATACTCTGGCAACCTTAGCAGGTTTTTCGGGTTTTGGTGTATCAAGCACCCATTTGGATGGTTGTGCAGCTAGGACAAGTTTCATTTTATAATTCCAATTGATATAATTTTCACCAGTAAGCACAAGATCCTTGAGTTTATACAACAGTGGATTAAAAGGTTGCGACATGCTGAACTGAAATAAATAACGATTTTATAAGCACAAAATTATCACATAATTCGATCACATGAATCATATTAAAATCTCAAAAAAAAAATATGAACATGCATCAGCCAACATCTCAAAACAGTTCAAATAAGCCACGTGGGGTGGGTCATTATTTAAACACATTCAAACAGGTTACAAATAAGAACAGTTACAAACCTTTAATGTCCAAATTAATAATCGGCTCCCACTTAACCAATATAAAATTGACAGGGACTTCGGGGAAGTATATGCATATCAATTTTATACCTAAGTAATAACCATGATTAAATACATAATTATTATTTCGCTTTGAACAAGCCTCGTGGGGAGGGTCATCGTCGCCACTAATAATAATTCACAATCATCCAATGGAATTTATTCATGTGAAAACTATCTTTTGGCACTCCCTTGGGGGGAATTTTTTCAAAAGAATTCACAAATAAATAAATCATGGAGGTAAAAATTAATTCAATTTTATTATCCGGAATAGAATTATCAATTAATTATTTCAAAGCATACTTAGTAATTTTCGAAAGTGAGATTTTTCTAAAACAATTTCTCATGCATCGCATATTCAAACAAATTAAATAAGCACGAAAAATAAAGCAAACATCAAAATAAAAAATTAAACACATTGGGCAAATATATCCAATTGTCACGGTTAATTTTTGTCATGTCTTGATCTTGAGAAATCGTCTTCATAGCCTTCATCGTTCATCTCGAAAAGCTCCCACTTGACCGCAACATGTTCTTTAAAACGTCCTCCGTCTAGGTTTGAGACGACGTTCGACATTAGGTAGCTCACGACCCAGAACAGGTATCCACGTGCGCCAAGGCACACGCCCGCATCCTAGTCGGCCATACCCGCCCATCGCTTTCAGCAACTTTCGGCGAGCATCGGATCCGAAGCCTTCGCCCGTCGCCGAGTTCGGCCCCCAAATTTCACTGCGACCATGCGTCGCACAAGACTTTATCGCCTTGAGCCCGCGCTGCGTCGAATGAAGTTTTCACGCCGCGTACGCCCGTCTTGGCGTTCAAGGAAGGTTTCTCTTCCAGCGCCCGTCGCCCTCAGTTCCCTGTTCGGTGCTCGGCCCGGCCGCACGCTTTGCAGCGCTTCGCAAGCGCTGAAAGCGATCACAGAAGCACCTCATGCTTTGGCTCACGTACGTCCGGGCACTAGGTCGCTCGTCTTTAATTCTTCGTCTTCGTTCCCGATTCGATTACAATTTATTTACAAAAATAAATAAACCTAGAGCTAGACTAGTCTATTACATTGATAAAATCAAATAAATCATAATCTACTCGTGGATTTTCTCACGAGGCAAAACGAATTCGAACGAATCGAATTAAAAACCACAATTTATATGCATGCATAAATAAACATTCATCAAATACCATGACAATTGGATACCTGCAAAAAAGATCTAGCAATTCTACTATCCAATTTCAAATTTAATGAAAAACGAATTAAATTGCAATCTAAAATTCAAAGCCCGAAACCAAGGCTTTGATACCAGTTGTTGGGGAATTAATTGCCCGAATAGAATTTAATTCTAACAATGATTACTAGTATGAATTAATCCTATATTAATTCAAATAATAATTCAACAACAAATCATGCATACAAATTCGTCACATAAATCCTACGCATGCTGAATTGCTAGGAGTTTACGTGAACTAGCCTCTCGGAGTGACAACCGTTGAGAAGATGGATACCCCGTTCACACGAACACACCCAAAGAGCCTTCTCAAGTATTTCCTCGTCCTTGTTCAACAATACAGTGGAAGGATACTCGCGAACAATTAACAAAAGGAAAAATAAAATTATGTTGCACTACCTTTGTGGATTTCTAATTTTTTCAACACATGGAATTACACTGGGGATGAAACATTCATCCCCTATTTATAAGAGGGAGGTAGTCGAAATTTTTAGGGAAAAATAATATGGGAATTTTTTTTTCTTGATCTCCAAGAACTCTTGAATATATCTCATATATTCTTTTCTCCATAATTAAAATATTCCACAAAAAATTCAACCTTCTCTTGTTATGGAATTTTCGAAAAATAAGAAACCAAGATTTCAAGATTGAGATCTTCTTGAATTTATGAGATATTCTTGTATTCCAAAAATACATATCTTTTATAATATCTTTTCAAGAAAATCAAGAAAATATTTCCTTCCTTATTCTTTCATTATTTTCGAAAAATACAAAATAAATAGCTAAGTGGGAGATTTCTTGAATTTAATGAGATAAACTTGTATTCCAAGAATACCTATCCTCATTCCATAACAAAATTCAAATAAAATCTTTTTCCCTATTTTATTTATTTATTTTCGAAAAAATTAAGGAAAAATAGGCAACAACATTTTATTTTATTTTAAACACATTTTTTAGTTATTGGACTTTATCTTTGGGCTACTTGAGGGGCCTTTAGGAGAATTAAGATTGAACCTTCCAATGGACCTTGAATTTTCAATATTGAGCCACAATATTATTCAAGCCCATAAATAGTAATTAATCCAACTACATAATTAATATTGCACTATCCATCTTAACCCATATTACAGTTAATATGGCTCCCGGTTATTATTTTTCGTGTTTAAGATTATCTAGTCCATTAATTAATTTAAGCCACTGAAATAGCTTCACATTAATTAATATCTTTTTCCTTGGTTCAGGAACGGCTCAACATTATTATCCATACCGGAAACTAATTCAACTTGCAAGATTTAGTATGATAAAACTTCTGAGCCTCCCAAGGGGACACATTAAGCAAGACGTACTTCCATACGTTTCTCCGTATTAAATCTTAGCAATCGTCATGTAACTAATAATATTGCCCAAGATACAAGGTATTGAATCACATTGATTCTCTACCCATCATAAGTCAAATCAATAGTTATTAATTCCACACGATCCTATTTAAGGGACGGGGATTAAGAAATAACTAACCACTGAGGTCTGATTCTTCTATATTCAGTTCTGAAGAATTTATCATCCTGTGGGTCCTTTTCAGCGCATCATAATGCACATGTGCAATCTCATGGTCACAAGATGTTTCAATCTGAAATTTTACACTTCAACCTTTCACGATGGATTATTCATTTCCATCTAGGTTGTGAATTTCATACTTTTAGTTACAAGAGATCGTTAATTTAATCTTCCTGTGATCCTGGTATCACTAAATTAACTACAATGTAACACGACTAATTATTGAACAGATTATGCAAAGAAATATATGTAACATTCAATGATATTTAAAGCAAATAAAGGATAAATAATTTATTTCAAAGAAATAAAGACAAATTGATGCGGTTATACAAAAAGTAAAAAATACTTTTTCAAAGATAACCCCAACATAGGAAAAATCTTATGTACTAACTTTCTAACGCACGTCTTGTCGTAGTTAATGCTCCATTCCTTGGGACCAATCGAGGTCATCGAGCTCGCAACGGATGAGATCGCCTGAAGGCACCTCGCCAAGCGAGGTGCGAGGTATTATACTTAGGAAATTTACAGGCCTCCTTAAACCCTACAATTTACTGTGGGCGCACAATATGCACACAACACATACAAAACCTTGCCAACTGAAGTTACAATTTTTCCTCAATTCACTAGTGCCTAAGTTTTGGACCACCAACAAAGCGTCCATCTACATAGTTTGATCTGCAATGCCACCAAATATAATACAAAATATTCATTATTAATTTACATATCCAATTACACGGATCATGGATTCTAGACCCAGAACAATAATGAAATTAGTACCAGAAAGAAGTCAAACCCACATCCCTTTTTTTTAAAAAAGGAGGAGGTTTCCAATGGGCCACATAGGCACATCCATGCGGGGTGACTATTTTCGTATCGTTTTCGTGTCATATTATTATGTCGTGTTCGGAATTGTCACCCCTACATACATGAACGTCAATTTGTTTCCTTTAATATCTTAACTAATCGGCCGTGATCCATTTGTAATATAGGTCTTCTTTTAATTAAAATTGTGCAATTGATGCACACAAATGTGACTCATAAATTATATATTCATGAAGCGTGTGCTAATATAAAAATGAATGGTGGTTATCCGTTTAATTTGAATGTAGAAAAATTCCAAGTCCTACTTAACAAAGTTAATTCCAGCGCAATATAACATCTAAAACACGTGACCTAATTGAACTATAATTTCAATATGTTATATCCAAACTGGTTCACTACGTACATGCAACTCTCAACAAACCGATCCAGATACATGAAACAAAATAAATTGGATATGAAAAAATCAAACAAAATAATGGAAAGTCAGATGTGTACTATCAATTTTTTTTATGTTTTGAAACCGTGTACTGTCATGTTTTTAAATTTAACTTTATTGACATGATAAAATTCATCAAATAATTATAAGAAAAATTCAAATAAGATAAAGTGTTTAATCGCATTTAATTTATATATCCCACCCTGCATATGGGTTGTTGTTTGTCATAATACTCCTTTAATATTTTATCATGACTCCAAGAGGCGTTGACATATGTAATCTAAGAAACGCAGCAAAACTTAATAATTAACGTCTCTTTCGATTAACATTTAACAAATATTATAATCGGATTGAAATTGAATTATTTCGGGTATCTGCAATTTGCAGGGTGGGAAGTGGGAACCATTCAAATAACATTCAACAACATGCAATTAATATATACATGATCAGTGTATCTAAATTTCGATAACGAGTGTCATGACGTGGAAATATTAACGTCATGATTTAGATAAGTTCAAATGGAGTCTAAATCATACACACACATATAGAAAAAATGATCATGTAAAAAAAAAATCTTAACAATTACAGAAAAAAAATATATAGACAAAATAAAATTAATTTAATCTCTTAGTGACATTCTCATCTCATCATCAATTCAGCATATATACATTCAGTTGCGCGCAGTTGCACACTTGCACCACGATATCTAGCCAAACTATAGAAATGGCCTCCTTTCCTCATTATAAATAATAACGAGTTTGAATCACAAATGATCCCATAACTTTGGCCTCAAATAGATTTAGTCTCATAAGTTTTTTTTATCATCGATTTAGTCTCAATAACTTTGACAATGTTCAATTTTAGTCCCAAATCGGCCGAAACAATGTCGTTTTGTCGTTTATATTTGGGGCTTTCCGGCGGATGTTGTGACTTGACTGCGACGTGTACTGTCACATGTATTTTTAAGTATGTTTGACTAATTCTTGGTGTCAATTCTGTTTTAATTTTAAGTTTAAAATTTTAATTATATATGCCTAAAATTCTAGCTATTAAAAAGAAATACACGTGGCAGTCTAGTCACAGAATCCCCCGGAAAGGCCCAAATAAAAACGGCAAAACGACGTTGATCCGGCCGATTTGGGACTAAATTTGGACATTGTTAAAGTTATTGGGACTACATCGACGACAAAAAAACTTATGAGACTAAATCTATTTGAGACTAAAGTTATGAGACCATTTGTGATTCAAACTCAATAATAACAATATTAATAACACACACTAATAATATTAATAGTAATAGAGACACACTTGCATGAGACGGTCTCATGGTGAGATGGGCATAAGTTGGTGTTGGTCCCGGTGCAAACGAGTCTTACACGTGTATGGGGGGGAATACACATGTTCAGTGTTTTTAAAACTTTTTCTTACTGAGGTCAGCTTGGGTCAGATAATCCTGAAGATTAGGTCCTGAGAAGCACAAATCACTCTGAGTCAAAGTCTACTGAGATAGTGATCCTGAGCTGCTTTCAGAAACCTCAGATAATCCCAACTGAGTCCTGAGTTTCAGAGATCCTGAGTTGCTTGGATCAGATAACTAACTTACTGAACCCTCAGAAGAGTAAGTTCAGTTTGGTAACTATCTGTTCTAGCTACTCAGACGTGGTGAATGGTTGGCCCTTTAGTTTATACTCGTTTTAAGCTTTGCTGAAAACCTTCCTTTAATGGAATAG
This sequence comes from Stenogyne calaminthoides, assembly GCA_037126765.1. NCBI lineage: Eukaryota > Viridiplantae > Streptophyta > Magnoliopsida > Lamiales > Lamiaceae > Stenogyne > Stenogyne calaminthoides. The sequence continues at coordinate 21,388,148 of JBBCBC010000014.1, read as the reverse complement.
TGATTAGGCTGTGATTCAATTACATGCAACTTCCAATGGATTGATTCCAATTGAAATATCAGTGAAAATATGCTTTCAGATTTAAATCAATGCAACAGTTAAGCACATATAAGGAAAGCAATAAACAACACAGCAATTATAGTGGTTCAGAGACTCAAGCTCCTACGTCCACTCTCTCTGATCCTCAGAGAAATTCACTAATCACTTCCTGAGCTTTCTGACTACCTCGAGTAGTTTACTTACTCAACTCGGCCCTGAGCTTTCTGACTACCTCCGTAGTTTACTTACTCAAACACAAACAAGCTTTCAGACTACCTCTGTAGCTTACTAACTTCACCTCTAGAGCTTTCTGACTACTCCACGTAGTTTACTAACTCTTTACAACTCTTCTCACCAACAAACACACTCCAACTACCTTCTCAAGGGTTTGGGGTTTCTCGGTTGGTTTCCAACTAGGATGAGATATCCTTTACAATGAAGTACAATGCAAAGGCTAGGATATCTTGACTAAGCTTCGGATATGTCTTATCAAGCTAGGCTTAGTTTAGTGAGCTCTCTTCAATATAAAAGCACTTGGGAAATTCTAAGTTTTTCGAGTGCTTTAACTTTGCGATAATAAGTTTGAGCTTCTTGAGTTGCTTACAAATTTCCCGTAACCTTACAATGTAGAGGGTCACAAGTATTTATAGGCATACACCAAGGCCACTCTTGAAAAACTATCCGTTGGAGAGATAGCTTCGTGAGTTTCCTCTTATGGTGTGTGAGGAACGGCTATATTTAGGGTTTGAAACTCCCTAACACGTTTTAGACAATAGCCTTTCATGTAGCCGATCTTCACTTTTTTGCGATCTGAACTTTTGTACTTGACATCTTTTTTTCAAATGACATGTCACTTTATCGATGTCGGATGGTGCAATGTTGTCTTCCTCTTTTTTTGACTTTTGTCTCCGGTTAAAGGTAGACACCTTCAGCGGCTCTTTTGGTTACAAACTACGAGTTGATATAACCTTAACAACACTTGACTTAGTTCATTTTATGCATTTGAATGTCTTGGCAAATATCTATTTTCTAAGGAATCGCGATCTTACCGATATTGCATCCTTGGATAGATATATTGATTACTCGGAACATTGAGGTTTATCTTGAGCATTGATTACATTCTTGAGTCTTGATAATTCGTACCTTGATATTCTTGATCTTCGATCTTCGTCTTTGATCTTGATCTTGAGTCTTGAGTCTTACGGTCTTGAGTCTTGAGTCTTCCGCGGATATCTTGGTGATATCTTTGAGTCTTCATCTTTGAGTCTTGATTCCTCGGTTTCATCTTGAGTCTTGATATCTTTCACCTTTGATTTCTGCTTCGATTTCATCTTCTTGATTTCTCGATTTCATCTTTGAGTCTTGGCTTTCCTTTTTTCATCTTGAAACTTTAGTTTCTTGAAACTATCTTGAGTCTTTCGTAATCTTCAGATCCTAGCTTTGATCTATATATCTTTGACTATACATTTTGCGAGATATCATCCTGAATACTCTAAAACTGAATCTTGACTCAACTATCAAGATTATCCTGAACATGTCATACCCAGGGGTTTTTGGGATCTAATCAAAATCATATATCTTTATTAAATTCATCTCCCAACAATTTCCCCCTTTTTGATGATGCCAAAACCTATCTTGTTACAACCATATAACCTAAACTCAGGTTTCAGTTTTATCCTATTACAAGATTTGTTATGTCTCCCAACAATTTCCTGAATCAGAGAATCTCCCAACAATTTCAGAGAGTCTCCCAACAATTAATCATTCAACAATTTCTTCAGTAATGAATCTTCTTAAATAGTTTATCACCAAATACTTAAACAATTTCCCTAAAACAATTAATTTAAAACATTCATTCAAAGATATCAAAAGTAAAAGACATGTAAATAAGATAATGAGATATTATCTTTTTGAGCACAAATGATAAATTTTCATTGATGATGAGTAGTCTGTTACAGGTTACAATGAAATTTATCAAAACAAAAATAAGACAAAAAGATAGAAAAATTACAAGTGTCTTGTGTCTTGATCTTGATTTGGCTCTTTAGTCTTACGCTCTTGATCAGATCCGCTCTTCACTTGATCTTCTTGACTTCATCAGCGGGCACTTCCAGGTTGAACATTCCGAAATACCTCTTCTTCAGAGCAGCTCTTTCCTTAATGATATCCGGACTGTTCCCTGTTAAACCCAACTGAGCAGCATATTGAGTAATTTCTTGAATAATGGTTTTCTCATTCACCATGCCATTATCAAGTCTTGGAGGAGGGTAGGAGTATGGACCAGGGGCAACTATCTGTACCTTTCCTTCATCTGCTAGGTTCATCCAACTTTGGAGATATTTTGGATAGAAGGTTAGGAGATATTCAATGAACGCTTCATTTTGATCTGAGCTTTCCCCTCTCCACTCCCTGAGCACATCATAGTAGAACCAGAAGGTTCTCTTGACCTCTTCCCACACATCGTTGAATTTGATAGGCATCCATTTGTCAACGTGTGGTCACTTCAGTGCTTTTGATGTCTCTCTCCTTTTGCACATCATAGTAGAACCAGAAGGTTCTCTTGACCTCTTCCCACACATCGTTGAATTTGATAGACATCCATTTGTCAACGTGTGGCCACTTCAGTGATTTTGATGTCTCTCTCCTTTTTCTAGCAAACTTTTTGAATCCACTCCTTCGCTTCAACCCGGCTCTTCTTGATCTTCTTCCCCGATCCGCAGCACGCCTTGGCTGAGGCGAAGAACTTTCTTAGCTGCTCTATCCTGGAGTGTCTTGAGCATTCTTCGTGTGTTGAAGACTTTCTTCTTCCTGGCGACCAGCAGACTCTTCCAACTCTTCCATCAACTTTCTTCTGACCGGCTTAGAAGCCCTTGAAGACGCTTGCTCTCGGGTTGAACAATGCCCAAGGCTTTCCTTTTTCATAAAGCGATTCACGCTCGGCTGACTTGTTCCAACCTTAGCTCTAGCACTTCGGTTTCTCTCTTGCAACATCAAGCATGGTTTCCTCGAACTTCGAGTGTAGATAGGCTTCTCCACTTTGAGCGAACTTCGGTTTGTCGATGAGCTTCAACTTCCTTCAAGGCTTTGGATAGTCTATACATTTCGGCTTCTTTTTTTGTGCCTTTTTCTCCAAAGTACGTGCCAATAACTTCCCGAGGTCCTCATCCGGTCTTTCCCTTCTTGCACCGTAATTTGGAAGAAGTTTGAAGTCTTTGTGTCCATGTGATATTGGTCTTTGCTCACACAATGCACCTCTCCCTTCTAAACCGATCTTGTTCATCTTCCACCTCACGATGTGGTTCTTAGCCCGCGAAAAATTCTTCGAAGAGATGGGCAACCGCCGAGAGAGCATCTTTAAACATCTCTGTCATCTTGGTCATGAGCATTGAGCTCATTTCCTCAACAATGATTTGATCAAGACTTCATTTCTCTCTGCCAATTTCACCTCTAGAAATGCGGTTCTCTCCGGTGCTTTTGTTTGATTCAAAGACTCATTCGGCCTTGACTCCTCCAAACTTTTCATTCAAATTATCTTCCATGGAGATCATCTGTGAGGTCAGAGTGTTTTGGATTATCACCAGTTCTGAAGAGTGACTAAGATTCTCCATCTTCTGAGCTTGGCTGGCCAATGTTTCTTCCATCTGAGCAATCTTGTTCATCATTGGCTCAACCTTCTCAAGCTTTTCCGTCAAGGGAGTGAGGTCGATCTTAGGAACCTTCGCATACAGGCCGATTGATCATCTTGAGGTTCAGACACAACCTGAGGGTCGGTCTGCACCTGAGCTTCAGCTTCATCCTGAGCTCCAGTCTCTAACTAAGCCTCAGTCAGTACATCAGACAATTCAGAGTTAAAGATAGAACTTTCAGTAACTTTGGCATAATTGTTAATAGTGCGAAAAGGGTACACGAAGAGTCTTAACCGATCGAGGTTGAATGATTTCAGGTTGATCAACACAAGAAGTTTCCTTCTCCATCTGAGACTGATCCTCAGCATCTCCCTGTTGGTCCACATCTTGAAATTTGTCTCTACTGCTAGGGGCACCAACTTCAGTAGCTCTCCTCTCAGCTATCTTCCTCTCGAACTAGCTCATCAAAATCGAATTTTTCATCCCGAGCTTTGTCTTCCCGAAACCTAAGAACTTCGGTCGGGAAAGTCGTCTCCTCATTCCACCATCTTCCCTCCGAATGCAACAATGTTAAGCATCTCCTAAGAGTCCGATTGAGGATGAAAACCGTCGAACCTTAATCAAGAAGATATCTTGCGGATCGTGGAATGAGCCGAGCTCGGGGGTAGCGGTCAAGATGAACCATTCCCCCTTGCTCCTCCACTCGGTTTCTTCAAACCGCCTCTTCTTCAATCTCGGGCTTTCTAGTTCGGTTGAAGCATCTCTATTTGAAGGATCAAGAAAGAGCTCACTCGGAGCTCATCAAAAGTAAGTCGCTCTCTGTCTCAAGAACATTTGAAGGTTGTGCGACAGTCCTCGGTTGATCTCGAGTAGGTTCGGGGGTCCCGGTAGCACATCCTCAGTTGACTCTGAGTTGGCTCTGTTGCCCGAGCCGGCACATCTTTGGTAGGAATCTCGAGGCCTGAGTTCCTTTAAAATTTCTCGAGAAATTTTGTCCGAACTGAAAAAGTCTCAAGCACCTCATAGAAGACACGTTCCCGGTCACCGTTAGGTGTGCCTTAGAGATAACTTTGAGCCAAAACTTGCAATGGCGAATTTCGAAAGCGGTTTGGCCCTCAAAGTTGAATCTCTTTAGAATCATTGCCATCTTCATCGGTGAGAACCACCAATCTTCAAGGCTTTGGAGCAAGGTTCTTCCATTTCATCATTTTTACACCCTGCTCCTTCTTTGCCTCCAACAAAACCTTCCCCCGGTTTGTTGGGTCTCTTCAAAGCAATGAAGAATTTTTGGTGATTCTCGCTTTTTTCTTTCTTCCCCCTCGATGGCTCGCTTTTTCACAACAATGGGCTTGAAGAGCACCTTGGACTTAGGGAATGGGGTCGAATTGACAAAGATGTCCTCCTCCTCTCTGCACATCTCCAAAATAAATGCTATTTTGGTTGCATGGTGGATCTTGCCTTTAGTCGTGATAGCCCCGTCAACCTTCTTGAAGACTTTGGCTTGCTCACTCACCATCTGAATCAAGAATCTGAGCCAGTTGAAGTCGGTGGTGGGAGAAGCCTCGATCGCCGCCATTATTCTGAGCTTCGGGGGTACTAATCTGCTCAAAACTCCCCGCAAGGCTCATGATGCATTTGCTCACAATATCCAACAAAACTCTATATTGTGGCTTCAAATGCCTCTTATGCAGTGTAGCCTCAAATTTTACGAGATTCTCAAAGCAATCCTATCTAAATACTCCCCGCTTTCTACCCAACATATACATAGCAGGATCCTCTCCACTATCACAAAGCTCAAAAACATCGTTTAAATTCTTCGGAATAATATACAATTCCCTTTCAAAATCGATGTATTTGGATGAATGCTCTAAATGTGATACAGTAATCTCAGAATGCATACCATCCTCTTCATCTATCTTCAAATTATAGATGAACTCGATTACCTCTTTTCACAGATTCTTGGTCCGGTAAAACTGCGGCAGATGAGAGTGAGTTTGGCCAAACGGATCATATGGAGAGCCTCCTCTTCTGGTTTGGAGTTGGTTGTGCTATCGAGCGAGACAACGAACTCGTACCAAGGTTTGTTGGTTTCGGCTAATTTATCGAAAATGGTAGGAGCCATTTGAGAGATTGAAGATTTAGGGTTTAGGATTTTCTGGGCAAAGGGAATAATTTTGCAGAGGATTTTGGGAACGAAGGGTTTGATAAAATTTGGCTTGAATGGCTTATTGAGATATAAATAGTTTCGAGATCGTGGGAATTCGCGTTGGTTAGGTGAAAAGCAACGGTTGAGATTAATCTCCGATTAATCGGGTATCTTAACAAATCGATCTTCCGAAAAAAGTAGCCAAAAATATCCTCATTGGTCATTAATGTAACAGAGCATTAAATAACTGTTGTCCTTCTTCAGAATTTCAAAAGATCCCGCCCAAAACATTCCTTAGGTGTTTTGTATTTATTGCAAATGATTACTGAGCTTTACTTAAGCAATAAATGAGTTGCATGAGTCATTACTTCTTCAGACTAATTTCTCTCTATCAGTCTTCTTGAAAATAATCGACCTTGATAAAATGTCAAGATAATATCTTGTAATCTTGAATGGGTTCAAGATAACACCGAGTCTTGACCTTCAAGAAATATGAGTTTCGAGACTCGATTCGATTTTCCATTTTATCCTGAGCTTCTCAAGAGAATTCGAGAAAACTTCATGCATCCAAAAACCTTCAATTTTTTTTTTTTTCATTTTTACTCTATACACCGGATCTAACATCCCTAATTCAACCGAAAGTTCTTGAAATCTTGATTCACCAAAGGTTTAGTCAAGATATCGCCTCTGCTTATCGAGATGAATTTTCTCCATCCTTATGTCATTTTTCTCGACATGATCTCTCGATGAAGTGATGTCCGATATCCACATGCTTGCATCCGGTGTAATAATCTGGGATTTTGTGAAATAACAATGGCACTATTATTGTCACAAAATATTGGTACTTCATTAGGCTACAACTTTATAATCCCTTAATTGTTGTTCGAGCCAAAGAATCAAAACTTCGAGCAGCCTTCCTAAGCACCATGTATTAAATCTTTCATGTATTCACTTTCAGGTCCGGATCGTTGAAGATATCACCATACTTCCTAGAAATTGACAAGTTCTCAGTAGTGGACTTCTGTCAATCCAAGCAACCTCCATAATCGAGATCTCGAGTAACCGCTTAATTCAAGGTTATCATCACCGATACCATAATCCTCTATTCATCGTGCCCTTAAGATACTTCAAGATCTTTTTGGTAACCTCCATGTGACTAGGTCCTTAGGATTAGCTTGGTATCTTGCACATATCCCAACAAAGAAATGTTATATCCTACCTTACTTGTCGTGAGATAGAGCAATGATCCAATGATTCTCTATAATCGATATGACTCACCGATTTGCCTTGAAATCAAGATCCATCTTGTAGTTAGTATTCATAGGAATCCTAACGCATTGCAATTCTATACACCATATTTGGCAATCAGATCTCTGGTGTACTTTGCCTGGTTGATGAATATTCCTTCCTTTGATTGTTTCACTTGAAGACCTAGAAAGAAATTCATCTCTCCCATCATTGACATCTCAAACTTGCCTTTCATCAGTGTTGAAAACTTTTCACACAGCTGATGGTTTGGAGATCCAAAAATGATGTCATCAACATATATCCTCAACGAAGAAGATATCTTCCCCATCTTCTATCCTGAACAGAGTTCTATCAACAGTCCCTTTGACAAAACCATGGTCAGTAAGAAACTGAGAAAGAGTATCATACCATGCTCTGTGTGCTTGCTTAAGACCATACAAAGCTTTTCTGAGCCTGTAAACTTGGTCATTCTGTTTGAAACCGTGAGGTTGTTCCACATAAACCTCTTCTTTAAGCACACCGCTTCGAAAATGCACTTTTCACATCTATTTGATAGATCGTGAACTTCATGTGGGCAAAGATATGCAAGAAACAATCGATGGCTTCTAGTCTTTGCAACAAAAGCAAAGGTTTCATCATAATCCAAGCCTTCTTCTTGGGAATAACCTTGTGCAACTAAATTTTGCCTTGTTTCTTACAATGTTGTTGTTTTCATCTCTTTTATTCTTAAAAACCCACTTGGTTCCAATGACATTGTGCCTTTTCGGATCTATCTACTAGCTCCCATACTTCATTCCTCGAGAATTGATTCAAATTTCATCTTGCATAACAAGAATCCAATGAGAATCTTGTAGAGCTTCACCAATCTCAAGAGGTTCTTTCTCCGATAGAAAGCACAAAATAGTGCACTCTCACCATGGAACCTTCTTGTTTTAACACCTTCGCCAGATCTCCCACAATCGACTTGTAGGATGACTATCTAACCATTTCCTTCTTGATGTTCCCCCTTCAAGAGTATCCTCAACATTTGAAATGTTAGGTTCATTAATTCAATAAACTCGGGAACAATGTAAAAAAGAAAGAGAATCATCTTCTTCCTCGGGAAATTCTATTCGAAACATTGTCGAGAGACATTTGTTCCCTTTGGTTGATAGATTCGAATTTGCCTCACCGTGACCACATCTTCATTGACATCACATACACGAGTCCGAATCGGTGTTTGTTCGGTTTGGTCACCTTTGAGTGTTGGTTTTCCCGAGTCTCACCATCCTTGAATTCCATCCCGAACTTCTTTATCTCGAGTCCGAGTCACTCCAATCATAGGATGTGACCGACTTCTTCTTTTCGTGTTCGATGGATGATTTGTCATTCTTTTTTCAAGCTTAATCTGGTGATCCTCTTAGTCGGTTCATCTCAAGATCATGTTCTGTTTCTTCCAACACAAGTAGATTCATCAAAAAACAACATGAGGTGTTTATCCACAATAAGTCCTACAGTTGTAAACTCTGAAAGCTTTTTGACTTGAAATATCCTAAGAATATTCCTTCATCGAACTTTTACTATCAAATGTTTTCAACCCGATCTTTACCATTATTGTGTATGAAACACTTGCAACCAAACACACGAAAAAGAAAGAAAAAAGAGAGGCTTCCTTTCATTCCAAAGCTCATAGGGTGTTTTGCCTTGACTCTTGGTCAAGATGGATCTGTTAAGAGTAGCATCACGGTGTTGGACAACCTTGACCCAAAACCTTTTAGAATATCGACCAAATTATCATAGTCCTTGCGAACTTCTTTTCAGTCCACCTTCCTTCTTTCAAAGAACACCATTTTGTTGAGGGTTCCTTGCGGTGATGTTTCATGAGTAATTCCATTTCTTTGCACAATAATCGATATGATATGATTTATAAATTCAGTTCCTTGTCGATCTCGATTTTGACCACACTCGATTTTTCTCAATCTTGAGCATTTTCGATGAATTTCAAGCAACTTTATCTGAGTCTCTTTCTTATTGAGTAAGAATATGACCCAAGTATATCTTGAGTAGTCATCAACTACTACCAATGTGTATTTCCTGCCATTAGTGCTCACTGGTGTTATAGGACCAAAAACATCCATATCAAATGAATCAAGTATTCTCACAAGAGAAACATCTACTTTGCTTTTTAAATGATGCTCTAATTTGTTTTCCTTTCTGGCACGCATCACAAATATGTTCCTTACTGAACACTTCATTAGGCAACCCTCTTACAAGAGCTAATCTTGCAAGCTTATTCAGGGTTTTGAAATTTAGGTGATTCATTCTTTTATGCCATAACTCAACATTGAAACCCTTATCATAGAATTGGCTTATTGAAAGCAAATTATGCTTCAATCCAGATACATATGAAACAACATGGATATGTACTGAGTCGATTTCCAAAATTCCATATCCTTCAGTCTGTCCCTTGGAGTTATCTCCAAAAGTGATCTGTGGGCCTCTTTGTTCAACATAGTCACCGAGTATCTTCTTGAATCTGTCATATGTCTTGAACATCCACCGTCCAAGATACCATACATCGTGGGCCTTTTCATCTCTCTTTCATCGCTTTATGTGATCTTTAATCACTCGAATGCCCTTTGTTCTCCTCCTGAAAAATAGATCAATTTTTAGGTACCCAATTTGTGTAGGGTCCTACAAGGTTAGATGTACCTTTCAGAATCCAAATTTGCTTGACAACTCTAATCACTTTAGAGTGGCTAATTTGTCTTCCATAAACATCAACATACACATTTACTACTCTGGGTGCCTTAGCGGTTTTTACGATATGTGTGTCTTAGCTTTTAGCATGAACATGGGCTTTTTGAATTTTTCTTTGGTTCGGGCCTTCGTTCATTTGCTTTGGCTTCAAAGGCCGATAAAATCTTTGTTGACTCGGGTTCGGATAACCTTTACCCCGTAGTGGGGTTCAAAGTTGTCAATGAAATCTGGGTCTTTCAAGATCTTGAGGACTTGGTCTCTTCGAAGAATGTCTCTCCTCATCCTGAGGATTCCTCTCGATGTTCGAATGGAGCCTTTCAGTTTGCATTCTTAGCCCCGAGGCTTTGAAGTACTTGTTGAAACTTTCCAATCGAAAGTGCTTTCAGTTTTCTAGCCTTCACCGAGGTTTGGGCTTTCCTACCGATCATTCGCCATCTTGAGACCATAAGTCCTTTTCCCTTGTCTACAACCTTGGGCATTACTTCATTTGAAGTGTAGGTGCCAACGGGTTTTACAAAGATTGTCTTCTTGCTACTTGATGCGAAGATTCGGATGACCTTGTGAGGTTCCCCGGAATGTATCCCAATCCGATTTTATTGTGGCAGATCTCCGGTAACTCAATTTCATCTATTACTTTAGATGCATTATTCAATAGAGTTAACTTCTTCGTAAACTATCCTCACAGCTTCGTAGAGTTTTTCATGCTTCTCGGAGAGGTCATTGAATTTAGTTACGATCCATTGAATTTCTTGATGGATTTCTCTAACTTATCAACAACTCTTTCTCGAGAGTTGTACTTTCGTTAACATCCAGTTCATCAAGAGTTCCCATTAATTGAGAAGTGATTTCGAAGCTAGAGTCTTTCCATTTTAGATTTTTGACTTTTCGGTTCTTTTTATTACGCTCTTGAGTTTCATTTAGCGCTTCTTGTAAAACAACATAATCCTTCATTAGATTCTCAAAAGAATCCATAAGGTCAAATTATTGTTTACGATTGAACTTGACAACTCTTGTGCTTTAGTGTAGGAGGAGCAACAACAGAGAAAAGAGTTCACCTCCTCAATGGCCATCGACAAATGTCATCACTTTCACCGTCATGAGAATATCTCATCATCAAGAGCTAGATCCTCCTCGGAATGTTCTTCTTCCGCAACCATGGCCTTTTTTGCTAGAGAACTTCTTGTCTCTTTTAGCTTGCCTTTCTCTTCTCTCCTTAGCACTCAGATCTGGACAATCATACTGGAAGTGACCTTTCTTTTGGCAATTGTAGCATCTGTTGGCATCATCATCCTGATCACTTTCTTCTTTGGATTTGGAGTCCTTCCTTTTGGATGAAGATCCCTCAGCTTTCAGGTCCTTCTTCTTCTCAGTTGATCTGTCCTCAGGTTTCTTCTGGTACCCCTGTGATTCTGTAATAGCTTTTGTATTTTCCATATCGACTATTAAGTCTTTCAAACCTCCTTGCCATCGTCTTTTTTTATCCTCAAGCTCATCCTGATTCTTAGCAAGGGAGTTCTCAGACTCTCTAGTTTTACAGGTTTTATCTTTGGCCTTAAAAGCCACATTTTTGCTAGATGATGAATCATCTTTGTTGTCAACCTTTTTAGATTTTTTATCAATTACAAACTCATAGGCCTTCAGCTCAGAGAAGACTTGTTGATATGGCATTGAATTAATGTTTTTGGTGTTTTCAATCACCACTGCATGTATATCCCATTTCTTAGAAAGACCTCTAAGAATTTTCAATGCAATTTCTCTCTGTGGATATTTCTTTCCAAGTGCATTTAGATCATTCATAATACTAGTGAATCTGACTTCCAATTTGTCAATTGATTCACCTTCTTCCATTTCAAAACTATCAAACTTTCCTATTGCATAAAGTTTGTTTTCCTTGATATGATCGTGCGCCGCACATTCTGACTAGTGTATCCCAAATTTCTTTGGCGAAGATTGCGATGAGAGATCATTCCCATCACACCATCATCAATTGTCTTTGTATAGTGTGTCTTTTGCAATGTAGTCTAGATTGACTAACTTTCTCTCCTCAGAGTCGGTTGGTCATCGACTTAGAAATTCTCGCTTTCTGGGATCAATTCTCTCATCTTCTGTCCTCCTCGATTCACCACAATAAATTGGAATGGTCCTTCAAAGACCACTCTCCACATTCGTTCATGTTTGGAATACAGGTCCAGAGCCTGCATTCTTAGTCTCCATAAATCATAGTTCTCCACTGAGAATATGGGAAGTTTCTTAGAGGACATTTTAACCGAGTCTTTTAAGAATTAAGGAAATAAGATCAATTCGGATAGACCACTTTAGATTTTTAGCAAATAAAACTTTGGTCAACAAAGCGTGGGTCAAGTTGAACCACCGCTTTCCGATACCACTTGTTGGTCCCTTGCAAACGAGAGTCTTACACGTATGGGGGAATACACGTGTCCAAAGGTTTTTAAAACTTTTTCTTCGAGGTCGACTTGGGTCGATAATCCTCAAGATTAGGTCCCGAGAAGCACAAATCACTCGAGTCAAAGTCTCTTCGAGACAAAGGATCCCGAAATGCTTTTTAAACCTCGAGATAATCCCAACCGAGTCCTCGAAGTTTTCAGAGATCCCGAGTTGCTTTCGATAACTAACTTATCAACCCTCGTAAGAGTAAGTTCGGTTTGGTAACTATCATTCTGTTCTAGCTTACTCGGGCGTGGTGAATGGTTGGCCTTTAGTTTATACTGCGTTTTAAGCTTTCTTTGAAAACCTTTCTTTAATGGAATAGTGATTAGGATGTGATTCAATTACATGCAACTTCCAGTGGATTGATTCCAATTGAAATATCAGTGAAAATATGCTTTCAGATTTAAATCAATGCAACAGTTAAGCATAGATAAGGAAAGCAATAAACAACACAACAATTATAGTGGTTTGAGACTCAAGACTCCCACTCCCACTCTCTCTCGATCCTTAGAGAAATTCACTAATCACTTCCCTCGAGCTTTTACGACTACCTCGTAGTTTTACTTACTCAACTCGCCCCGAGCTTTACGACTACTCCACGTAGTTTACTTACTCAACCCGACCTTGAGCTTTCGGACTACCTCCGTAGTTTACTTACTCAAACACAAACAAGCCTTCAGAATACCTCTGTAGCATACTAACTTCACCTCTAGAGCTTTCTGACTAGTCCGCGTAGTTTACTAACTCTTTACAACTCTTCTCACCAACAAACACACTCCAACTACCTTCTCGGGGTTTGGGGTTTCTCGGTTGGTTTCAACTAGGATGAGATATCCTTTACAATGAAGTACAATGCAAAGGCTAGGATATCTCGACTAAGCTTCGGATATGTCTTATCAAGCTAGGCTTAGTTTAGTGAGCTCTCTTCAATATAAAAGCACTTGGGAAATTCTAAGTTTTTCGAGTGCTTTAACTTTGCGATAATAAGTTTGAGCTTCTTGAGTTGCTTACAAATTTCTCGTAACCTTACAATGTAGAGGGTCACAAGTATTTATAGGCATACACAAAGGTCACTCTTGAAAAACTATCCGTTGGAGAGATAGCCCATCGTGAGTTTCCTCTTATGGTGTGTGAGAGAACGGCTATATTTAGGGTTTGAAACTCCTAACACGTTTTAGACAATAGCCTTTTCATGTAGCCGATCTTCACTTTTTGCGATCTGAACTTTTGTACTTCCGACATCTTTTTACAACATCTCCTTTGTCGATTGTTGTCTTCTCTTTTTGACTTTTGTCTCGATTAAAGGTAGACACCTTCAACAGCTCTTTTGGTTACAAACTACGAGTTGATATAACCTTAACAACAACCGACTTAGTTCCTTTTATGCGCATTTGAATGTCTTGGCAAATATCTATTTTATAAGGAATCGCGATCTTCTCCGATTTGCATCGCCGGATAGATATATTGTCGGAACATTGGTGTATCTCGAGCATTGATACATTCTTGAGTCTTGATAATTCTTTTTATATTCTTGATCTTGATCTTGATCTTGCGTCTTGAGTCTTACCTTGAGGTCTTCCGAGTCTTGAGTCTTCCACGATATATCTTGATTGATATCTTTGAGTCTTCATCTTTGAGTCTTGATTCCTCGATTTCATCTTTTCTTGATATCTCGATTTCACACTTAGTCTTGATTTCCGCATTTCATACTTTCGGTCTTGAAACTTGGTTTACATCTTTCCAGTTTCTTGAAACATCTTGAGTCTTGAAATCTTGATCCTGGCTTTATCTGCCGACTATACATTTTGCGATATCATCCTCGAATACTCTAAAACTGAATCCTGACTCAACTATCAAGATTATCCTGAACATGTCATACTCAGGGGTTTTTGGGATCTAATCAAAATCATATATCTTTATTAAATTCATCTCCCAATAGTTGGGCATTGATGCTTTAACATTTTAGGAGGGATGTGTGTGATTTGTGCTAAGTTGTACTCCGTCTCATGTATGAGACCGTCTCATATAAGTTTTTGTATTATTTAATAATAATCTATATATAATAACAAAATTTTCTACTATGGAACTCAGAAACCATACCACAAATTAATTCTCCTGGAAATTTGTTAATGGAATGAAAATTAATTTATAATATCATTACTCTTATATTCTAATACACATGACATTTGATGTTATTTTATTAATTTATAAGTGTTATAATATTCATTTATAAGTGTAATATTATATATTTAATATTGTGAATAAATTTAAATCGAAACTTACTCAAAACTTAGGCATGGCTACATAATTTTTTTCAGCAAACATAATGTTGGGATATTTTAGTTTTGGTGAATTATGCCAAAACATTATCAACTTGTGTTATTGAAGCTAATTTACAGATAACAAGTTGAGGGGGAACGAAAGAACAAGTTGAGGGGAACTCACTAAATCGACGTAGATGATCGAGATCGGCGAGGTCGATTTAGACCGATCGAGATCGGATGAGTTAGATGAGTTCCGAGTTAACTGATGAGCTGTGCAAAATCAGAAGAGAAGAAAAGCTAAGCCAGCTGATCAGAAGATCAGATTGATCTCACTCCGTTCCAAATTGAATTCCTGGAAGCACAGGAGAACGTTCTTTTGCTGATATTATTACCAATATTCGATATTGGGTCATTCATAGCATTACTATACCTTCCTATTCATTGCGGGTTGGTTATTCGTCGATCTTGGTTTTAGCTTATGATGTGTTTGGAAGCCCTCGGCCAAATGAGTATTTCACGAGAGAGCAAAGGAATTCCATTAATAATCGCCGTTTTGATCCTTTGGAACAACTTCGATGAATTTAGTAGATCGTTTTGGAGGCCCTAATCAAATGACTATAGATCGAACCTATCCAATTTTTTACAATCTCGGGTGGTTGCTCATTCCTAAATTACATTGTACCGCCTTTTTTTTAGGGTCAATATCGCAATGCAGTTCATCCAACGATAAAACTAATTCCGAATTATAGAGCTATGACACAATCAAACCCGAATCGAACAAAATGTTGAATTGAATCGCACCGGTCTCTCTTGGGGTTATTACTTCGTTTTGTACTTGTTTGTTTTATTTTCCAATTATTTCTTCAATTAGTAAAATGAAAGAAAATAAATAATAATTCTAGGCATTCTCTTAAATTTCGGAAGGATCTCATCTCATAATTATCCACGAATTTTTATGTCTCTAAAGATGACCACTTGATGAAATAAATTGGAGGGACACGGAGATAAATGGCCGATACTTCTTTGGAAGGATTCCTCTTTGGATAATAGTAATCAGAATCGTATTATTGTGATCGGTTTACTAGGTATTTTCTTTTATGGTTCATATTCCTGATTAGGTTCATCCCTCAGAGTAATCGGATGAATGGAGTTGTAGACTGGCGTAGGAACTCAACGGGATTCCTTCTTTAGTTTGTCTCGATTCGAGGGAAAGGCCCCATTGGGTTCTTAATAAATGAGTCTTTTTTTCATCTAACCGACTCTGCTTACGCTAGTTCAAAAAAACTCCATTCTATTTTTTCGATGATGCTATTGAAAAATGAACTTCATTGATTGATTCGAACACCTCTTCCTCGATCTTGAGAGTATCTATGGGTACTTAGAACAAAGGGGAATCGCCCAATTTCTGGATTCTATATATTTACAGAGATTAGATAACGTTAAAAATACTTTCTATTTTTTATACTCTTAACTCTTACCCTATATTTTTTAGTATCTCGGAAAAATGGAAAATTCATTCAATAAGTTTTTTTTTTTTGTCCTTCTTTTTTTACTTTATTTTCATTTTAAAATTTTATATTTATTTTAATTTCGATTTTATTGTTATTGTGCGTAATAAATCGAAAAAAGTTCTCGATACACCGAAAACCCGAAACCAAGACTAGGAATTTTTTGACGATTTGATGAACAGGATGAAAAATCATTACTCTTTTTTCGACCAAGAATAAGGGTGTAGATAAAAATTCCCTTTCTTGTGTCGAAGACTAGGAAGACAAATAATGTCTGCGAGAATTCTTTGTCCCACGATTCGCATTTTTAGTTAAGATTCTATTACCCGCCTCTTTATATCTATCCCCATTTTATTCTATTTCAAATAGAATAAAATGGATCTGCTTTTTATGACATTAAAATCTAAAGAATCGTAACATAGTCCTATCAATTCCATTTGCTAAAAAAAAAAAAGAAGGGGGTGGTCAAGTCATAAAGTCAAATAAAATAGTCTTCTTCAACCAAAAATATACCTATTATGACTAGGAATGCGGTACAAGGGATTCGATTCCCCAAGCTCGTAGAAAAAAAAGCAGTAAATAAAAGGTTTTTAATTTTTGATCATACATAATTGAAAACAACAATTTTGTTCTTTTTCGAACCTTGATGTCCATAAATCCTGATGTCTAGAAATTCATTTCGCCAATTGAACCTTCTCGAACTTTTTTTTAAGAACCAAAAAGATTTGGGCCAAAATAACGGATGCCAAGAAGACCAAAAGACCTTGGACACGTAATGGATCTTGAAGTACTATTTCGCATCTCCCCGACCAAATCCACCCACATTAGGATTACTCGTTAATGGTTGATCAAATTTGATGGATTCACCCTCTCAAACAAGAACTTGGGTCCCGGAGGATAATATCAACCACTTCACGTCCATCCGATGGATCTGTTATGGTTATTTCATATCCCCTTTTTTTCGTATGATTTTACTTACTATGCCCGCCCAGAAGCATTATAAACCTTGATTGTTACTCTTTTCCGTCGGGATAAATCGCCCCTTCCCTATTCCCCTCGATATAGGATATTTTAAAAGTGAACATCTTTCTTAGTAATGGCTTATAGGAAAAGCGATTTCACTATATTTACGACCCTGGCCCTATCACAATAATATTTTTTTTGTTTATTAGAGGCGATAGCTCCAAAAGACAAATTGCTTCTCGGGAGAAATCACGATCGGGAGGAGCTTTTCAAACCCTCCCAAAAATAAGAACAACCCCACATTCAAACCCCCTTTCTTACCATTAGCAAGAACTTGTTTCACTTGCTTATCATAAGGAATTCGAACAACCGCTTCAAATACAAGATGTCGAGTACCGCCTGTGGAACCTCAATATCCACAGCTTATTAGCTAAATGGCGGTTAGCACATACAATACACGCCCATCGCTTCTCTTGGATTTTCATAACCTCGCTGCAAAAAAATGGGATATGCACTTGAAATGGATGTCCGAAAGTTATGATATATATCATGAAGCGTCTGAAAAAAAATCGAGTAATATGTTCCTTTATCCAAGAAAAAGTCTTTCTAGTTTGCATGGTCTAATCATTGATCCGAAAATTTCTACAATAAATTTGGCGGTCGCTAAGATAGTTCCCCATCCCAAGATTCTCTGTTATTTATTGGAATCATTTTACTAGAATACTATAGTATAAGTATACTATGAAAATAGTATGAAAATCCCTCTGTTTTTAATACTTATGTAGAACTACAAAGTAAGAAACATTCTAATTGGATTAATATCGACGGATCGTTTATCAATCATTCATTGAATGATAAATAACTACAAGTGACGGAGATACACGATTTAAATAACGAAAAATCCAATATTTAAAAATAGTATCGAGAATAACTGGAAAAGTGGAAACAAGACCAGATATAATTTGATCATTATGAACAAATCCAAAATCTTTGTAAACCCAACCAATCATTAGTTCCCAACCATGGGGAATGAAATCCGATACATAAATCGGTTAATAAAAGAATCAAAAAGCTTTGATATGTCACTTAAGTTATATAGAATTCTTGAGTCCAAGAGTTAAGAATAACAAGTTCTTGATTACCTAAAATAGAATAACCACTTAGAATAACAAAAGCAGTTAGATTTGTTGAGAAGTGCAAAATCTTATGGATCTGATCCTCATTGTGTATCTTGATTAATTGGATCGTTTCTTTGTGGATTTCTATAGGAAGCTTTTGTAGATGTGTCTCCGAGTATTCCTTGACCATTTCTTCCAAGAAGAGGATTTCCTCTAATTCTATGAACTTTTCTAGAATACTTTTTTCTTGCATATCATTCAAAAAAATTTCGGATTGACCAGTATTCGACCAATTAGTAACCCAAGATTCCATACTTTTAGTAAATGAGAGAAAATCCACGGGGCATAAATACTATAGATCAAGATACAAAAGAGGAGTGAATGCTTTCTTTTTTGCCATTTTTCACCTGTGAATTTTGAATTATTTGTCGACTCTATGCGATCCAATATTTCTTTCAAACCAAACATGAGTTCTAGACAAGGTATCAAACCTATGAATCTATTTTATTTATGATTTTTTTTTTGAATGTAGAAAGAATACGTAAAAATAGACTAAGACTCCACTTGAATTCGACCAAGAAATAATACAAAATATACAATAATTGAGAGAAAGATAGTGTGATGATCAAAAAGTCGATTGATAAAAAGAATTTACAATATATGAGTTATCTGCGGAGAAAGCATTAGTTCTTGACCCAATCCTTTTCTCAAAAGACTTCAATTGATGCGCATGAAAATAGGCCAATTCCGCGGCTTTTTGTTCAATTTCTCGTGGAGTCAAATTCTCATCAAGACGGGTCAATCGGAATAGCCCCCGGCTCGATGTCCATATAAAGGATCTGGCGAGCATCAATACCCTCTTTAACTTCTATTCTAACGGATTGGATATCTTTTATACTTAATCGGAGGAATATCGACGATTTTTTCCAGAAATCCCCAAAAAAATACACACCATTCCTTCCTTTCTATCGAATTGATCATAACCACTACCTACATTCCGAAATTGTGCACCACAAATAGGAACTAATAAAGAGACCCACCCGCGATCCCGTGAAAAGACATCACGATCCCTTGTGGAAAAAAAAAATGATTTCTTTGAGATGGAACAAAAGATATCAAATTTCTACCAAGATAATCGGAAGTTCCAACCAATAAGAATCCTAATGAACCTAAAAAAAAGATAAAGCGCCAAACAAAAATTACATAGTTTTGAGACCCGTTATAAGTTCTATCCATATATGTTTTGATCGCCAACTCATACTTGATCCGATTGCATTTTATTGGAATTGAGAGAATACCCAAAATGGTTTTGACTTTACTTTTTTTGTTTCCGAATGGACTTTTCATCAACTAAAGACTAGTTTAATGTGAACTAAAGACTAGTTTGATGGGAACCTTTAGGAGTAATTCCTCAAATTGGTTAGATCTAAAATAATAATACACCCTTCCTACGATCCCGATATAAAGATATACATATAGATCCACCAACTTTACATTTTTGGTATCCAAAGATCTGATCTATTTCAAACTAGCTAGAATTCCGTTACCCATAGATCATTTTCTCTGAGGCATAAGAGCTTTTTCCTTTATGTTAATGAAATCCGGATGTTCTACCTTATTTCACTTAAATAAATATATGTGTTATGCTTCAAGTCTAAGTTTCAAAAAAAGCGGATGAGATTGGGTCCCCGGATCTAAACAATCTTGTTTTTTTTGAACATGAAGAAATAAAAAGCCATTGCAATTCTTAAAATACTAGACCTACTAAAGGCACAAAAATAGAGGAAATGGAAAGTTGTCATAAAATGGGTACCTCGATTTACTATTTGTACTTGTTCTTATTTTTTTTAATATCATATTTTTTATTTATACTAATTATAATTAATAATTGTAATTAGTATGAATTCCTAGTTATTATTAATGAAAATTCTTATTGCAGATAGTAAGTATCTAATTGAGTATATAGAATAAGTCCAAGGAATGTAGAACTCAAAAAATGGACTTATTCGTCTATCTACATGAAAGATACATATGATAATCCATTTGATTATTTTTCTGCATTTATTTGTGTAAAGAGTTATCCGCAACTTTTGATTCTTTCTACAATTAGATCTTAGGTCACCAAAGAAAACTTCATTCTTAGTTACTTTGATTCCGATGAGTAAATTACTTGTTTGCTACAAATCAAATAATTGAACCTAGTGCATTGAATTGGAATTCAAGGGAAAGAAGGCGTGGAGCTTAAATAACTCACTCAGAACACTTTTTAAAAGATTACGTTGTACGATTAGGTCAAATAAGCCCTTCTGGAATAAATATTCAGAAGCTTGTGAACCTTCGGGTATCGTTTTATTCAATGTTTGTTCAATTACTCTTTTACCCGCAAATGCAATGTAGGAATTTGGTTCAGCAAAAGCTAAGCCAAAGGGAAGAAACAATTTCAAATTGATCTCACTCCGTTCCGTCCCTGAGCTTTGGCTCATAGGTATGAATATTGCAACAACAACCTTGGTCATGCGAATATGTTGTGTAATGTATCTGAATGATTAATAAAATTTATCATATTCATCTTGTAGACACTCGTTGTTCGATTTCTCTATGCTTTCTTCGACTATAGACCTGTCTGGTTACTCTACAAACTCTGACTTGAATCTTGAGATTCCATGTATTATTTGAATGAATATTGATTTGTGATAATTTGTAAACAGTTTCACAGTGAGACCATCTTATACAAGTCTTTTAACTTTTTTTTGTTTGGCCCCCTCACTTAACATTCCTGGCTCCCCCCTTATTTTCAACCCCTGCATTTTATTAACTTTGGTTTGAAGAAGCTTAGTTATGAAACTGTGTATTAATATTTTGCAACAAAAAAAAGAATAATCCCCAAAAATATAAGCACAACTGCACAAGTAAAAAAAACTTGGGAAAATTGGTTATGAGACAAATCAAATCCATTCAAATTCTATCAATCATATGCATATGCACCCATGAACAAGTCTACAAGAATCCTACAATGACATGTATTAAGTTAAGTTATAACAATTACCAAACAAACCTTACCCAAATCAGCTGGCTTAGCTTTTCTTCTCTTCTGATTTTGCACAGCTCATCAATTAACTCGGAACTCATCTGATCTCGATCAGTCTCGTCTGCAGCCTCGTCTGATCTCGATCATCTACGTCTGATTTCATGAGTTCCCCCTCAACTTGTTCTTTCGTTCTCCCTCAACTTGTTATCTGTAAATTAACTTCAATAACACAAGTTGATAATGTTTTGACATAATTCATCAAAACTAAAATATCCCAATTTCCCAACATAATGAAGCCAAAAATATTAGAATATATGCATTTTTTAAAAAACGGGTTTTCTTTTAAAAGATCGATTCAAGTGGTTACTTTGAAATCGATTGAACCGTTTGAACACCTGCTAATAGTCGGTGAAAAACCCATTTTGCGGCGTCGGAAGCAAACATGACGTCGATGCATATAAAAGCGAGGGTTTGATTCCAGATTTTTGCGTTTTAAGCTCATGTGTTGTGTTTTGCTTATAATCGAATGCATATGACAAGATAAGAACATAAAGCAATAAAGAACACAACAAAGTATAGTGGTTTTAACTCAAGCTCCTACATCCCTCTCCCTGCTCCAAGGAAATTCCTTCCAATGGACTTATCACCTCTCGGGTTAGCCTCGGGACTTATCACCCTCCATTGCCTAACTTGTTTATTAAGTTCACACTCCAACGGACTTATCACCCTCATCGGGATTGCCTACCCTCCCTTCGAATTGCTAGATGTTTACCGAAGTTCACACTCGCTACAAACTTAACCCCCTTTTTGGGTAAGGTTTGTTTGGTTTTCAACTAGGTTGAGATTTTCCCCTTACATTTGTTTTTCAATGCTAAGGTTGGGAAAAATCTCTCTAAGCTAGGATACATGGTGGGTTGCTTAGATTGGGTTCTAGAACACTCTTGAACATATTTGTATATCTTGTTCTAAAGTGGAATGCTTTGGGTATAACTCTCTTTGGCTCAGAAGCATCTCGTCTAATCTCCACACATCCACCTTAAATGATGAAAGACCTTATATTTTTAGTGTGGATTTGAATGTTACCGGAGAGAATCACATTCAAATCCATACTATTCTTGTAAAATACAACAACTTCTTCAGTGGTTGTCTTCCTCTCATTGGCCACGCCATCTCCGATTCTAATTGGCTATATTCCTCGATTCCTCGCCTTGGAATCATTCAGTTCTCTGAGTCTCGGTGTCTTCGAGAGACATCTTGAGTCTTGATTTCTCATCCGAGCCTCGGGTTTATCTGAGCCTCGGGATACTTGATTCAAAAAAATTGGCTTATTTTGACACTTTCGGTGGTGAGTTTAGTTCTCTGACATTTTAACTATTTCGAGTTATGGAAACTAGATTAGATCAACGCTTCGTGATCTTCTACTAAAAAATATTTAAGATTAATCAAATTTGAATGTAAACATTTCCTCCGTCGATCTCGTTAATAAAGTTCTGCAACCTTCTATGTAATTTAGCTAAATAATACTAATCGGCTTCCATTTCCATCGGAGTATCTTAAATCTTCTAGTTTCTTCTCTTAATTTTTACGGCTTCGCCATTAACTAATCTACTTTCATTATCTCGATCGGTCTTTCTGCTTACCTCGTATGATCTATCATCTACGTCGATTTACGTGAGTTCCCCCTCAACTTGTTCTTTCGTTCCCTATTGTCAGAATTAGCTTCAATAACACAAGTTGATAATGTTTTGGCATAATTTATCAAAACTAAAATATCCCAACATTAAGACTTCTTAAATATGATTAGGAAGCCATTTTCTAAAAAAATAATAATTAGGAAGCCTTCTCACTTTTGATACAAACCAATGTGGGACAAAACAAAACTTCTTTATTTTAACACAATGCCAACAAATGAATTTTAGACACAGGTGCTACTGACATATGGTTCATAACTTAGATTAATTATAAGCCAGAACCCTCTAATATTAAGATCAAATTACCTAACAATGCTATGACCACTTCAACCTTTATTGGTAACATTATTTTAAATGAGTTTTTAACACTACATATTGTGTTATATGTACCTGAATTTTCTTTTAATCTCTTGTCTGTTTTCCATTTAACTAGATACTCTAATTGCACTGTGAGTTTTTTTTTCTCACATTGCAGGACAACACCAGCAAAAAGGTGATTGATTTTGCTGAACAAAGTGAAGGTTTCTATTGCTTAAAGACTTCTAATTCTATAAAGTTTGCTAACTCGGTTTCTCATACTTCTGATTTTGCTCTATGGCAAACTAGATTAGGACACGTCTTCTACTAAAAAAATATTTAAGATTAAACAGTTGAATGTAAACATTTCCTCTGTAGTTAATAAAGTGTGTGATATGTAATTTAGCTAAATAATAGAAGCTTCCATTTCCATGGAGTACTTCATCTTCTAGTTCAATATTTCAGTTAATACATTATGATGTGTGGGTCCCTTATGAATTGCATATGTTTCTGGCCATAAGATCTTTCTTACTATTGTTGATGATTTCAGTAAGTGTACATGGATTTATTTGTTAAAAGGTAAGAGTGATTTTAATCAGCCTTAAAAATCTTTTACAATATGGTTAATACTCAATTCAGTACTAAGATTAAGGTTATAAGAAGTGACAATGACACTGAATTCATGCTTTCAGATTTCTATCACAAAATTAGTAAGTATACACCAAACTTTTTGTGTAGAAACACCTCAGCAAATAGAATTCATGCTAGATCTTTATTGTTTCAATCTAAGTTTCCTTTAAAGTTTTGGAGTTTTTGTATACAAATTGCAGCCGATTTGACAAATAGAATTCCCTCTTATGTTTTAAACAATAAAACTGATTTTGAAATATTATATAATAAATTGCCAGATTATTCTTATATGGAAAATTTTTGTTGTTTGTGTTTTGCTAGTACACTAACTGCTCACAGGATAAAGTTTGATCCTAGAGCAACAAAATGTGCTTTTATAGGATATCCTTCTGGTATAAAAGGATATAGATTACTTGAATTGTCTACTGGAGAATTTTCATATTCGTATTTCATGAACATATATATCCTTTCTCTGAGCTTGATTCTTCTGTTGTCTAGAATATTATTCTTGATCCACCTGTTCATAGTATAGATGGTGATATTATTTGTGATATGTCTATTTCTAGTACATATAGAAATGATTCTAATGATACTGATAATGGAAACAACAATACAAATGATGGGAATATATCTGATGTCTCTCAGAATGTTAATTTAGAAGAAAATCACATTGATCTTCAAGATGAAGTGAATGATCTTACTAGACACAATGCACCGTTAGTGGATAATATTGTTAATATTGATAATGTGCAAGATGGCCTTAGAAGGTCTACTAGAGCAAAATATACACCTGCTTATCTTGACATATATAAGATCACTTTGCCAAATTTAATCACTTCTCATAAGATTCAATATCCTATATCTGAGTTTCTTTCCACAAAACAGATATCTAATTCACATAGAGTTTTAACCGCCTCTATATCTCAAATAGTAGAGCTTAAAACTTATAAACAAGCATGTACATATGAAAATTGGAATATTACTATGAAAAGTGAATTAAATGCTTTAGAATGAATCAACACATGATCTTTAGTTTCTTTCTCTAAAGATAAACATTGTATATAACGTAAATGGGTTTATAAAGTAAAGTATAAAACTAATGGCACTATGTATCTTTGCTTGGTTTGGGGTAGGCAAACCAAATTGGATTGAAGAAGGATGAGAGAATTGCTAGAGAGAGAGAGGTAGAGAGAGTGGGGGTAGATAGAACCCGGAAATTTTTTGCCATTTCCGAGCGACCGGTGAGACAGATACCTAAACCTAACCTAAACCACAACCGAGATAAAAGGACAGGCAATAGGGTGGCACAGATGTGTCTTTTTTCTTCAAGAATTTTCCTGACAATTGCAGGTGGGAGGATCTTATGAAGAGATTTAATGAGGTTGAAAAGGTCCTGGATTTATTCGTCTCTGATAGGAAGGACAAAGCTGGAGCACGATTTGGTTTTGTACGTTTCCGAAATAGCATCGACAGGAGCAGAGTGGATACTGCTCTCAACAACATTTGGTTCGGTATGTACAAACTCAGAGCTAACATCCTGAAATTCGATCGATCGGCGAATGGTATTAGTAAGAACAAAGAAAACACTGCAGCCCCAACAATGATCACAAATAGTGCAGTTAGGGAGGTGAACAGATCGTACACAGATGTCATTAGATCACAGAGACACGTTAGAGCTAACGTCACTAACCCCACTATGGAGAACATCAACACTACAGTACCGATTAACAAGCCAATGGAGTTCAAAGGGACGCAGTTTATGTCAACAGAATCGGAGAGAAACTGGTTAAAAGACTGCTTTGTGGGGTTTCTGAAAGAAAACAGATCATGGGTTGAAGATGGAGATTTAATCCAAAAGGAAGGAGAAGAGCTTGCTAAGATATCATATATGGGAGGTGACTTAACCCTAATCCGTGCACATTCTGAGAGGGAGTTGGATTTCTAGTCTGAAGAGTTTAATATCTGGGCAACTAAATGGTTCGACTCCATTGAACCATGGAATACTGACATGATTCATAACCGTCGTATCATTTGGACGAATTGGTATGGTGTGCCATGGAGCGAAAGATTCTTTGGTTTGATATCTTCAAATTTCGGTTCAATTTTGAAGGTTGATGAGGACACCATATCCAAAAGAAGGCTTCATTCGGCAAGGATACTGATTAAAATGTCATGTCCAGAAATCCCAAAAACCCCATATAGGGTATGTATCGACGGGCATATGTGTAATATACGGATCAAAGAGGAGGACAAAAATTACTGTGAGGATGATATCGATTGGTTCTCAGAAAATGGCTCTGGTGCTGACTCGGGGTCTGAGGATTATTCAGATTCGGAATCGGAGGATGATTCTGACGATGAATCAATCGGAGAAGAATCTAGGGCTAACCTGGATAGCAGTGTTTTGGAAATACGTGAAAAATCAAGAAAAAAACTCAAGAAAAAATTAAGGAAATTACTGAAGAAAGCAAGCGAATTGAGCTTTGAAGAGAGAAGATGGAATCATATCAGGGATGGAATCAAAATTGTAGATGAAGCAAACAAGGCTTGGGAGATGGGGAAGAAGATTGGAATGAGAAGCGAAGGTTCCGATATGGACATCACAAGAAATTTGGCAGAGATCGAAAAAAGTGACAGAGCCAAGAAACTTAAGGGCAAGAAATCTGGAAAGGGGAGGAAGAAGGTTGATCAATGATAATCCTTAGTTTCAACATCAGAGGAGCAGGCATGAGAGTCAAACAAAATGAGGTAAGAAATTTAATTTCGAAGCATAGTATAGAAATTTGCTGCTTACAGGAGTCGAAATTAGAAAGGGTGGAAAGGCGTTTAATTAGAGCTATGTGGGGAAAGCATAATTTCGATTGGGATTTTAGGGAGTCATAAGGGAATTCGGGGGGCATTATAACTATATGGAATGTGGATGTTTTTACGAAAGTGAGCTTCTGTAATAGGCGAGGAATTCTTGTGACTAATGGAATTTAGAATGAGGATGGAGCACACGGTGCTGCATTATCAATGTATATGCACCGTGCGTTCCGGCGGAGAGGAGGGAATTATGGGAGATCATCCAATCATTTGTTGAACATAATAGAGAGGACAAAATATGCATTGTAGGAGACTTCAATGCTATTAGAAGCGCAAATGAACGAGCTAGGAGAGGCAACACAATCGACAACCATGATATCGAATGCTTCAATGAGTTTATTATTCAGTCGAACCTGTATGATTTCCCTCTTACGGGGAGGAAGTACACCTGTTACCGTCCTAACGGTACTTGCAAGAGTAGGCTCGACAGAATATTGGTTAATGAAGAGTGGTTAGAGAAATGGCCGGACAAAGTGATGAAAGGATTGAGAAGAACGGTTTCGGACCACTGTCCGATCTACTTCGAATCTCAGTGTAAAGACTGGGGCCCGAAACCGTTTCGATTCTTAAATTGCTGGCTGAAACACCCAAATTTCAGAGAGTTCGTTACGACTAAATGTGGAAGCTACGAGGTGAACAGATGGGGAGGCTATGTATTGAAAGAGAAGATGAAATTATTGAAAGCAGACATCAAAGAATGGAACCGTACTGTGTTTGGACATCTTGACTGCAACATTGAGAAGAAAAAAAGTGATATTGAACGCCTGGACCGGATAGACGACGTGTTCGGTCTGGATGAGGAAGAAGCAGAGGAAAGACAGAGAATTAGTGCTGACCTGTTCAGGGAACTCCAATGGAAGGAAAATCAACTCTACCAGAAGGCAAAAACCAACTGGATCATCGAAGGAGATAACAATTCAAAGTTCTTCCACAGGTTTATTAATTTCAGATATAAGTTCAATGAGATTAATGGAATTTCAATTGATGGTGTATGGAAAGAATCTGTCCCAGAAGTTAAACAGGGCATATTTCGACACTTTCGAGACCAATATAAGCTGGAAGAATAACTCGGCCGGGCCTCTCACAGGACTTAATTCGAAAAAAAGTGGAGGAGTGTGAAAATGTGTTTCTAACGGCGGAATTTACAGAAGAAGAAATTAAACAGGCCATCTGGTATTGCGATGCATCAAAGAGCCCTGGGCCGGACGGTTTCTCATTCGGCTTTATACGCGAGTATTGGCATTTGATTAAAACAAAGATTATTCAGATGATGAAGGATTTTCATAGACACGGAAGGTTTGCCAAAGGCTCAAACCCGACATTCATAGTCCTCATACCGAAGAAGGAAGGAGCAAAAGAGATGGGAGACTTTCGCCCAATATCACTCATAGGCAGCACGTACAAGATTATTTCAAAAATCCTGGCAAAAAGGCTCAGCAAGGTCCTGGGGAAGATCATTTTGGATAACCAATCTGCCTTCATTGGGGGCATGCAGATTATGGACGGTATATTGATCCTCAATGAAGCGATTGAAGAAGTCAAAAGAAGGAAAAAAGGAGCTTTGATTTTCAAAGTCGACTTCGCCAAAGCCTACGATTCGGTAGTGTGGAATTTCTTGGATGAGATGATGGAGTTGATGAACTTTAGTTCAAAATGGAGAAGCTGGATAATGTCATGCATTTCCTCAGCAACAGCCTCAGTGTTAGTCAATGGCAGCCCCTCCGGGCAATTTAATCTTGAGAAAGGCCTACGACAAGGTGACCCCTTGTCACCATTCCTATATCTTATCGTTGCTGAAGGTTTGAGTGCTTTGATATCAAAGACGGTCAAAATTAGAGAAATGGAAGCAATCGAGATCGGGGCAGACAAAATCAAGGTATCACATTTACAATATGCTGATGATACTATTTTTCTATGCACTGATAAGATTGAAAATGTGAGATGCTTGAAGTACATTTTATGTAACTTTGAGCTAATCTCTGGGTTGCAAGTGAATTTTCACAAAAGCAATCTGGTGGGTATTAATGTAAGTGGCGAAAGAGTATGTGCAGCGGCTGAAATCCTAGGTTGCTCGATCGGGAGAATGCCAATCTGATGCTTGAAGAGCGTCGAACGTTGGACCATCATCATCCAAGACTCGTGGAATGAATTGGTGCAGAAGGTGAAGAAAAGATTAGCAAGATGGAATGACAGGTATATTTCTTTGGGGGGAAGAGCTACACTCATCCAGGCCGTACTCTCTGCGATGCCAGTGTACTAGTTGTCCTTATATAAAATTCCAAAATCCACCTTATGTGAGTTAAAAACCATTCAGAGGAAATTCCTTTGGTGGGGGGGGGGGTGAGGAAAGAGACAAAATCCCTTGGATAAAATGGTCTGAAATCTGCAAAGAAAAAAAAAATGGGGGTGGCTGGGAATTAGAGAGTTGGGTCTTTTTAATGATGCTTTGATGGGGAAATGGGTGTGGAGGGTGTTGAATGAAAGGGAGAGGTTGTGGGTGAGGGTAATAATATCAAATATGGGGGATTTGAGGGAGATAGGGGTGAGAATTAGAGGGAGATGTAGAGGAAGAGGATCGGGGTGGTGGAGTGACTTGAAAAAAATCTATGGGGTGGGGGTGGGGGGGGGGAAGGGATTAGATCTGATTTTGAAAGGGTGTCTTTGAATCAGCAGGGACAAACCGGTTTAAAGTGAGGCAAAGGGTCGAGGGAGAATGCTTGAAATGTAAATTTTCTAGGCTCTACAACTTGAGCCTTAAAAAAATGCTAGAATTTGTGAGATGGGGAAGTGGGAGGGAGGGGACTGGACATGGGAATGGAGTTGGAGAAGGGAGTTACGGGAGAGGGAGACGAGTTTATTTAATGAGTTACTGAATTATATTGACAGGAACAAACCAAAGATGGGGAATGAAGACACATGGAATTGGAAGCACACTCCAAATGGCATATATTCAGCAGGAAAGACGTACAAAATTCTGCACGAGAAGCATGAACAAGTCGAGGGAAATCAGCAACACATGAAGATTTTCAAGAAGATATGGCGGAACTATGCACCAAGAAGAATTCAAACAATAGCTTGGAAAGTGTTAAGAGAGAGAATGGCGACGAAGGGCAATTTAGCGAAGAGGAGAGTCTCATTGAGCAATGACGACTTAAAATGCATCTTATGTGGAGAAGAAGAAGAAAGCACTTCTCACCTCTTTTTCAACTGTAAGTTTGCATCTAAAATCTAGTCATATGTGCATTGATGGCTGAACTTCATGATGGTACCTCATTCGACACCTGCCATGAACTTATTACAACATAGTGCCTTACTCTAAGATTCGAAAGGTAACAAAGATATCATAAGTTTATGGGCGGGTGTGGTTTGGGCTATTTGGAATTCAAGAAACGAGCTTTACTTTGAAAACAAAATCCCGGATGCTAGCAAGATAGGGGATGAGATCAAAATAAGAGTATGGTCATGGATTACTGTAAGAGAAGAGAATCTGAAAGAGGTGTCCGTAACAGACTGGCTGCGAGAACCGTTAGACAAATTGGAGAACTTAAGTACTGTAATCTAAATTTGTGTGGATGAACTCATTGTAAAAAGGTTGAGTACCCCTTGTACTCTACACTTTTATAATATATGTTTTTTACGGATAAAAAAAAAAAGAAAGAAAAAAAATTGGTATAAAGCTAAGTTAGTTGCCAAAGGGTACATACATGAGGAAGAAATTGACTATTTTGATACCTTTTCTCCTGTAGCCAAGATTACCACTGTTAGAATTTTACTTTTTATTGCTATTGTCAAAAACTGGTGCATTCATCAATGTGATGTGAATAATGCTTTTTTGCATGGTGATTTGAATGAAGAAGTTTTTATGATCCCGCACACTGGTTATGTGGTTGATGATAGCAAAGTTTGCAAATTGAACAAATGTCTTTATGGATTAATAAAGCCGACATCGAAACAGTGGTTCAATAAATTATCTAATACTTTGATCTCAATTGGTTTTATCCAGTCTAAAGCAAATACTTCTTTGTTCTCTAAATCAACATATTCTGATTTTACATAATTATTTTGTTATGTGGGTGATATTATTCTCATAGGCACTAGTAAAGTGTTAAATCTTATTTGCATAACAAATAAACCATTAAAGACCATGGTGTATTGAAATATATTTTGGGAATAGAAGTTGCCCATAGTGATAAAGGTTTACGATTGTGCCAAAGGAAATATGCCTTAAATTTATTAATAGATTGTGGTTATTTAGGCTAGATCTTGTTCTACACCTATGGATTCAAAGCAAAACTTTATACATTCTGATGCTTCTCTTTTAAAAGATCAATCAGAATATAGAAGAATAGCAGGTAAACTTTTGTATCTATAACAATCACAAGACCTGATATTTCATATGTTGTGCAAACATTAACACAATACATGAGCAAACCTAATGAAGCTCATCTAGCAGCTATTCACAGGTTGTTAAGATACATAAAGTCCACTATTTTACAATACATTTATATTCTTCTATCAACTCTTTCAAGTTACAAGCCTTTATAGATTCAGATTGGGCTAGATGTAAAGAAACTAGAAAGCGTTGGACTTATTTTGTGTTATAATAAAATGATGTCTATCCCACATTGGTTTAGAGTAAAGAGTTGGGGCTTCCTAAATCCTATATAAAGAGCCCATTAGTCTTTGTTACAATTGCACCAATTAATACACTTTAGCTTTGTGATTGATTCTAGTTAAATTCCTTTCTCATATTTGTGAGAATGTGTGAGTCTCTCAAAGGCTTGCAATAGTGTAGGAGTGTTGAGTGAGAGATAGGAATTTTGTGTGATTGTAGAAATTTATCATACAATGATATTTCTTTTGTGGGTCGTGGTTTTTCTCCGGTTTTGGAGTTTTCCACATAAAATTCTTGTGTTGGTGATTGTTGTTTTTTTTCTTTTAATTTCTCGTTTATTTTATTTTCCTCTTGTTTTGAATTGAGACTTATTTTCCCAACAAGTGGTATCAAGAGCAGGGTCTGGTCTCTAGATATTCTGAGTATGCTCTGTGGTTGCAGCCTAGTCTGATCTTCCACATCAGAAAAAAATACTTGAGAAAGGTTCGGGGTTCAACAAGAGGTAGAGAAATAGTATGTCAAAGGCTTTAAATCCAATGAAGTTTGATGTGGAGAAATTTGATGGGATAATCAACTTTAGCTCGTGGCAAGTGCAAGTTAAGGATGTGCTGATACAATCTGGTGTACACAAGACTCTGAAAGGAAGGCCTGAAAGTACAAACACAAAGGATTCCGGTATGAGTGATGAAGACCGGGAGGATCTGGATCTGAGGGCTGCAAGCACAATACGTTTGTGCTTGGCCAAGAATGTTCTTGCAAATATTCACGGGATTTCAAGTGCCAAGGAGTTGTGGGAAAAACTAGAGGCTCTTTACCAAGCAAAGGGCATTTCGAATCGGTTCTACCTGAAAGAACAATTTCACACCTTACAGATGGTTGAAGGTATGAAAATTTCTGATCATTTGAGTACTCTTAATGGTATTATCTCTGAACTAGAGTCATTTGAAGTGAAAATTGAAGATGAGGATAAAGCGTTGAGGCTCATCTTGTCTCTTCCGCATACTTATCAGCATATGAAACCAATTTTAATGTATGGGAAGGAAACTTTGGATTTTGCTGAAGTCACAGGAAAACTTCTTTCTGAAGAAAGAAGGTTGAGGAGTGAAGGACGAATTTCAACAGAAAATTCAGCAATGGTGGCTTTTAGCAAAGGAAGGAAGAAGGACTTCAATGGTGTTGTTTGTTTGAAGTGCGGAAAACCTGGGCATATAAAGCGAAACTGTGAAGTTGGAGAAGTCATGGCAAATAGCTCTGAAACTAACATTGTGACAGACAGTGATGTCTGTTGAGGACACGAACATCCTTATGGCATGTCCAACTGCCATAGATTAGGATGTGAATTTTAGTTGGACCACATGTGCATTGGTTTGACATTGATGCAAGGTGTGTGGTGAATGATGTCGATGGCTGAAGGACTTATAGGGGAGCCAAAAGCTAGAAGGAGCATCATAGTTTTCAGCAGTTTTTTCGACATGTGCCAAAGAAAATTCGTACAATGGTTTATTCTAAGTGGTTGGAAATTCTTAGAATGATTGATTTTAAGTGTTCTACTCATAAGGTGGAGTAGGTTATTCTCTGTTTTGAGAATGGTGATTATTTGGTTTAAGAATCATGATTATCGGTGAAGACAATGGAGTTTTCTTTTATTTTAGAAAGGTGGAGATTGTTGGACTTATTTTGTGTTAAAATAAAAGGATGTCTATCCCACATTGGTTGTGAGTAAAGAGTTGGGGCTTCCTAAATCCTATATAAGGAGCCCATTAGTCTTTGTTACAATTGCACCAATCAATACACTTTAGCCTTGTGATTGATTTTAGTTAAATTCATTTCTCATATTTGTGAGAAGGTGTGAGTCTCTCAAAGGCTTGCAATAGTGTAAGAGTCTTGAGTGAGAGATAGGAATTCCGTGTGGTTGTAGAAATTTATTATACAATGATATTTCTTTTGTGGGTCGTGTTTTTTCTCCTGTTTTGGAGTTTTCTAGTAAAATTCTTGTGTTGGTGATTATTGTTTTTATTCTTTTAATTTCTCATTTATTTGATTTTCCTCTTGTAGTGAATTGGGACTTAATTTCCCAACAGAAAGAGTATCACTGGATATTCAATTTATTTGGGAGATTCAATCATCTCTTGGAAATCAAAGAAGCTGAATACAGTGAGTAGATCATCTGCATAAGCAGGATATAGAGCCATGTGTTCCACATCATGTGAAATACAATGGATTTTATACATCCTTCAAGACTAGAAGATTGTTCATCCTCAACCTGTCAACCTCTATACTGATAATACGGCTGCATACATAACTTATAATTCAGTTCTACATGAAAAGACAAAACACATTCAAATAGATATTCATTTTACAAGAGAAAAGATCTAACAAGGGGTCATTAAATTGATCTAGATCCCAACTGAAGTCAACTTGACAGATGTTCTAACTAAGCCTTTGGCACCAACTCCATTCAAAAACTTCAATACCAAAATGGGACTTCTAAGGGGGTTAAAAAGATATAGATTCTAATTCTGTTGTTAATAGTTAATTTTTCTCTCAACTGATACCTTACAGACTTACAGTACAACTACTAAATTGGACCAGTTAGACTCCTTTTCATTCATTAAGTTGTATTCTCTATTTCATATGTAACAAACACTTATCTCTTCCAAAATACAGTTTCTTTCTTCTTCTTCCATGATTCAATTCAGTCTCAATCCTATTCTTTAGATGACTAATGTGTATTTGGAATAATATTCTTGTTCATACATAGCTGTGTTGGGTTGTGGAGACTGGATGTTGGGTTGAGGAGATGGGAGACAGACCTAGGGAGGCGCTCGACCAAGACGAGTGGTCGAGCACCTATGCGCGATCGAGCACACCTTCATTCCAAATCCATCGGGCGCTTCAGTCAGCTGCTCGATCGAAGGAACCGCCGACCAAAGCCCCGGTCGAGCGGGTTCCGCTTGTCATTCAGAGACTAGGGCTTCGGCCCAAGTCTCATTTAAATACTTTGACTCATTGTATTTTCCTCTTTGTACGAAAATAACACACGAAAATAGTGAATCTCCTTGCTTGGTAGTGCCCCTAGACGTAGTCATTCCTGACGAACTGGGTAACAAAATTGTTTGTGTCTAAATTCGTTGTTCTATTATTTTCTCCATAATTGCTTGTTTAATTCCTAACAACTGGTATCAAGAGCATCTGGTTAGAGGGATTTGTGGAAAGCAATTATGATGGCTGAAGGGAAATTGCCTGTTGAGAAGTTTGATGGAACGGATTTTGAATTATGGAAATTGCAGATCGAGGATTACCTGTACGGTAAAGATCTATATCAACCGTTGGGTGAACAGCCTAAAGATATGAAGGACGACGACTGGAAGTTGCTGGATAGGAAGGCGATGAGTGTGGTTCGTCTGTCGTTATCCAGGAACGTCGCCCTACATACTGTGAAAGAAAAAATCACAAAGGAGATGCTGGAGATTTTGACTGAGATGTATGAAAAACCGTCTGCAGCGAACAAGGTTCACTTGATGCGGAGGTTATTCAACCTGAGGATGGCGGAGGATACTGTGGTAGCCAACCATCTCAATGAATTCAATATGATTATAGCCCAATTGAGCTCGGTTGAGATTGATTTTGATGATGAAGTTCAAGCCTTAATTTTATTGTCTTCTTTTTACCAGAAAGTTGGAGTGGAACAGTAGCGGCTGTTAGTGCTTCAGCGGGTAAAGTGAAACTAAAATTTGATGAGGTTAGAGATTTGGTCATGAGCAAAGAAATTCGCAGGAAAAAGTTGGGTGTGGCCACAGGATCTGCTTTGAGTACGGGAAACATAGGCAGATCTGAATCCAAGGGAAAGCCAAATCGGGGTAGATCAAAGTCAAGGGGCAAAGATAAGCCCAAGAAGGATAAGAGTAAGGTTGAGTGCTACAAATGTCATGAACTTGGTCATTACAAAAGGGAGTGCAAGGCACAAGGGAATGAACCAAATAAGAATGACAACTCAGTCAACGTTGCCACTGAGTGTAAGCAGTCCATTGGAGTCGTGGGTGTTAGATTCTGGAGCATCGTTTCATTCGTGCAGCAGTGCTGACGTAATGGAAAAGTACACTTCCTGGAACTTTGGGAAGGTTTATCTAGCTGATGATGAGCCTCTGGAAATCAAAGGGAAGGGGAATGTTCGAATTAAGACACCAAATGAGACTGTGTTACAATTGAAAGATGTGAGACATATTCCTGGATTGAAGAGGAATTTTATTTCAGTTGGGCAGCTTGATGATGAGGGCTACAAGGTGACTTTTGGGTGTAACATGTGGAAGATATCCAAAGGTGTCATGGTAGTGGCTCGTGGAAATAAAGAGGGAACGTTGTACATGACAGACAACACCTGGGATAACATTGCTCTTGCAAGTGAAAAAGGGAATGCAAATTTGTGGCATTGTAGTCTTGGCCACATGAGTGAAAAGGGGATGAAAGTTTTGTGCTCGAAGGGTAAACTGCCAGACCTCAAGACAGTTGACATTGGTTTGTGTGAGGACTGTGTATTCGGAAAATAGAAAAGGGTGAGTTTTTCGAAGGGAGACAGAGCTTTGAAGAAGCAGAAGCTGGAGTTAGTCCACAACAACTTGTGGGGTCCAGCACAAGTGACATCCCTTGGTGGATCATAATATTAAATGACTTTCATTGACGACTCTACAAGGAAGGTATGGGTTTATTTCTTGAAAAATAAGTCTGATGCCTTTAATGCTTTTAGGAAGTGGAAGACCCTTGTAGAAACTGAGACATGTCTCAAGGTGAAGTGTTTGAGATCTGATAATGGTGGAGAGTACGAGCTCCGGGAGTTCAAGGAATTCTGTGAGGCGAATGGAATTCGAATGGAGAAAACCGTGAGAGGAACCCCACAGCAGAATGGTGTGGCAGAACGTATGAACAGGACCCTATGTGAACTTGCTAGAAGCATGAGATTGAAGTGTGGGCTGCCAAAGATGTTTTGGGCAGAGGCAGTTAACACATCAGCTTACTTAATAAACAGAGGACCCTCAACTCCTTTGAAAAATGGCATACCAGAGGAGGCCTAGTTGGGAAAGGAGGTAAATCTGTCTTTTCTTCGAGTATTTGGGTGTGTTGCATATGTTCATGTTGATGCTATGTGTAGGTCCCGAACGGGTTTTGTGAGGGCAGAAGTCTAGAGGGGAGGGGTGAATAGACTTCTGAAACCTTTTGTGCAAATCAAAAGTGAGGGCGCTTAACTTTGATCGAGTGTGAGTGAATCGGTTTGGGTGATAACCAACTTCTTGACGCTGAAGGCGATCGATTCAGAAACTATCGATTTAACTGATGTGTGCGGAAGCTTATGTTTTACCCGTGTGAAAAACCAGTTTTGATAAATCAGATTCCAAAGTTAATCTTTTAATCAGTTGACTGAAGTGTCAGGTTTGATCAGATCAGAAGCTTGGTGCTAACTGATCTCAACTTGGAATAAGTATGCGCTTTAAAGGTTGTGTGCGATTGTGTAATCAGTTAATCAAAGCGGTAAAGGCACACAAGATTTATAGTGGTTCGACAAACCGATCCTACGTCCACTCTTCCCTATCACAAGGGGCACCTACTTAACCAACTGGACTTTGTTTTATGTGTAAGTCCAACACAGTACACCAACTAGATGTTTAAGGAGTTCACACTCAACCGATCCCAGAGATCAGAACTAGAAACCCTAGTCTGAAATCTTGCTAAACAACTTAACCTAACTTGGGGGTTTGGGTAAGATTGTTTTGGTTCCAACTATGAAATCTTTTCTTGCGTATAAGCAGCCTAACAGCTAGATGAAAAGATTTCTATGCTAAGAACTTTATGGGATGAACACTTAATGAAAATTAATCTTCTTGTTCGTGTTCTTGTGCGGAAATCTGATATTAGCTTGAGCTTCTTGATTGTTCAAGCGTTTAGTTATGTCACTTTCAAGTGTGATCCCATATTTATAGACCTTGAAATCAAAGAGCCGTTGGAGAGCAATTTGAATTTCAGCTATATTTGGTAGACTTCGTGCAGGCTTGATGTGATGAAGCTTCAGAACGGCATGGCCAAAAGCGTGAATTTGTACTTTGTAGCCGTTATGAGAGGTAGCATCAAATCCCAAGAATTGCGGCTCCGATCATCGTGTCTTGTTCTTATTGGATAGCGGACTCACTTTTCAAAGGATGTTCTTCCAACTACGCCGACATTCTTCTTGTTCGGATCATAGACGTATGATTGGGTGAAACATCGATTTCACTGGTGATCCATCGACCGATCGGTCCGAATCGATCTACCTATATAGAGTCTTCAGCGCAGTTGACTTAGCTTCAACTAGCGGACTTACCGATGTAGGTCTTCCGTCCGATCTTCCGAAGTCATCGATCTTCAAGTATACCGAAGTTTGAGCTTTATGACTTCACCGAGATATCGACTAGATCGGATCGATCCGATCTTCGTTCTTTTCTAGCATTCGCCCGCTTGATATCACCGCCCCTTTGAGTCTTCAGATCTGACCTATACATATTGAGTTTCCCCCTCAATATGTGACCTATCTATTTCATCAATTGTTCTATACAATCATTATCAACTGGTCTCCTATAGCAGGTAATATAAACATCAGTCAGCTAACAGGTCTGACTGGTCCTATTACATGTGTTTTTGGAACTTTCATCAAAACTATAAATTTCCCAACACTATGAATAGAAGTAAATTAGATTCTAAATGTGTTAAGTGTACGTGTTGGATATGGCGGTGATGAATTTGGCTATCGATTTTGGGATGAGGAAAACCGAAGGGTAATTCATAGTCGAGATGTGTTGGGAAATGAATTTAATAAAGAGAATTTTGATTAGATCCCAAAACCTCTGAGTATGACATGTTCAGGATAATCTTGATAGATGAGTTAGGATTCAGTTTTAGAAGTGTTCAGGATAATATCTGCACCGTGTATAGTCGGCAGATATAGAACGAAAAAAGAAACCAAAGACTCAATATGAAAATCGAGAATCAAGGCTCGAGAAAACTCAAGGCTCAAGATATGTCTCAAGACAATGAGACTCGAGAGAATCCTCAAGGCACAAGATAATCAAAGACTTCGAGAATATACCAATGCTCAAGATATCCTCACGAATGTTCCGAGGCAATCAAGCCGAGGAATATAGCCGATGGAATCCAAAATGACGGACCAACGAGAGGAAGACAACCAGCCTGGAAAAAGTCAAGAATTTTAAAAGAATAGTATGGATTTGAATGTGATTCTCTCCAACGGTAACATTCAAATCCACACTATAAAAACAAGATCTTCCATCAAATTAAGTGTGGAGATTATGCAAAAGATGCTACAGAGCCAAGAGCGTTATTGTCAAGCATTCCCACCACTAGAACACAAGTCTGTAGATATACAAATATATTCAAAGAGTATTCTAGAACCCAATCTAAGCAACCCACGATGTATCATAGCTTAGAGAGATTTTCCCAACCTTAGCATTGAGGCTAAACAAATGTAAGGGAAAATCTCACCATAGTTGGAGACAACACCAAACCCAAACCCCATTCTCGTAAGAGATAACCAGTGGTGGAGTGAGGTAGTTGTTAGGCAATCCCGAGTGAGGGTGATAAGTCCCGATTGGAGTGTGAACTCGTTAAACATCTAGAGGCGCAGGAGAGGGTGATAAGTCCAGAGGCTTTGAGTTAGTAAACTACGAGGTAGTCGAGAAGCTCAAAGTAGAAAGGTTAGTAAACTACGAGGGTAGTCGAAAAGCCTTAAGAAGTGTTTGAAGGAATTTCCCTAGAAACAAGGGAGAGTGGATGTAGGAGCTTGAGTCTCCTAAACCACTATACATTGTTGTCTTGTTTATCGCTTTTACGTTCTTATCTTGTCGATGCGCTTTTCGATTATAAGCAAGACACAACACATGAGCTTAAAAAGAGAAAAATCTGGAATCACCATTCCTTCACCCTTGTTTTATATGCACCGCAACGAAATGTTTTGCTTCCGCACGCGCAAAATGGGTTTTTACATGTCATATTTAATGAACAGGTGATGTACAAAGACAGGTTGGGGATATCCAAAGAAGGTGGTTCTGAGTCTCAGGTTGTGGAGTTAGACATTTCGAACTCGGGTGGGAGCAAAGGGGTTCTAGATGATCAGGTGATTGTTGAGGAAGAACCAAGTACACCACCACCAACAATTCCGCTGCGGAGATCCACGAGAGATCGGAGATCTCCTGATAGGTATTCACCCTCCCTCCATTATTTATTGTTAACTGATGGTGGTGAACTTGAATGTTATGCAGAGGCAACACGTAGTGAACAGGTGGACAAGTGGAAACTTGCAATGGATGATGAGATGAATTCATTGATGACCAACAGAACTTGGGAGCTTGTTGAGCTTCCTAA
This sequence comes from Stenogyne calaminthoides, assembly GCA_037126765.1. Lineage (NCBI taxonomy): Eukaryota > Viridiplantae > Streptophyta > Magnoliopsida > Lamiales > Lamiaceae > Stenogyne > Stenogyne calaminthoides. The sequence continues at coordinate 21,348,520 of JBBCBC010000014.1, read as the reverse complement.
GGGCAAGAAAACACTGCATAACAAGTGGGTTTATAGAATAAAAGAGGAGGCTGCTGGAAGCAAACACTACAAGGCAAGTGGTTGTGAAGGGGTTTCAGCAGAAACATGGTATTGACTATACTGATGTTTTTACTCTAGTGGTGAAGCTAACTACCATTCGATTGGTTCTGAGTCTGGTGGCTGCAGAAAATTTGGTGTTAGAACAGATGGACGTGAAAACTGCCTTTCTTCATGGTGATTTAGATGAAGACATCTACATGAAGCAACCAGAGGGATACTTGTCTAAGAGGGGTAGTGAGCTAGTTTGCAAGTTGAAGAAGAACTTGTATGGTCTGAAACAAGCTCCATTACAGTGGTACAAGAAGTTTGATGGGTTCATGCACGAGATTGAGATCAATAGGTGTGAGGCTGACCATTGCTGTTACTTCAAGAGGTATGATGATGGTTATATCATTTTGCTATTATATGTTGATGACATGTTGATAGCAGGCTCTAGTGCTCGTGAGGTGAGTAAGTTGAAGGAAAAATTGTCTGAAAGGTTTGCTATGAAGGACCTTGGAGAGGCCAAGCAAATCATGGGTATGTGAATCGATCGTGACAAGGTGGCAGGAAAGTTGTATCTTTCACAGGCTGAATACATAAAGAAAGTCTTGGAGAGATTTAGTATGGAAGTTGAAAAGCCAGTTCGGGTCCCGATGGAAAGTCAATTCAAGCTATCCAACAAGGACTCACCTAGTAGCGAAGAGGAGCGGACCTACATGCAAAATACTCCGTATGCTTCAGCAATTGGAAGTTTGATGTATGCCATAGTGTGTACAGGACCAGATATTGCACAAGCGGTGGGAGTTGTTAGCCGGTTTATGGGCAATCCGGGTAAGCAGCATTAGGAGGCAGTGAAATGGATCCTAAGGTACTTGAGAGGTACTACTGTTGGGGAATGAGTTGCACAGATCTATTCGGGGTGAATATTTAAATACAAATTTAATTCATTAATTATTACTAGCATGAATTAATCCTATATTAATTCAAATAATAATTGCAACAACAAATCATGCATATAAAAAGCCACGTAAAACCTACGTATGCGGAATCTACGGGTTTACGTGAACGTACCTCTCGGGATGGCAGTGACTTCGGTCGGACGGACTAACCAAAAGGACTTCCCAAGTATTCCCTTAGCCCTTGCTCAACTATCTGGTGGAAGGACACTCGTCGAACAATTAACAAAAGAAAAAAATAAACTTTGTTGCACCACCTTTGTGGATTTGCTAATATTTCCAGCACGTGGAATTGTCCTTGGGAATGAACTAATCGTCCCCTATTTATAGGAGGGAGATGGTCGATTTTTTCAGTAGAAAATCAATGTGGGAAAAGACTTTTCTTGATCACCAAGAAATCTTGAATATATCTCCTATATTCTTTTTCCCATAATTAAAATATTCCACAAAATTCCACCTCCTCTATAATATGATATTATTTTCAAAAAATACAGTGTGCAAGAATCCAAGATTTGGATCTTCTTGAATTTATGAGATATTCTTGTATTTCAAGAAATACATATCTTCCATAATATCTTTTCAAGAAAATCAAGAAAATCTTTCTTGCCCTCTATTTTCAAAAAATTTCGAAATATCACTATGAATAACCAAGTGGGAGATTTCTTGAATTTAATGAGATAATCTTGTATTCCAAGAATACATATCTTCATTCCATAACAAAATTCAAAGAAAATCTTTCTCCCTCTTTTATCCATAATTTTTGAAAATTTAGAGGAAAAAATAAGCAACAATATTTATTTTATTTTAATCACCTTTTCAGTTATTGGACTATTTGTTGGGCTACTCAGGGGGCCTTTAGGAGAATTAAGATTGGACCTTCTAATGGATCTTGAATATCTAATATTGAGCCACAATATAATTCAAGCCCATAAATATTAATTAATCCCACTACATAATTAATATTGCACTATCCATCTTAACCCATATTACAGTCAATATGACTCCGGGTCATTATTTCCGTGTTTAAGATTATCTAGCCCATTAATTAATTCAAGCCACCTGAAATAGCTTTCCGTTAATTAATATCTTTTGTCCTTGGTCGAGAAATCGATTCAACATTATTATCCATACCGGAAACTAATTCCACTTGCAAGATTTGGTATGATAAAACTTATGAACCTCCCAAGGGGCAAATCAAACAAAAGCGTGCTTGCACCGCGATTTTTCGATTAAATCTTAGCAATCACATGTGACCAATAATATTGCCCAAGATAAAAAGTATTGAATCTCTCCGATTAAGCTAACCATGATAAGTCAAAGCAATAGTTACCAACCCCACGTGATCCTATTTAAGGGACGAAGGTTAAGAAACAACGAACCACTGAGGTCTAATTCTTCCTTGTTCAGTTCTGAAGAATTTATCCTCCTGTAGGTCCTATTCAGAGCATCAGTCATGCACTAGTGTAATCTCTTGGTCAAGACAAACCAATCTCGAGCCTTACACCTCAACCTTCCGCGAGGGTTGTTCATTTCATCTAGGTCGTGAAAGGCGTACTTATAGTTACAAGGGACTGTTAATTTAATCTTACGTGATCCGGTATCACTAAATTAACTCTGATGTAACACGTCACGAATTATTGAAACGATTATGCGAGAAATATATATAACATTCAATCATATTTAAAGCATCAGTGATAAACAATTTATTTCAGTAAATGAGTTTGAAAATTCAGTTTTGATTATACAAAGTAAAAAACATAATTTTCAGTATAATCCCAACAACTACTGAACAAGCTTTGTGCTTTGAGGGCAAAAGCGTTGGGTTGGCAGGATATGTTGATGCAGACTTGGCATCAAATGATCTCGACAAAAGGAGGAGTACTACAGGGTATGTGTTTACTTTTGGTGGTACAACAATATCTTGGGCTTCTAAGTTGCAAAAGATTGTAGCTCGATCCACCGCAGGCGAGCGAGTACGTTGCGATCCAACGAGGCTAGTAAAGAAATGGTTTGGTTGCAGAATCTGTCGGGTGAGTTGGGGAAGGAGCAAAATGATAGTATTCTGTATAGTGATAGTCAGAGTGGTATTCACTTGGCGAAGAATTCGGCCTTTCACTCGAGGACGAAGCACATCGAGTTGAGGTATCATTATATTTGTTACCTCATTGAGAACAAGATCTTACAGCTGATGAAGATCCGGGGAAGTGAGAATCCTGCTGACATGTTGACTAAGGTTGTGACCTTAGAGAAGTTGAAGTTATGCATGACTTCAACTGGCCTTGGAAACTAAGCATAAGGCCCGACACTACTACCAGTGAGAGAAACCGATGGAATGGAGGAGACAAGTTACAGTTGGAGTCAGTCTCCAGGTGGGAGATTGTTGGGTTGTGGAGACTGGATGTTGGGTTGAGGAGACGGGAGGCAGACCCAGGGAGGCGCTCGACCAAGACGAGTGGTCGAGCACCTATGCGCGATCGAGCGCACCTTCATTCCAGCTGCATCTGGGCGCTCGAGCTGCTTGCCTGATCGAGCGGAACCGCTCGACCAAAGCCCCTGGTCGAGCGGGTTCCGCAGCTATGTTCGCGAAATTAGGGCTTCGGCCCAAGTCTCATTTAAATACTTTGACTCATTGTATTTGCCTCTTTGTACGAAAATAACACACGAAAATAGTGAATCTTCTGACTTGGTAGTGCCCCCAGACGTAGTCATTCATGACGAATTGGATAACCAAATTGTTTGTGTCTAAATTCGTTGTTCTATTATTTTCTCCATAATTGCTTATTTAATTCCTAACAAACTGAACATTTTTTTAACTGGTTATTTTTCAGGAATATTTTTAGCGTTGACACTAAAGATATGATGTTTTAAGTGGAAAGTTAATGCCAATATTTTAGGAGTGCTTCCGTAGGACACGCAGGTTGTTTGACCCTCACTATTATTATTAATTTGTTTCCAGCTGCACATGTGAATATCGTTAAAAAAACAGAACTTGATTTTTGCAAATGCCATTTTTTTTCATGATTTTAATTGGTTCTTAATCTTTTTCCAGCCTGCACTATTGTATATCGTCCCTCCTGTTATTTGATTTACATTGGTTTGTTAAATTTTGGAATTATAATATGTTGAATTGCTTGGTGTTTATCCAACTCTTGATCTTATAACTTATAAGAATAATAATGAAGGTTAATTGGATACGACATTTTAGTTGTTTGATTTGTGTTTTTGTAAATGACAAATCTTGTGTAAAACAGTGTAATTTCAAATGGATTGCGACTGCGGAATGGATCTAAATTAGAAGTATTTTCTTCAATTAATTTTTTTTTCTCAGTAATTGAAAAAAATTCTGATTAATTGAAAAAGCAAGTGTATCATTGTAGTCTAGTGCATCAACATTTTGATTAATTTATGCGTGATGTGGACTTGTGCAATTGTTGGGAGTTTGACGAGTCTAAAACAAGTAGCTCCAAGAAAGTGGATAAGGAACCTAACAAAATAAAAAATATGAGAAAATTATTAATAGGTATAAATTTTTTATGCGAATTCCTAATAAGTACAAACGAGATTATATATATAGTTAAAGTGACATACGAAAGTTCAAATATACTTTGATATATACAACCATTTAGTACTATAAATTATAATTATGAAATGACATATCACTAAATCTCCACAAAATAAATGATTGAAATTTGATTGGTGGATTTTTTTTTTTAGGAAAAATTGATAGGTAGGTTGAGGTTAAGAAGTCCCAAAAGTAATTAGTTGATTTTGCATGAGACAATCTCACTGGTCTTATTCCGAGATAGCCCTATATTTGACAAATCAACACATTTTTCCCTTAACAATACAGGTTAAGAGGAGCTCTTTCGTGAGACAATCTCACACAAATCTTTGTCCAGAATAATACATGCATGACTTTTGGTAGCCAACTATCTTATGAACCATACCACATTTTGTCCATTAATATGCAGTTATCATTTATTTGTCTAAACTCTAAAGCAATTTGGGAATCAACCAATACCATTCTACATATATTGCCACTTTGCTGCCAGCTTCTGCAGTTCACAACGTAACCAAACCGAGCCAAGTTGATATTTTAACGTGTTCAAGATCGATCTTGTTTCAATTCTATTACATCACGATAAAACTAGACAAGTCTATTGGATCGGGTATTGTGGCCACTACAGCTCGACTTAATTAACTTCGAATGGAGACATTCAAATAGGTCCCAAATAGCTCGCTAAGCCAACTTGACTCGATTAGGATCACATTAAGCAAAAATTACAAATGAGTAGAGAATACACCTAAATAGGCTAGTTGAAGGCACAAATGCAGTTTCTAACTGAAGATTCTGTACATAATATCTGCATATGAGAATGGACTCAATTTACCATCATTCTTACTCCACCGAACAACTTGTCTGTGCGCTTTCATCATCTTCAGTAAAGCTCGATGGCATCTCTGCTGCTACACCCCTAAAGCACATATTCGAAAAATGTGAAAATTAATTGAAAATGAATAAAACTGCATAATCACAAAGCATACATTTTCATGTTTGAATAGTATGGAAAATATCAACACCCCAGCAGTTAATTAGACCAAACCTTATCGCGCGAAAGCTCCCAGTTTGGTTATCCAAAAGTGATGCTTTTTTCCAGAACTCACCTCTCATTTTTTTTGTAACCTATAATCAAGAAACACCATAAACTAGTATTTGTTAGCAACATCAAGGTTAAATATCATTTTTTTGTCCCTAAATTTAACATTTTTCCAGTTTTGGTCCTCCTATTTCACTCGCAATCAATGTGAGAGTAAAAGTGTACTTTCTAGACCAAACAAAATAAATGAAAGAGGGGCCAAAACTGGAAAAATGTAAACTTTAGGGATCAAAAATGATATTATTTTGCAACATCAACGCAAAAATTGACCATTGAACCGTAAAAATGAACTTACCGATTTATCAGTGTTGTAGGGAATCATGTCCCGATTCTCATTTTTTATCCTCTCACCATAGGCTTTACCATCCTGTAAGCACAACTATTAAAGCACCATGTACCATCATCAAATCAAAGACAAACTGTAAAATTTATTAACGAACCTTTGAAATCTGAGCTGGGTTGAAAGAGTTGGGGTATTCTGAACCTTTGATGGAGAAATCAGATGGTTCATATTCTTCGTTGGAAATGTTTCTACAAACATCATTATACTTCCGGAAGCTAGGTTTACGTTCCCTTCTTATACCAGAAGGTTGCACAAGAGAAGGGATGGGAACCGAATTCGTTTTTGTAACTTGGAAATCCTGTGTGTATTTCATCTTATAATCTTTATTACTTTCACTACCAGATATATCTCTAGCATAGACTTGAGGTGTCCTAAAACTTGTCCTATCCATGTTAGAATTGAGTAAAGCCCTGCTCGAGCTGTATTCACTCCCCTGTAAGGAGGGACATAAAAGGAAATAAGTTAATTGTATTTCAAAACAAAGGAGAAGCAGATAACATTGGAAGGTGAGACAATTTTTAGACTGTAAGGAGTTTGTACAATTTTTGTTAGTCCAGAGAATCAGAATAGAAACGTTCATCAAAGTAAAGAAGAAGTGTGTAATTAGAGTAACACTTGGGTGCACTAATTGCAACGCGCAACTGATGCACAAATAATATTGTTCTGTGAAAACAGTTAATCTTGACCAACTAAAGCCTTTTAGTAGAACTAATACCATTTAAAAATATACTTGAGTTTCACTTTCACGGTGCAGCTGGTGCATAGAAGTATTTACCATGTGATTATACACCTCAACCAAGCATTTCTTGAAACAACAATTTACATTTCATCTAGTAACCAATTTCAAGGCTTGTTAGAAGCCCGACTTCGGTATCAAAGGCAAGATTGTACCATTACTCATGAATAGGGGTGTAAGTGAGTCGAGCCAGCTCGCGAGCTACTCGTGCTCGACTCGTAAAAAGATCAAAATCGACTCGACAATAATCGAGTCGAGTCGAGTTCGAGTTACTCGAGTAGCTATCGAGTTCGAGCTCATAAATACTCAGCTCGAGAGACTTGCGAGCCTAATCGAGCTTGCACTGTAATTACTATTATGCCATTAATTTTACTAAATGTATATATATTTATATTTTATTAATATATTTTATATTTAATTTTATAAAATTATATAGGTAATCGAGTCGAGCTCGAGCCGAGTTCGAGTATATCAAATTTTTGTCATTAATTTTACTAAATATATATATTTATATTTTAATAATATATTTTATATTTAATTTTATAAAATTATATAGGTAATTGAGTCGAGCTCGAGCCGAGTTCGAGTATATCGAGTTTCTTCTCGAGTCGAGCTCGAGCTTAAAAAATTAGGCTCGATCTAGTTCGAGTCGAGTTTCGAGCTTCGAGTATTTTAATCGAGTCGAGTTCGAGTTCAGCACTACTCGACTCGACTCGGCTCGTTTACACCCCTACTCATGAGATTTTAATAATTTTAATTAAAAAACTCAAAAAGACATTAGAATCGTGTACTTCACTAAACACAACAATATGTACGTCTGATCCAAGATTGTTGAACGGTTGAACCTAATGAGTGTATTAATTTTTCTGCCTCATCTAAACTTCTAAACACTAGTGATCACTTCATCATATCTTTCCAATCATTCGCTTCTGGGATTTTTAAGGCTAATGATATCAGCAATATGAAGCTGCAATATAATCCACTTGAGCAAAAAGCATAGTATAATATAGGGCAAAAATGCACTAACCTTCCCAAACTTGGCATGCTGGTGGATATTTGAAAATTCAGGTGAGACAGGGAGAGTAGCTTCCTCGGTATAATAAGTTTCTGAAATAATTAAAATTATATTAAGCAAGAGCCAGAAGAGCCTCATGAACAACCATACAACACTCAAATAAGGCAAACCCATATCAAAATAGAATGAAGCACGAAATGAACGGAAACCCTTAGGCCAAAATTACAAACAAGTCCAAATTACCAAGTTCCTTCCCTGCTCAATTAGTGTATATGATTCCCCACTTTCTACCCGTTGTACTAAAGCATTTGAAGGTCTTATATATACATATGCCAAACCATCTTAGGGTGATGTTTGTTTTGGGTTTTAAAACTCAAGTTTAGGAATTACAAAATCTAAACCCGGTTCAATTTCGGGATTCTGAGACCTGGTTTTATAAAGCCACCACTACAACACCTATAAACTTACTAGCACTCTTTCCTCTCTCCTTACACATTAATGTATATAAATCATAGCTCACCTCATCCAATCATTACACTCACACCCAAAAACAATATAATAATACAACATCATTCACTCTTACAAATTGATTTGACATAAAGTTATATCCCACCCTACTCAAAATCTCAAAACAAACACACACCTAACTATTTATGAGGATTTCAAAATCCAATAGATTTCTAAAACAGGTTTTTAAATTCCACCTAAAACCCACAATAAACATCACCAAATTATTTACTCACGCAACAAATAAAGTAGATTAACTTGGAAACTTCAATATATAACTGTTCACAATTAAAGAACGATATAAACTAGCACCACAGTTAAAGAATGTGTAAAGCGAATGATACAGAAGAAAACTCGATTCAGTGATTTTAACTCACCATCAACTGGATTCTGCGTAGAATCATCAAATGCACCAGGAGGGAGTGGATCAAACTCAACACCAAGTGGCGGGCCATCCTCCCTATAATGCTTCCCCAACTGCCTCTTAACCGCGGTTATAGCAGAGTTCTCAACTTGACCCTTCACTTTTAAGTAACCCGATGGGCCCCTCCTAGCTTTTACACCATTTACATCCATAGGAAATTTTGGTATTAGGTACCTTGAAGTTGCCACATCTAACGGATCCCCCCCATGATGATGGTTGGACATATCCCGTAATGAAGAACTGCTTCTGGAAGATGTGTCATCCATACAATTCTTGTTTCCAGAATAGTGACCACCATGCTCATACGTAAGCTCCACAGCAGAGCTCTCTTGTAGAGTTAATCTTCCGCTTTCAACTTCCCTACCATCGAAATTACGATTTTCTCCCTGTTTGGTGCTCCCACATGAATCTTGCCTTTGCCCACTCCCACGATCTTGGATGACTCCACTTGATCGATCTTGTTTTCCAATTACTTGGGGCTCCCCACTCTGTACCCTTTTGTCCTTCAATCTTCGGTGACAAAACCATCCAGAAACTTGCTTCTCGGTCAACCCTATTGACTCTGCAACTTGCATTTTCATGGTTTCTGTAGGATATTTATGTTCTGGAGAAAATAACAGATTATATAAACAATTGCCTCAAAAAACATTTAGGTGATGTTTGTTTTGGGTTTTAAAACCGATTATTGAAATCCTCATATACAGCAAGGTGTGTGTTTGTTTTGGGATTTTGAATAGAGTGGGATATAACTTTATGTCAAATCAACGTGTAAGAGTGAATGATATTGTATTATTATATTGTTATTGGGTGTGATTATAATGATATGATGATGCGAGTTATGATTTAAAGATATAAAATTATTGTATTGGAAAGTATAATAGTAGGTTTATAGGTGTTATAGTGGTGGTTTTATAAAACAAAATTTCAAAATCCCAAAGTTGAAGCAAATATAGATTTGTAAATCTAAAACCTGATTTCTAAAACCCAAAACAAACACCACCTTAGCGGCTTAGCCAGCAAAAAGCAATCAACAAGATGAGAAAGTTACCACTATAAAATCTCTCCAATTCTTGAACCTGAGCTTGTGTCTTAACAGTCCTTTTTCTGTTCTTCTCCAGACCGGCTTTCTCATCTTCAGAATGCATTTTACATGATTCCACATCATTTTGTGCTGAAATAAAGGCAGTAAGAAACAAGATGGCTTGTTTAAAAGAACATAACTGTGAGGTAAAACACACCATGTTCTTACAACAGAGGAGAAAGTACATTAATCAAGACTGCAAGCTACATAGCAAGTTATGCCCTTAATTTTTATTAAAAATGAGTAATCATAATATGGTATCTTGGTTGTCTGACAACTATGCAGCAACAAATCAATCATTTATAATAGCACGTGTTTTGCAAAGTTGTATACACTTGAAATCTATAACACACGAACAAACTGTACAAACTTAAAGGCATTTAGCGACAAAATGAAATAGATTGCAAAACCTTATAAATTCATGTTTATGCCATTTATTTTGTTCTTAGGGCTGCTAATCCTAAACAAAAACGTGAACCAACCCTCTAAAGCGAAATAGGCACAAGGAAAGAGCAACACAACTAACTAATATATTATAACCAAGTAAAAGTTGGTAAGATCATTCCTGATGAAACTCAGATCATGGCACGGTGTTTGTATAGCATTCTTCTTCCAGATCAACAATTCAATCCCTAATTAATGAAATATCGATAAATGGGCACCTGATTATCTAGAGCAATATGAAACTAAGAATCACAAACCACAACTTTGAAAATAGAAGCTGCAAAAGATGAAGGAAAGAGCAGTTTCCTTCCCCAAAAGCAAAGCAATCAAACAACCATGAAGACTGCACCAAGTAGTTCATCTAGTTTACACCTACCTATTGCATCTCTTTCAATAACATATGATGGAGAATCATCATCTAATCGGTATCCAATTGGTATCAAATTACAATATCCCCAAATTCAGAAATATTTGAAAACCTAAACAAAATTCAGTTCTAACTCAGAAAAAATGGAAACCCAGAACCAGATCCAATTCCGGCCATACTCTGAACAAAACGCACATAAAAATTGATGAAATCAACAACAGAACGAAAACCCTAATTTGACGCTTTGCAGAATTAGGATTCATTGGCATCAATCCAAGTAAATTAAAGTCAAAACTCAGAGAAACGCCACACTTCAATCGTGATCCATTATAAAAAACAAAAGAATTAAGAAAAAACTCATACCTTCTTCCATGACTTTTCTAGGGTATAATTCCTCGATTTCTTCCCTAATTATCAAAGCACTCTTTTCTCTATTCGCTTCTAATACCGACCCATCAAAATTTAACACAACCCCACTTTGCCAAGAATTCAAGGAACTCTAGAGAGAGAAAAGTGAGGGAATCTTTGAGGGTTACATGAGATTTTGGGTGGATGTACCTTAATGCTTTGTGCTTGTACCACTGAAGAGAGAGAAGAAGGGGATTTCTTATTTCTTGGTTGGGAAAAAAAAAGGTTAAAAAACAATTGAATTGAAGTATTTTTCTGGGTTGGTATTATTATTCTTGATGTCCAATTTGCAATCTTTTTCGTTTGATTTAAATATCTTTTTCATTTTCTGTTCATGGGTATCAAGTATCAACTTCAAATTTACTCCCAACAATGCCAAAATCCATCCACTTTTTTTTCTAAGTTGTGATTAATATAGACATGATTACGTTATTATCTGCATATTCATCCATATAAACTTTATTAAAAACTATATTTTTATATGTTTTGAAATGAAAGTTTCCGTCTTTAGCGTTGAATTTTTACCCAGTGAATCTTGTTCAGAAAAGCAAAATCATTATACTGCTATACAATATCAAAACTTAATATACGTCAATATCCACACATTGTTTGCTTTCTGGAAAAGCCTTTTTTTACTTTTTTTTTTTTGCTCAGCAAAAAGGAGAATTTTATTACCACCAGGGGTACAAGACATACCCACAAAAAAAAAAGCCTTTTTTTTACATTACATCTTTTGATTAATAATAAGACTATTGAATTTAAAGAGTCGTTGATAGAAAACATATGCAGACAGACAGCGTGAGGAATTTAAATCTATTATTATTTTTTAAATCCCAGAAAAAGCAACGTTTACGCAAGAAATCTTCATTTAATTAAATTTTGCATTTATAGAATAAAAAGTAATTAATAATACGTATATATGGAACACATATACATTTGTTAGAATTAGATAGTGGGATCATATATACAATCTGATCTGTAAAATTTACAAGGATTTTTGGATCTTTTGCAAATTGCAATGAACATTTTTTCCTTTTTTTTTTAGATGCGCAATCTTTTACAACATATCAAAATCATTTACAGTTAATAATTTATTTATTTATTTTATTACAAAAACTCATATGAGACGATCTGATGCATAAGACGGGGTACAACTTATCACAAATCACACCCATCCCTATCAAAGTGTTAAAACGTCAATGTCCAGCTTATGCCCCGTCTCACCGTGAGACCGTCTCATGCAAGTGTGTCTCTTTTTTGATAAGGTTTACCGTTAATAATTTGAGTAGCAGCAATCCATCCAAACAATTAAAGTTTGACAAAGTCTAGTATGAAAATTTTCATACACGAAAAAACTTTAATTTACAACAAAATTCTGTAATTGATGTAGGTAAGACAAAATTGAGTGGTTCATGGTTCACTCGGTCCAAGTGGTTCATGGTTCACCTGGCCCGAATAGGTCATAATTTAAGGTTCATTATTTAGTGTTTAGGGTGTAGATGGTTGATTTAGGGCAATTTTATAGATTTTCATACATGAAAATTTTCACACTAGACCTACTTTTAAAGTTTAAGGATCGCGATCATAATTAGAATTGTTGGGTCATAGTATGTTGACCGATCTAATAACTAAGAGGGCAGTTCAAATGAGAAGAAGTTGAAAATTTGCGAATCATGCACGGATCGAACCATGTCAAGATAATTTTTTCAAAAATTCGCGCAAAGGCAAAATAGAAAATTTGTTCGCAGTCTGTGTTATTATAAAAACATGTATGTGTTATTGTAAAAACAACTATGCGTTATTATGTGATGGTGGAGAAAAAATACATTTACTAATTTAATAGTGTAATCTGATGGTATGTCTTTACTTAAGACAATTGGTCACATATCAGAAGGAGAAACATATAAAAATTAAAGAGGAGAGTGGATGAAATAGAGGGATTGTCGTTTTGTAACACAAATTTTTCTTCACATCAACACATTTGTGTGTATATAGTAACACAATTTTCAATACATTACATATATTACTATAAAGACAAATATGTGTACTAAAAATACAAGTATATATTACTTGTCTTTACAGTAACACATATTTGCTCTTATAACTAACATAGACTTGGGAGCAGCGGTGGACCCAGGATTTTACAACTTTGGATACGATTCATAGATAATTTGAAAATAGTTTTACAAATACATTGTTCTATATGTAAAATGCATATAAGATTAAATCTGCATGTAAAGATGATATTTCTTAGAGTTCAAAAAAGTTACAACTTCAAATTACAACTAAGCGATGATATTTCTTAGAGTTAAAAAAAGTTGTCACTACAAATCATAACTGAGCGATGATATTTCTTAGAGTTCAAAAAAGTTGCAACTACAAATTACAACTGAGCCCGACGAGTCTTCATTCTTTGGAAGCGATCTATGATATCTTCATCGGGAATTTCTAGGAACACTTCTTTCTCAATGAAAGTTACCAAACAATCATTTAATAGTTGATCACCCATGCTATTACGCAATTTACTTTTGACATAGGTCATTCCCGTAAAAGCTCTTTCTACACCCGCTGTGGCGACATGGAGAAGCAACACCAACTTAATCAACAAATAAATTGCTGGATAAGTCCCATGCTTCTTTGTTTCAACAAACATCATCGAAAGGGCATCAAGATCATGCAAATTCCTAAACTTATAATCTCTTTGCATATCATCAATAAATACATCAAATTGGCCTTCAAATCAATACCTGAAAATTCAAATCACAAACTAAAATCTAAAGGCATATCTTAAATAAATATATCAAGTATTAAGAGTCATCAAATCAATACCTGAAAATTCAGATGGATAAAATGTGGCAAGTTTAAGTAGTTTCTCTTTGTCATAAGAAAAAAATCCACCTTGAGAACTTAAGCAAGCCATGCATAAGCAACTCCATATTAACCTCATCAAACATGTCATTGAACGTAATGAGTATTGTTATACAAAAAAAGAAAAAGAGTGTTACAAATCGACAAACCTTTCATTGAGCTCACTTAGTTGTAGATCAATCACCCCTAAACACATTTTAACTCGGAAATGCTGAAGCTTCGTCTCTTGTTTATCAAAGCATCTTGATCTTCCTAGGGACAAATAATAAGCATCCATGTCAGGAACAACAATGTTACATTTAGTGCAAAAAACAATGACCTTGTTCAAGAGAGTTTCCCATCCGTTATCCCTTGTTTTTTGCAACAAATGTTTAGTTGATGAAACAAGAGACATAACATTAAAAATACTAGATTCTTGCCAGTGCGATGCACGTGCCTGCTATAATTCTATTTTTAATAATTTGTGAAAATGTAGTCAATTTATTTTTTTCTGCAATAATTTTTTTTTCTATTAAATAATGATTAAAATTATAAATATTTGTAAACACGTGGCAAGTCATACTAATTACGTACATAAGTTCAGAAAAAAACTTGAGAGTCGATCAAGAGCATAAAATCTGTAACATCCCTGTTTTCAAAATTGAAAAATTCCAGAATTTGCAAAAAATATATCACACCAGCATTTCAAAGAGTTATAATAATGCCTAAAATTACATATTTTAACAATAGTAGTTTCATTAATTCAATAATCACATAAATTTGCTATTTAATCATAGACATTTCTACTTTTTTTTTTTTGACGGGAGACATTTCTACTTATACCTTATATCATAGTATAATTGAACCCATATAAGTTGTAAACAAATGTTAGAGCCTTCTACTTATTAGTGTTAAACTCCCCCAATTCTCCTTGTGAAAAATATTCTACCACACTAACTGTTAATGTTCATACGTCTTTCATACCCCTACATGCATAAAAAAAAAAGAAAATAATTTCTACATTTATGAGTAACAGAATCTCTCTCTCTATATATATATAATTATATCATCGTTACTTTGAGTAATATGTTTAAAATCATTATTTATAATAGGATTTTTAGGAACAAATTGTTCTATTATCCAATTTTTAGGAAAAATAATTTCTTCCCACCTAATGGATCTTTTGGTAGTAATATTTGATTTACCAAAATTAGTTTCTATAAGAATAGTTTCATTATTATCTTTCTCAATTCTTTTACACATAGAATTGAGTGTAAATAAAGGCTTATAATAAATACGATAACAGATACACATAACCCCTGTACCTGGTATGTAATTATAACCATGAGTTTTAACATTTAATGTTAAAGCTTCAAGAATATTACTATCAGATAAAGATAGAGATAAATTAGGATATGCGTCAAAATAGACAGGCCCTAAAGCCAAACTAGACTCTATAATTCCCATTAAGGATTGTGTCCAATTAAGATTTGTACCATCCCTAAGAGGTATTACAGGTACTTATAATGGTAAACCTATTACTTTCAAGTTTATCACTAAACCTATTCATAAGGTTCTTAATTTGATTCAAGATCAAATTAATAATAAAAATTGTCAAATCAATTTTCTTAAAGATGAGCTTAATTCTATTACTATAAGTGATAGATTAAATAATCCTAAACTACAGGATAAAATCAAATTTTTAATAAATAATTTTTCTATTGAAATTTGTAGTGATTTTCCCAATGCTTTTTGGGACAGAAAGAAACATATAGTTTCTCTTCCTTATGAAGAAGATTTTAAAGAAAATAAAATTCCGACTAAGTCTAGACCTTGTCAAATGAACTCTGAATACTTAGAGTTATGTAAAAAGGAAATATCTTCCTTATTACAGAAGAAGCTTATAACTCCTTCTAAATCTCCTTGGTCTTGTACTGCTTTCTATGTTAGTAAACATTCTGAGAAGGAACGCGAAGTTCCTCGATTGGTTATTAATTATAAACCTCTCAATAAGGTTTTAAAATGGATTAGACATCCTATTCCTAATAAAAAAGATCTTCTTGACAGATTAGTCAATGCTCTTATTTTCTCTAAATTTGATTTAAAATCAGGTTTTTGGTAAATTTAGATTAATCAACCTGATAGGTATAAAACTGCCTTTAATGTTCCATTTGGTCATTATGAATGGACTGTTATGCCTTTTGGTCTTAAAAATGCTCCTTCAGAATTTCAACAAATTATGAATAATATTTTTAATCCTTATAGTGATTTTATTATTGTATATATTGATGACATCCTTGTATTTTCTAAAGATATTGAAATATATTTTAAACATCTTGATATGTTTAAAAACTTAGTCATTAAAAATGGTTTAGTAATTTCAAAACCTAAAATGGTTTTATTCCAGACTAAAGTAAAATTTCTTGGTCATATTATTGATAAAGGTAATATTATTCCAATTCAAAGAAGTATTGAATTTCGTAATAAATTCCCTGATGTTATAACTGATAAAACTAAGTTACAGAGATTCTTAGGAAGCCTTAATTATGTGTCTTCTTATATTAAGAATCTTGTTGAAGATTCCACTATCTTATATGATAGACTTAAAAAGAATCATTCTCCTTGGAATGATGATCATACTAAAAAATTTGTTATCGGGATAAAAGAAAAGGTTAAAAATATTCCTTGTCTTATCTTTAGCTAATCCTCTTGGGAAAAAAAATTGTTGAAACCGATGCCTCCAGTTTGGGGTATGGAGGTATTTTAAAACAAATTAATCCTCGATAATAAAAATGATTATATCATTAGATTTTATTCCTAAATGGAATAATAGTCGAAAAAAATTATTCTCTTTCTGGTAAAAGAAATTCTTGTTATTGTCAAATGTGTCCTTAAATTTCGGGGATGATTTATATAATCGAAATTTACTATTAAAATTGATTATGGTCGCTACTTTTATGCTCTTCAAAGATTTTGAACATAATGTTTCTAAACAAATGTTTGCTCGATGTCAATCTCATCTTGCTTATTTTGATTTTGATATTGTTTATAAGCAAGGAAAGATAATCATCTCCCGATTTTTTTAACTTCGTGAATTTATTTCTTCATGACGCTTATGAGCGATCTGGAAGAAGTTATTCCTCTTATAGAGGAAAGGGGGAGGCAGAGGATCTCCTATTTTACAACAAGGAAGAAATCTCTTTACAACCGTAACATTTACGTATTGGTTCTTCTTCAAAAGAGAAAATTTTGATAAGGAATTTCAAGAATTCCTCAAACAACGGAAAGGAGAATATTCAAGTTCGGGACAATCCTTCAAAACCTGATGATGAGGAGTCATATTCTTGATCGCTTCGAAAAGAATATAAATTCTTTGATTCTCCTAAGAGAGAATTGATTCTTGTCATCGAAGATGATGATGAAAAATTCAAAGAGTCCACATGGATTCTTATGGATAAGTATTTTCCAGCTAATAGTTGGAATATGGAAACTTATAAGATGGGAGGATTTTATGAGAATATCCTCATTAGCATTGGAAGTGTTGATATTCAACATTTTCCTCCTAAGAGTAAAGCGATAAATTACTCTAAATTTATCATTAAAAAATCATCTCCATCCAAGAATGGGGTACTTCTCCTTTTGCTGAGAGAAGCATGACTAATGAAGTCACTAAAACAATTTACCAATACAATTATTGGGATTATCTACAAAGTTTTTATAAAACTTTATTTTATTAGAATGCTAAGCATTCTCACACTTGGCTGATAAAAAATTGTGATAATATCAGTAGGAATCAAATTCCTAATTGGCTTTTCTCCTAGTGGGGAAATTTTGGTACTATGACAGATATTTTGCCTGAAGAGATTAAATCTCTATTGGAAGAATATTCTATTAATTTTCATCATTAAAAACTCATAATACAAGTAGTAAAACTATTTGTATATTTTTTATTGATTCCGGAATCCCATGGGTCTGGAAATGGAGACTAGAATTAAGTTATACTAAAGATGGTATACCAAGTTTATGGAGGATCCATACTATGAGATTTTGGAATAACTTAAATGTTATTACTCCTGACTCCCATGAGTCACCTTTGCAGGAAAATATCAATATGATTAAATCCAAAATAGAAGAATATAGAAAGTCTTCTGGTGAAAAGACTTCAAATAGTATTTCTTCATTTTCTGAATATTCTAAGAAATATGTTGGTATATTTCCCAGGGAAAAAATTATGGATCTTTATATGGATCATATCAAGAAAGATTTATTCAATGATATTAATTTTTCTGATTCAAAATCAGATGTCTCTATGATTTCCGGTTCTGAATTACAAGATGCTCAGGACCCAAATGAAGACTATCAAGACTTTTCTCTTCAAGAAAGTTTTGATCTTTTGAGAAATTCTCTTAAAGAGAAACTTAAAGAAAGAAAGTGTTAATGGAAGATTGGAGATTATATCTAAATAGCTCCAAACTAATGACAGTTTCTAATATCTGGAAGGTCTCTTTTCATGTAATTTTTGATGAAAATAATAATTAAATCCGAGATAAAAATTATCTCAAAGTTCTGAAGAAGAAAATTAAGATTCTTGAAATATGTATTCCTGTATTGGAAAAAATGAGATACAAGAATGATATTGATGAAGGAAGACATTATCCTCATTCCTTAAAAGGATTTAAGAAGACTCTAATTCTTCTGAAGAAACAAGCTTCACTAATGGTAATTTAGAGAAGACTTTGATTTAGCACATTCCAGCAAAATGTGGCTACAATATCAGACAAAATCAAATTTCGTCATTGCTTGCATCAACAGACAAAGTACTATTCATGATTAGTAATTACTATTCAATTTTTTTTTGTCTTTTTGTGACTTTGTTTTTTCTGCACTATTTCTTTTTTATTTTGAAATCCGGGGTTTGATGTCCTGCTCTTTCATCTATAAATAGGCTTGTATTTTCTTTTCAGAGGCACACTCGAGTTTAGACTCGCCCCCTCTTTCTCTCTCTAAATCCCTCTCTTGTGTGCAACCTTGTAACCTTGTAATATTATTGTTCACAAACTGGTTTTTGCTTGTGGCTTTTTAAAGGTATATTGTTATTTAAATTCTGTATTTTAAATTTTTATTTCTGATGATTGCCGCCTCAATGGTCGGCTAAATTACTTGTATTGAATCATGACTTGACTTAACTATACTCTACTATCATGTGCATTTGGAATTATATTCCTATATTGATCTGTAATTTGATATATCAAAGGTAGAGTTGGTTTAACCGGTAGGTTTGAGCTTTCCAGTGATATTCATGAGTTAACCATGTGGGCTAGCCCTTTTCGCCATTTTGCCGATGAATAGGCACAGACGTTTTTGGGTGTAAAAGCTTTTTTCAGGTTAACTAATGGACTATGAAATTTCTCAGTAATTTCCTATCTATGTTTGTAAAAGATCCACAGGATACTATTGATATAGATCTTTGCACGATCCTTATATTAATATGGTATCATAGCCACACTATATATATATATATGTGTGTGTGTGTGTGTGTGTGTGTAAATCATGTAATTAAATAATAATTTTTGCAGTTGACTTATTGAAATATTAATTTCTTCTCATTAATGTATGATTTCCTATAAATACGATTACACTTTAATTTTTGTGTAATCTTTGCCTTAGTATACTCTTATTACTAAATTTTGTGTAGTATTATTTTTATAAAATGGTTCTACTCAATACAACAACCACACCAATACAGAAAATTATAAAATTCAGTTTCAAGTTGTTTAAGAGTTATATACCAATTTTAAATAATGAAAATATTTTCTGATTGTTGGTCCCGGTGCTAACGAGTCTCACACGTGTATGGGGGGGAATACATGTGTTCAGTGATTTTTAAAACTTTTCTTTACTGAGGTCAGATGGGTCAGGTTGTCTTGATGATTTGGCTCTGAGAAGCACAGATCGCCCTGAGTCAAAGTCTACCTGAGACAATGATCCTGAGCTGCTTTCAGAAGCCTTAGATTATCCCAACTGAGCCTGAGTTTTTCAGAGATCCTGAGCTGCTTGGATCAGATAACTATCTTACTGAACCCTCGATGGGAGTTTGTTCAGTTTGGTAACTATCTGTTCTAGCTACTCAAGTGTGCGGAATGGTTGGCCCTAAGTTTATACTCGTTTTTAGCTTTGCTGAAAACCTTCCTTTTAATGAAACAATGATTAAGGTTGTGATCAGTTAGATGCAATTTCAGTGGATTGATTCCAACTGAATATCAGTGAAAATATGCTTTCAGTGAAAAGATATGCAACAGATAACAATGCATTACAGAAAGCAAATAACACAACAATTTATAGTGGTTCAGAGACTCAAGCTCCTACGTCCACTCTCTCTAAACTTCAGAGAAATTCCTTAACCACTTCCTAAGGTTTTCTGACTACCTCAATGTAGTTTACTAACCTTTCTACTTTGAGTTTTCTGACTACCTCCTTGTAGTTTACTTACTCAAACACACACAAGCTTTCTGACTATCCAAGATAGTTTACTCACTTCTTCTCCAGAGTTTTCTGACTACCTCAATGTAGTTTACTAACTCTTTACAACTCCAACTCACCAACAATCACACTCAAACTACCTTACAAAGGGTTTGGGGTTTCTGGTTGGTTTCCAACTAGGATGAGATATCATTTACAATAAGTACAATGCAAAGGCTAGGATATCTCTACTAAGCTTTGGATATATCTTGTCAAACTAGGCTTAGTGAATGAGCTCTCTTCAATGTAAAGCACTTGGAAAATTCTTGGATTTTCGAGTGCTTCAACTTGCAATAATAAGTTTGAGCTCTTGAGTTGCTTACAAATTTCCCGTAACCTTCAATGTGAGGGTTACTAGTATTTATAGGCAATCACCAAGGTCACTCTTGAAAAACTATCCGTTGAAAGAGATAGCTTCATGAGTTTCCTCTTATGGTGTGTGATGAACGACTATTTTTAGGGTTTGAATACTCCTTAGCATGTTTTAGGCAATATGCTTTCATGCAGCCATTCACCACTTTTTTGCGATGGAACATAAGATCGGCGACATGCTTCGATGACTGTCGCTTTTCGATGTCGATAAAAATGCATCTTTGTCTTCTTCGATTGGCTCTTTGTCTTGATAAATGTAGAACAAACATAACGGCTCTTTTTGGTCAATATCTACGAGTGATATAACCTTAACAACACTTAGTTTTAGTTCCTTTTTATGCGCATGTGAATGTCTTGGGCAATATCTATTTATCTGAGTGATCGCGTTTTTCTCAGTTTTGTAGCCTTCAGATAGATATTATTCAGTGCCTCGGAACATTCAGGTTATACTGAGCATTCGATGAATTCTTGAGTCTTCGGTAACTCTTGTGTCTTGATATCTTACGTGTCTTGATATCTTCTAAGTCTTCAGTGTCATCTGAGTCTTTAGAGATATACTGATTGATATCTGAGTCTTGATTTCTCGGTTTCATCTTGAGTCTTGATTTCTCGATTTCATCACCGAGTCTTGATTTCTCGATTCCATCCGAAGTCTTGATTTCTCGGTTTCATCTTTGAAACTTCAATTTCTTAGTTTCATCATCTTGAGTCTTGATTTCTCTTTTCATCTTTGAAACTTGATTTTCTCGATTTCATTTTGAAACTTCAGAAACTTCAGAAACTTACTGAGTCTTCAGAATCTATCCTGATCTATATCTGCTGACTATACATGGTGCAGATAACATCCTGAACACTCTAAACTGAATCCTGACTCAACTATCAAGATTATCCTGAACATGTCATACTCATGGGTTTTGGGATCTAATCAAAATATTCTTTATTAAATTCATCTCCCAACAATTTCCCCCTTTTTGATGATGCCAAAACCATCATGTTACAAAAACACTTAACCTATACTCAGGTTTCAGTTTTTCCTATTACATCCAAGAATGGCAAATCTCCCAACAATTTCACAACAAAGGCATATCAAATATAAAAGACATGTAAAAAGATAATGAGATATTATCTTTGAGCATAAAGATAAAGTTTCATTGATTGTAGGAATAGAAGTTACAGAGTACAATAAAATTTATCAGAAACAAAACAAAAACAAAAGAAGTACAAATAGTCTTCAGTCTTTAGTCTTCAGTCTTCTGTCTTCTTCAATCTTCAGCTTCAGCTCTTCAATCTTCTTCAACTTCATCCCCAAGTACCTCCAGATTGAACATCCCATAATATCTCTTCTTCAATGCATCTCTTTCTTTGATGATATCTGGGTTGTTTCCTGTCAGTCCTAATTGGATGGCATACTGAGCAATTTCTTGAGATATGGCTGTCTCATTCACCAGGCCATTCTCTAGTCTAGGAGCAGGGTAGGTATATGGACCAGGGGCAACAATTTGAGTATTACCTTCATCTGCTAAGTTTATCCAACTTTGCAGGTACTTTGGATAGAAATTTAATAGGTAATCAATGAAGGCTTCATTCGGGTCTGAGCTTGTCCCCCTCCATTCCCTCAGAACTTCATAATAAAACCAGAAGGTTCTCTTAATTTCTTCCCAGGCATCATTGAATTGGATAGGCATCCACTTATCAATGTGCGGCCACTTTTGAGTTTTAGCAGTACCCTTCCTTTTGCTCAGGAACTTCTTGAAACCACTTCTGCGTTTCTACTCTTCTTCTTCCTTCTTCCTTATTAAAGGAACTCCTGATACAGAAGCAACAGTTTTCTTCTGTTGTTCCACCTGAAGTGATCTCAGAGCTCTCCTTGTGTCGAAGACTTCCTTTCCATCTTCTTCTTCAGACTCTTCAAAATCCATTATCAGCTTTCTTTGAGTAGCCTTAGAAGCTTTAGCTCTCTTCTTCTCAGGTTCAATAAATGCCACAACCTTTCTCTTGATAGCTCGCTCTGCACCGGCTTGTCTTGTTTCCACTGTTCTTCTACCACTCAGTTTTTCAGAAATAACTTCCTGCATTGTTTGCTCAGAAACATGAGTGTAGATTGGCTCTTCCACTTGCTTGAACTTGAGCTTTTCGATGGCTTCTACTTCCTTTAAGGCTTCAGCAAGATTTTTCTTTTCAGCTTCCTTCCCTGCCTTCTTCTTCAAGGTATGTGTCAATAACTCCTTCAGCTTGCCCAGGCCTTTCCCCCTTCTTGGCACCATACCTTGGAAGAAATTGAGACAGTGCGGTATCCATGTGATATTGCTCTTTGCTGATACTCCGCACTTCTCCAGCCAACTGGTCTTGCTTTTCCTCCAGCCTCATCAAGTGGTTCTTGGCCACTGAGAACTCTTCAGACAAGGGTGCAAACTGGTTGGAGAATTCATCTCTCAGCATATCTGTCATCTTGGTCATGAGCAAGGAGCCCATTTCCTCAACAACATTCTTGATCAATTGATCATTCTTTTCCACCAGCTTGGCTTCAAGAAATGAAGTCTTCTCCTGATACATTTGCTTCATCTCTACATTCAGTTCAATTTTGACTCCATCTACCTTCCCTTCTATGGCAGTCATTTTGTCATTCAGAGATGTCTGAAGCTGCATCAAGTCTGAAGTAGAACTCAGGTTCTCTAGCTTCTGGGATTGGTTGGCCAATGTCTCTTCAATTTGAGCAACTTTTTCAACAATTGACACCACCTTATCCAGCTTGTCCACTATAGGACTGAAGTCAATCTCTGGAGCATATATGACTTGTTTTTCCTTCTGAGCTGGTTGCTCCGCCCGAGCCTCAGTCTCCACCTGAACCTCAGTCTGCATATCAGACATAACAGAATTAAAGATAGAAACTTCAGTAGCTTTGGCATAATGTTTAGTAGTGCCAAAAGTTACCTGAAGAGTACTAACTTCAGTCTGAGGATGTGAGATATCAGGCTGTCCAGCATCAGAATTTTCCTCCATTTGAGATTGCTTCTCAGCATTTCCTTGTTGGTCCCCTTCTTGATCTTGATCTTTTGAGCTCGGGGCAACAACATCAGCTTCCCTCCTTTCAGCTACCTTTTTCCTGACCAGCTCATCAAATCGGCAACTTTCATCCGGAGCTTGGTCTTCCTGAACCCGGAAAACTGAGTCAGTACTGCAGTCTCTTCATTCCACCAGTCCTCTCCTCCGAATGAGGCAATGTTGAGCATCTCTGGCAGAGTCTGGTTCAGAATGTAGACTGTGGTCCTCAGTCTAAAGAAGAGATCCTGAAGGTCAGGATATGAGCTCAGCTCAGGGTATCTGTCCAAAATGAATCGTTCCCCCTTGCTGCGCCATTCAGTCTCTTCTGCCTCGCCCTTCTTCAGCTTCGGGCTTTCAGGTTCAGTAGGAATGGCTTCAGGTGCTGAGGGATCAAAGAAAGGTTCACTCAGGAGCATATCAAGATTCAACAGCTCCTGAGGCTCAACTTGTTCTGAGGTCTGAGCAGGCAATTCCTCAGTATAAACCTGAGGTCTCTTGAATATCTCCTGAGAAAATTTGTCTGAGCTCAGAGATGTTTCAAGAACCTCAGAGAACACCTGTTCCTCAGTTTGCTCTTCTACAGTAGTCACAACCTGAGCCAGTACTTGCAATGGAGATTTCTGACCTTGCTGGCCCTTAGGTTGGACTTCCTCAGGTTCACTCACCTCCTCCTCAGTAGAGATTAGAACTCTTCGGCCCTTAGGAGCCAGAGCTTTCTTTTTCAGGGATTCTCCCTTCTCTCTCTTCACCTCCATCAAAGCCTTCCCCCTGGCTTGATGGGCTTGTTCAACAGCTCCTTCTCTTTCTTTCCCTTCAAAGTCTTCCTTGTTGAAGTTGGCTTGAATAGAATCTTAGACTTTGGAAAGGGTGAGGAGTTGGCAAAAATATCTTCTTCCTCCCTGCACATCTCCAAGATAAATGTTATCTTGATTGCATGTAGGATTTTGCCTTTAATCACAACAGAACCATTCTCCTTCTTGATTTGCTTCGCTTGGTCACTCACCACTCTGATTAAATACCGCAACTAGTTGAAATCAGTGGTGGGTGAGTCTTCAATAGCCGCCATCAATCTTAGCTTCGGCGTACTGATTTGTTCAAAACTGCCGGATCGACTCATAATACATTTACTTACAATATCCAGCAAAACTTTATATTTCGGCTTCAAATGCCTTTTATTTAAAGTAGACTCAAACTTAACAGGATGCTCTATAATCCTATCAAGAAATTCTTGTTCCCTACCCAACATATACATCGTAGGGTCTTCTCCTCTATTACTCAACTCATATACATCATTTAGATTCTTAGGAATTATATACAACTCCCTCACAAAATCGACGTATTTTGAGCTATGCTCCAAGTGAGAAACTGTAATTTGTGACTCAATACAGTACTCATCGTCTATTTTCAAGTTTGGGATAAATTCGATTACCTCCTTTGAATATTCCGCCTCTGGTTGATTCGCAACCAGGTTTGTGAGCTTTGCTATCCGTATCATGTGCAACGCCTCTTCTTCATGGGTTGCATTTGATGAGCTGTCGAGCAAAACAACGTACTCGTACCATGGCTTGTTGGAAATAACAAGTTTATCATAAACGGAGAACGTCATTTTGAAGGATTTTTGAGTGAAGGGTTTTGAGAATGATGAAGAATTTCTGGGCAAATGATAGGTATTTAGTTGCAGAGTGTTTTTTGAAGACGAAGGTTATGTAATGGGGCTTTGAATAAATTCTCAATGAATATATAGAATTGATTCATGGGAAATCGTATAGATTTGATAAATCAACGATTGAGATTAAACACCGACTAATCGGGTATATGAAAGGACGATTTCACGAATATTACGCCGCCAATTTAACCTTATTGGTGATTAATGAATAGTGCAATTAATTACTGTTCCTGCAGACCATTGACCTCCTTCGGGTATTTTAAAGGTCCAGCCCAAATATTCCCTTCAGGTGTTTTGGTATTTATTGCCAATGATTACTGAGCTTCAGTTGGATAATAAATGCATTGCATGAGTCATTACTTCTTCAGACTAATTTTCCTCTATCAGTCTTACTGAGTTTTGACCTTGATAAAATTTTAGTATAATACTGAGTACTGAACGGGGTCAGTATGATACTGATTACTGAGCAAGATCAGTATAATACTGAGTACTGATCTTCAGTATATCTGAGTTTCCAAAGACTCAGGTTTCAGTACTTTCAATTTTATCCTGAGTTTCTCAGTAGAATCCTGAGAAAACTTCATGCATCTGAAAACCTTCAATTTTTCAGTTTTGCTTTATACACCTGGATCCAACATCCCTAATTCAACTGATAGTTCCTGAAATCTTGATTCAGCCAAAGGTTTAGTCAAGATATCAGCTCTCTGTTTATCAGTATGAATTTTCTCCATCCTGATGTCTTTCTTCTCAACATGATCTCTGATGAAGTGATGTCTGATATCCACATGCTTACATCTGGTGTGCAATACCGGATTTTGTGTAATAGCAATAACACTATTATTATCACAAAATATAGGTACTTCATTGGCTATAATCTTATAATCCCTCAATTGTTGTATGCGAGCGAAAGAATCATGCGGCAACAACTTCCTCAGTAGCCATGTATTCAACTTCAAAATCTTGGTTTCTCTTTTGAGGTCTGCTTCTTTGAAAACCATGATATCAGCTTACTTCCAAGAAATTGACAAGTTCCTGTGGTAGACTTCCTGTCAATTCTACATCCTCCATAATCAGCATCTGAATAACCAGTTAATTCAAGGTTATCATCAGCTGGATACCATAATCCTCTATTCACAGTGCCCTTAAGATATTTCAGTATCTTTTTGGCGACCTCCATGTGACTAAATTTAGGATTAGCTTGTTATCTTGCACATATCCCAACAAAGAAATGTTATATCGGGCCTACTTGTCGTGAGATATAGCGATGATCCAACGATCCCTCTATAATCGGTGTGACTTCTTCGATTTGTCTTCGTGATCGGGATCCATCTTGTAGTTAGTATTCATGGAATTCTAATCGCATTGCAATCTCCAGTACACCATACTTTGCAATCGGATCTACGGTGTACTTTGCTTGATTGATGAAAATTCCTTCCTTAGTCCTGCTTTCACCAAGTCCAAGAAAGAAATTCATCTCCCCATCATTGACATCTCAAACTTTCCTTTCACCAAAGGTAGAAAACTTTTCACACAACCCGATGATTTGGAGATCCAAATATGATGTCATCTACATAAATCAACAAGTAAGATATCTTCCCTATCTTCTATCCCCAACAAAGTCCTATCAACAGTTCCTTTGATAAAACCATGGTCGATGAAACCGAAAAGGGTATCATACCATGCTCTGGGTGCTTGCTTAAGACCATACAAGGCTTTTCTGAGCTTGTAAACTTGGTCATTCTGTCTGAAACCAGGAGGTTGTTCCACATAAACCTCTTCTTTAAGCACACCATTCGAAATGCACTTTTCACATCCATCGATGGTATGAATTTCATGTGGGCGAGATATGCAAGAAAAACAATCGATGACTTCTAGTCTTTGCAACAGTACAAAGGTTTCATCATAATCCAAGCCTTCTTCTTGGGAATAACCTTGTGCAACTAGCCTTGCCTTGTTTCTTACAATGTTGTTGTTTTCATCTCTCTTATTCTTGAACACCCACTTGGTTCCAATTACATTGTGCCTCTTAGGTCTATCCACTAGCTCCCAAAATTCATTCCTTGAGAATTGATTCAGCTCTTCTTGCATAGCAGTAATCCAAAATGAATCTTGTAGAGCTTCTTCAATCTCGATGAGGTTCTTTTTTTTTGGATAGGAAGCGGCAGAATAAATCACTTTCACCATGGAACCTTCTTGTTTTGACACCATCTGATATATCACCCACAATCTGACTTATAGGATGACTATCCAACCATCTTCTCCTGGATGTTCCCCCTTCAATAGTATCCTCAACATTAGAAATGTTAGGTTCAGGCAGTTCATTAAATTCAGGGAACAACATAAAAGGAGAAAGGGAATCATCTTCCTCGGGAAATTCCATTGAAACATTGTCGAGACATTTTGTTCCCCTTTGGTTGATAGATTCAGAGTTTGCCTCAGCTGTGACCACATCTTCATTGGCATTACATACCTGAGTCTGAACTGGTGTATGTTCAGATTGGTCAGTTTTAGTGTGTTGGCTTTCCTTCAGTGGAGAATTTTCATCCTGAGTCTCACCATCCTGAGTTTTTCCATCCCGAACTTCTTTGTTCGAAGTCCGATTCACTCCATTCATAAAAGTGACCGTTTTTTTTTTTTTCAGTTCGTTCGAGAATGTTTTATCATTCTTTTTTTTGGAAGCTTAGTCCGGTGATTCTCTTGGTCGATTCTCTCCCGAGTCATGTTCTGTTTTTACGAACACAAAGCGATCATAAAAAAACAACATGATGTGTTTCTTCCACAATAAGAGTCCTACAAATTGAAACTCAAGGCTTTTATCGACTTGAGAATATCCTAAGAATATCCCTTCATCGACTTTTCTATCAAAAGTTTTCAACCGATCTTTACCATTATTGTGTATGATACTCTTGCAACCAAACACACGAAAAAAAAAAAAAGAGACTTCCTTTTTATTCCACACTCATATGGAGTTTTTCCTTGATTCTTGGTCAAGATGGATGCGTTTCGAGAATAGCATGCGGTGTTGATGACTTGACCCCAAAAATTTTAGGAATATTAACTTAAAGAATCATTGTCCTTGCGAACTTCTTTTTTGAGTCCTATTTCTTCTTTCAAAGAACACCATTTTGTTGTGGGGTCCTTGCAACCCGATGTTTCATGAGTTATTCCATTTCTTTGCACAATAATCGATATAATATTATTGATAAACTCGGTTCCTTTATCTCGATCGATTTTGACCACACTCAGTTCTTTTTCATCTTGAGCCTTTTCAATTAGTTCAGCGGTTTTGTCGAGTCTCTTTCTTCTTGAAAAGAATATGACCCATGTGTATTTAGAGTAGAAATCAACTACCACAAGTGTATATTTTCTGCCATTTGTGCTCACAGGTGTTACAGGACCAAAAAGATCCATATGTAACAGTTGAAGTATTCTTTCAGTAGAAACATCTACTTTACTTTTAAAAGATGCTCTGATTTATTTTCCTTTTTGGCAAGCATCACAAACATGTTCTTTACTGAACACTTCATTTGGTAACCCCCTCACAAGTGCTAATCTTGCAAGTTTGTTCAGGGTTTTGAAATTTAGGTGATTCATCCTTTTGTGCCACAACCAACTGGTGTCAGTGGAACTTTTTGCAACCAAACATGTATCTTTAGGAGTTGAACTCCAATCAGCAAGATACACATTCCCTTTTCTAGTACCAGTCAGTAGAATTTTCTGTGAAGTATTGTCTTTCACATAACATAAGTTCTTTGAGAACTCAACATTGAATCCCTTGTCACAAAATTGGCTTATAGAAAACAAGTTATGCTTTAAACCAGATACATATGAAACACCATGGATATGAACATAATCAATTTCAAGAGTTCCATATCCTTCAGTTTGTCCTTTGGAGTTGTCTCCAAATGTGATCTGAGGGCCTTTTTGCTCAACATAGTTAGTGAGTATTTGCTTATATCCTGTCATATGTCTTGAACATCCACTGTCAAGATACCATACAGCAGGAGCCAATTCATCTCCACTCATCAGTGCTATGTTGTCTTCATTCAGCTCAGTGCCCTTGTTTTTCACCTGAAAAACAGATCAGTTCTTAGGTACCCATTTGGTGTAGGGTCCCACCAGGTTAGCTGTACCTTTTGGAATCCAAATCTACCTAACAACTCTAATTACTTTAGAGTGGCTGATTTGTCTCCCATAAACATCTACATACACATTCACCACCCTAGGTGCCTTGACAGTATCCTGTGTATGAGTGCTAGCCTTAGCATGAACATGAGCCTTAGAGTTCTTCTTGGTTACATGCCTTTTGTTCAAGTGCTTTGGCTTTTGTGCAGCTGGTCTTTGTCAATGTTGACTTGGGTTCAGGAAACCTTTACCCTTAGGCAAGTGGGGTTTGGGTTTCCTGTACTGAAATTGGGGTCTTTCAGTAATCTGAGGACTTGGTCTTTTCAGTTGAGAATATCTCTACTGAGTGTTTCTCTTCTGAAAATTCCTCTGCTGGTTCAGTGCTGATCTCTTCAGGTTTGTATTCTTAGCCTGAGGCTTTGAAGTACTGGCCTGAAGATTTCCTACTGAGTGGTCAGGTTTTCTAGCCTTTTCCTGAGGTCTGGGCTTTCTTCCCTGAACATTCAGTTTTTCTGGAACCATAGGTCCTTTACCCTTGTCTAAAACTCTGGGCAATTCTTCAGTCAGAAGATTGGGTGCCACTTGTTTAACAAAGACAGTCTTAGTGCTACTAGAAGCGGCATTCAAGAAGACCTTGTGAGGTTCCCCGAATGTATCCCAATCCAAATTTTTATAGTTCTTGGTCTTTGATAACTCTGAATTTCATCTATCACTTTAGATGCAGGAATTCAATAGAGCTAACTTTCTCTGCGCACTATCCTCACACTTCTTTAGAGTTTCATGCTTCTCAAAGAGGTCATTGAACTCGATTACGATAAGTTTGAATCTCCTCGGTGTATTTCTAATTTTCCATTTAGGGTCTCTATCAACTTCTCCTTTTAAAGAGTTGTACTTTGAAACATCTAGTTCATCAAGAGTTCCCATCCATTGAGAAGTGATCTCGGTATTTTTAGAGTCTTTCCACTTGATTCTCGCATCGATTCTTTGTTACGCTCTTGAGTTTCATTGAGCGATTCTTGTAACACGAATAGTCCTTCATAAGACTCTCAAAAAGAATCCATCGGTCAAAGTTTCACATTTGATAGAACTTGAGAACTCACGTGCTTGTGTAGGAGCAACAATGAGAGATAGAAGAATTTACCTCCTCCACAGCCATTAGACAGATGTCATCACTGTCACTATCTGAGAACATCTCATCTGAAGAACTGGAACCTTCTTCAGAATGTTCTTCTTCCTCTGCAATCATGGCTTTCTTGCTGGAGAACTTCTTGTCTCTCTTTGCTTGTCTTTCCTTTCTCTCCCATGCACTTAGCCGGGATATCATATTGAAAGTGACCTTTCTTTTGTGATTTGTAAGATTCTGTTGGCATCATCATCTTGATCACTTTCCTCCTTAGTCTTGGAGTCCTTCTTTTTGGATGAAGATCCTTCAGCTTTCTGGTCCTTTCTTTTCTCAGTGGATCTGTCCTCAGGTTTTGAGTCTCTCTGGTACCTGTGATTCCTGTAATATTTTTTATATTTTCCATATCTGATATTAAGCCTTTCAAACCTCCTTGCCATCAGTACTAGCTTATCCTCTAGCTCATCCTGATTTTTGGCAAGTGAGTTCTCAGACTCTCTAGTCTTACAGGATTTTTCTTTGACTTTGAAAGCCACATTCTTGCTAGATGACGAATCATCTTTACTGTCAGCTTTCTTTGACTTCCTGTCAATTACAAACTCATAAGCTTTCAGCTCAGAGAAAACTTGTTGGTATGGCATTGAATCAATATTTTTGGTGTTTTCAATCACCACTGCATGAATATCCCATTTCTTAGATAGTCCTCTAAGAATTTTCAATGCCACTTCTCTCTGTGGGTATCTCTTCCTAAGAGCATTTAGATCATTCATTATGCTAGTGAATCTGACTTCAAGTTTGTCAATGGATTCACCATCTTCCATTTCAAAACTATCAAACTTTCCAATAGCAATAGAAAGTTTGTTCTCTTTAATATGATCTGTGCCTTGGCACATCACATCAAGTGTGTCCCATATTTCTTTGGCAGTATTACAATGAGAAATCATCCCCATAACACCATCATCAATAGTGCTATATAAAGTATCTTTGGCAATATAGTCAAGATTGACTAACTTTCTCTCATCAGGAGTAAGTTGATCATCAGACTTTGGAAATTCAGTCCTGGGATCATTTATCTCAGTTTCAGTAATCCTGGGATTCACAACAGTGAATTTGAATGGTCCTTCAGAAACCACTCTCCACATTCTTTCATGCTTAGAATACAGATGAGCCTGCATTCTTAATCTCCATAAATCGTAGCTCTCAACTGAGAACATAGGAAGTTTCTTAGAAGGCATGATGTCTGAGCCTTGTAAGATTTCATCAAATAGATCTGTTCAGTAGACCACAAGAATCTTTTAGAAAATTAGACTCTGGCTACCAAAGCAAATGGTTAAGCGAACCACTGCTCTGATACCACTTGTTGGTCCCGGTGCTAACGAGTCTCACACGTGTATGGGGGGGGGAATACACTTGTTCAGTGATTTTTAAAACTTTTCTTCACTGAGGTCAGATGGGTCAGGTTGTCCTAATGATTTGGCTCTGAGAAGCACAGATCGCCCTGAGTCAAAGTCTATCTGAGACAATGATCCTGAGCTGCTTTCAGAAGCCTTAGATTATCCCAACTAAGCCTGAATTTTTCAGAGATCCTGAGCTGCTTGGATCAGATAACTATCTTACTGAACCCTCAGTAGAGTTTGTTCAGTTTGGTAACTACCTGTTCTAGCTACTCAAGTGTGCGGAATGGTTGGCCCTAAGTTTATACTAGTTTTTAGCTTTGCTGAAAACCTTCCTTTTAATGAAACAGTGATTAAGGCTGTGATCAGTTAGATGCAATTTCAGTGGATTGATTCCAACTGAATATCAGTGAAAATATTCTTTCAGTGAAAAGATATGCAACATATAACAATGCAGTACAGAAAGCAAATAACACAACAATTTATAGTGGTTCAGAGACTCAAGCTCCTACGTCCACTCTCTCTGAACTTCAGAGAAATTCCTTAACCACTTCCTAAGGTTTTCTGACTACCTCAATGTAGTTTACTAACCTTTCTACTTTGAGTTTTCTGACTACCTCCTTGTAGTTTACTTACTCAAACACACACAAGCTTTCTGACTATCCAAGATAGTTTACTCACTTCTTATCTAGAGTTTTCTGACTACCTCAATGTAGTTTACTAACTCTTTACAACTCCACCTCACCAACAATCACACTCAAACTACCTTACAAAGGGTTTGGGGTTTCTGGTTGGTTTCCAACTAGGATGAGATATCCTTTACAATAAGTACAATGAAAAGGCTAGGATATCTCTACTAAGCTTTGGATATATCTTGTCAAACTAGGCTTAGAGAATGAACTCTCTTCAATGTAAAGCACATGGAAAATTCTTGGGATTTCGAGTGCTTCAACTTGCAATAATAAGTTTGAGCTCTTGAGTTGCTTACAAATTTCCCGTAACCTTCAATGTAGAGGGTTACTAGTATTTATAGGCAATCACCAAGGTCACTCTTGAAAAACTATCTGTTGGAAGAGATAGCTTCATGAGTTTCCTCTTATGGTGTGTGATGAACGACTATTTTTAGGGTTTGAATACTCCTTAGCATGTTTTAGGCAATATGCTTATATGCAGCCATTCACCACTTTTTGCAGTCTGGAACATAATCTGGCGACATGCTTCGATGACACTGTCGCTTTTCGGTGTTAGTAAAATGCAGTCTTTGTCTTCTTCTTAGATTGGCTCTTGTCTTCAGTAAATGTAGACAAACATAACGGCTCTTTTTGGTCAATATCTCTGAGTGATATAACCTTAACAACACTTAGTTTTAGTTCCTTTTGTCTGCATGTGAATGTCTTAGGCAATATCTATTTATCTGAGTAATCGCGTTTTTCTCAGTTTTGTAGCCTTCAGATAGATATTATTCAGTGCCTCGGAACATTGAGTTATCTTGAGCATTGATGGGATTATCTTGATCTTGTGTCTTGATATCTTACGTGTCTTCGTCTTGATTGATCTTACTTGTCTTGATTGATCTTTTGAGTCTTGATGTCATTTCGAGTCTTGAAGATATCTTTGATTGATATACTGAGTCTTTAGTTTCTCGATTTCATCTTGAGTCTTGATTTCTCGATTTCATCTTGAGTATTGATTTCTCGATTCCATCTTGAGTCTTGATTTCTCGATTTCATCTTTGAAACTTGATTTCTTAGTTTCATCTTGAGTCTTGATTTCTCTGTTTCATCTCTTTGAAACTTGATTTCTCGATTTCATCTTTGAAACTTGAAACTTGAAACTTCTTTGAGTCTTGAGAATCTTGAAATCTATCTGATCTATATCTGTGACTATACATGGTGCAGATAACATCCTGAACATTCTAAACTGAATCCTGACTCAACTATCAAGATTATCCTGAACATGTCATACTCAGGGGTTTTGGGATCTAATCAAAATCTTCTTTATTAAATTCATCTCCCAACACTGATGATACTGTATTTTTGGACTTATGTCGTCTTTGAGATGAGTTTAAAGATGATAGAAAGATTCTCATATGTAAGTTTAATAAAATCTTATAAACATATCTTCTTATATATATATATATGTTATAAATTTAATAATTTTTTATTATCAGGATTAATTTGTTTTAAAATACCTCCATACCCCAAATCTGAGGCATCAGTTTCAACAATTTTTTCCCAAGAGGGATTAGCTAGCATAAGACAAGGAATATTTTTAACCTTTTCTTTTATCCTGATAACATCCTTAGTATGATCATCATTCCAAGGAGAAGGATTCTTTTTAAGTCTATCATATAAGATAGCTGAATCTTCAGCAAGATTCTTAATATAAGAAGACACATAATTAAGGCTTCCTAAGAATCTCTGTAACTGAGTTTTATCAGTTATAACATCAGGGAATTTATTACAAAATTCAATACTTCTTTGAATTGGAATAATATTACCTTTATCAATAATATGACCAAGAAATTTTACTTTAGTCTGGAATAAAACCATTTTAGGTTTTGAAATAACTAAACTATTTTTAATGACTAAGTTTTTAAACATATCAAGATGTTTAAAATGTGTTGGGAGATGAATTTAATAAAGAAGATTTTGATTAGATCCCAAAACCCCTAAGTATGACATGTTCAGGATAATCTTGATAGTTGAGTCAGGATTCAGTTTTAGAGTGTTCACGATGTTATCTGCACAATGTATAGTCAACAGATATAGATCAGGATAGATTCTGAAGATTCTGAAGACTTAGTAATTTTCTGAAGAAACTGAAGTTTCAGTATGAAACTGAAGTTTATGAAGACTTCGATATGAAATCGAGAAATCAAGACTCGATGTGGAAAATCGAGAATCAAGACTTCGATGAGATCGAGAATCAAGACTTAGTATGAAACTGAGAAACCGAAGACTCAGCATGAAGACTCGAAGATATCGGTCAAGATATCCGTGAAGACTCGGATATGACATCAAGACTCGTAAGACATCAAGACTCGTAAGACATCAAGACTCAGAAGACTGAAGACAAAGGATACTGAGGGCACATTAATTACTGAAGACTCAGTAATGTACTAAATGCTCAGTATAACCTGAATGTTCCGAGGCAAAGAAACTAAGGAATATAGCCGTTGGAATCCAGCTGACGTGGACCAATGAGAGGAAGACAACCAGCCTGAAAAAGCTGCAGAACTTACAAAGAATAGTATGGATTTGAATGTGATTCTCTCCAACGGTAACATTCAAATCCACACTATAAATACAAGATCTTCCATCAAATTAAGTTTGGAGAATATGCAAAAGATGCTACAGAGCCAAGAGCCTTATATTCAAGCATTCCCACCATAGAACACAAGTCTGTAGATATACAAATATATTCAAAGAGTGTTCTAGAACCCAATCTAAGCAACCCACGATGTATCCTAAGCTTAGAGAGATTTTCCCAACCTTAGCATTGAGGCTAAACAAATGTAAGGGAAAATCTCACCATAGTTGGAGACAACACCAAACCCAAACCCCATTCTCGTAAGAGATAACTAGTGGTGAAGTGAGGTAGTTGTTAGGCAATCACGAGAGAGGGTGATAAGTCCCGTTGGAGTGTGAACTCGTTAAACATCTAGAGGCGAGCCCAAAAGGGTGATAAGTCCAGAGGCGAGCCCGAGAGGGTGATAAGTCCAGTTGGAGCGAGAGCTCGTTAAATATCTAGAGGCGAACCCGAGAGGGTGATAAGTCCAGTTTGAAGGAATTTCCCTAGGAACAGGGAGAGTGGATGTAGGAGCTTGAGTCTCCGAACCACTATACATTGTTGTGTTCTTTACTGCTTTAAGTTCTTATCTTGTCATATGCATGCGATTATAAGCAAAACACAACACATGAGCTTAAAAAGAGAAAAATCTGTAATCAACATTCCTTCACCCCTGTTTTTATATGCATTTCATGATTATTCCGCATTTCATGGGTTTTCCACCGGGCCTATCAATTGGTATCAGAGCAGGAGTTCAAAAGGTTCACTAATTTCAGAGTGACCACCTGAACTGATCTTTTTTAAAGGAAAACCCGTTTCTTTAAAAATGCATATATTTTAAGGTTTTGGCGTCCTTGTTGGGATATTTTAGTTTTGATGAACTATGCCAAAACATTATCAACTTGTGTTACTCAAGCTAATTTACAGATAACAAGTTGAGGGGGAACGAAAGAACAAATTGAGGGGGAACTCACGGAATCAGAAGTAGATGATCAAGATCGACGAGGTCAGAGATTTAGACCGACGAGATCGATGAGTTAGATGAGTTCCGGAGTCAACTGATGAGCTGTGCAAAATCAGAAGTAAAGAAAAGCTAAAGCCAACAAATCAGAAGAGAAGGTTGCAAATCAGAAGATGAGCAGATGAGACTGATAGAGATCAGACGTGACCAAGATCAGATATGATAACCTGATATGCTAACCTAATATGATGTACTTACCTGATGATATCCTGATATATTGATCTGAAGATGTGTTGATCTGATCAGTCGAGCTAATCAGATCAGGCAAAGAAGAAATCAGATAGCTTGAGTAAAAGTAATCTGAGACTCAGTAAGATCTGAGACTCAGTAAGTAAAACTGATCCGAGATTCAGTAAAGAAAACTGATCTGAGACTCAGTAAGTAAAAGAGACCTGAGGGTCAGAATGTCTGGTCGGAAGAATCGAACTCGGGCGAAAGTGTCGATTATGCCCGATCGCACAAAATTTGGTTGAATCAAGAAACCTGAGGCCAGGAGCCGAGCTGAAGATCAAAGAAGACTGAAGAACAAAGACTGAAGACTCTTGTAATTCTTTTGTTTTTGTCTTTACTTTTGATAAGTTCATTGTAATCTGTAACTGATATCATACATCAATGGAACTTTTATCTTTATGCTCAAAGATAATATCTCATTATCTTTTTACATGTCTTTATATTTGATATGCCTTATGTTGTGTTGTGAAATTGTTGGGAGATTTATTGTGAAATTGTTGAGAGATTTGCCATTCTTGTAATAGGAAAAACTGAAACCTGAGTATATGTTAAGTGTATTTGTAACAAGATGGTTTTGGCATCATCATAAAGGGGGAAATTGTTGGGAGATGAATTTAATAAAGAAGATTTTGATTAGATCCCAAAACCCCTAAGTATGACATGTTCAGGATAATCTTGATAGTTGAGTCAGGATTCAGTTTTAGAGTGTTCAGGATGTTATCTGCACAATGTATAGTCAGCAAATATAGATCAGGATAGATTCTAAAGATTCTGAAGACTCAGTAAGTTTCTGAAGAAACTGAAGTTTCAGAAGACTCAAAGATGAAATCGAGAAATCAAGACTCAAGCAGAAATCGAGAATCAAGACTCAAAGATGAGATCGAGAATCAAGACTTAGATGAAATCGAGAAACCAAGACTCAAAGATGAAGACTAAAGTATATCACCAAGATATCTCGTGAAGACTCGTAAGACTCAAGACTCGTAAGATGGGTTATCAAGATCAAGACAAAGGATATCAAGTCACAAGAATTATCAAGACTTCGAATGTATCAATGCTCAAGATAACCCTGAATGTTCCGAGGCAAAGAAACCGAGGAATATAGCCGTTGGAATCCAAATTGGACCAATGAGAGGGAAGACAACCAAAAAAAAAAAGTCGCAAAAAACTTATAAAGAATAAAGATGGATTTGAATGTGATTCTCCAACGGTAACATTCAAATCCACACTATAAATACAAGATCTTCCATCAGATTAAGTGTGGAGAATATGCAAAATATGCTACAGAGCCAAGAGCCTTATATTCAATCATACCCACCATAGAACACAAGTCTGTAGTGTTGGTCCCGGTGGGAAAACCTATTTTTCGCGTGCGGAAGCAAAACGTTTGACTTCGGTGCATATAAAACAGGGGTGAGGGCAGAGTGTTTCCAATTTTTAAACTTTTGGAGCTCATGTGTTGTGTTTTGCTTATAACTAGATGCATATGACAAGTATAAACATAAAGCAGTAAAACAACACAGCAATGTATAGTGGTTCGGAGGCTCAAGCTCCTACATCCACTCTCCCTGTTCCTAGGGAAATTCCTTCATCACTTCCTTGAGCTTTCTGACTACCTCGCGTAGTTTACTTACTCAACTCGGCCCTGAGCTTTCTGACTACTCCACGTAGTTTACTAACTCAACCCGACCCTGAGCTTTCTAACTACCTCTGTAGTTTACTAACTCAAACTCTTAGATGTTTAACGAGTTCACACTCTTTTCGGGACTTATCACCCTCACTCGGGTTTGCTAACAACTACCTCACTTCACCACTTGGGTTTGGGTTTGGTGTTGTCTCCAACTATGGTGAGATTTTCCCTTACAATGGTTTAGCCTCAATGCTAAGGTTGGGAAAATCTCTAAGCTTTATGATACATCGTGGGTTGCTTAGGTTGGGTTCTAGAACACTCTTTGAATATATTTGTATATCTACAGACTTGTGTTCTAGGGTGGGAATGCTTTGACTATAACGCTCTTTGGCTTTGTAGCATTTTGTGCATAATCTCCATGCGTCCACACTTCCACACCTGATAATGAAGGAAGAACTTGTATTTATAGTGTGGATTTGAATGTTACCGTTGGAGAGAATCACATTCAAATCCATACTATTCTTCGTAAGTTCTGCAGCTTTTTCAGGCTGGTTGTCTTCCTCTCGTTGGTCCACGTCAACTGGATTCCAACGGCTATATTCCTCAGCTTCAGTGCCTTGGAACATTCAGGATATACTGAGCATTCAGTACATTACTGAGTCTTTAGTAATCTTCAGGCCTTCATATTTCTCTGAGTCTTCAAGTTCTCTGAGTCTTCAGATTCTCTGAGCCTTCAGTTTCTCTGAGTCTTTAGGTTCTCTGAGTCTTCAGGTTCTCTGAGGCTTCAGGTTCTCAGTATCCTACTAAGTCTTCAAGATCTCGCCATCTTCTTGAGTCTTCGAAAACTAAACCTGTTCTATATCTGCCGACTATACATGGTGCAGATAATATCCTGAACACTCTAAAACTGAATCCTGACTCATCTATCAAGACTATCCTGAACATGTCATACTCAGGGGTTTTGGGATCTAATCAAAATCCTTTTTATTAAATTCATTTCCCAACATGTAGATATACAAATATATTCAAAGAGTGTTCTAGAACCCAATCTAAGCAACCCACGATGTATCCTAAGCTTAGAGAGATTTTCCCAACCTTAGCATTGAGGCTAAATAAATTTAAGGGAAAATCTCACCATAGTTGGAGACAACACCAAACCCAAACCCCATTCTCGTAAGAGATAACTAGTGGTGAAGTGAGGTAGTTGTTAGGCAATCCCGAGAGAGGATGATAAGTCCCGTTGGAGTGTGAACTTATTAAACATCTAGAGGCAAGCCCGAAAGGGTGATAAGTCCAGAGGCGAACCCGAGAGGGTGATAAGTCCAGTTGGAGTGAGAGCTCGTTAAATATCTAGAGGCGAACCCGAGAGGGTGATAAGTCCAGTTTGAAGGAATTTCCCTAGGAATAGGGAGAGTGGATGTAGGAGCTTGAGTCTCCGAACCACTATACATTGTTGTGTTCTTTACTGCTTTAAGTTCTTATCTAGTCATATGCATTCGATTATAAGCAAAACACAACACATGAGCTTAAAAAAAGAAAAATCTAGAATCACCATTCCTTCACCCCTGTTTTTATATGCATTTCATGATTATTCCCCATTTCATGGGTTTTCCACCAGGCCTATCAAAATGTATTTCAATATCTTTAAAAAATACAAGGATGTCATCAATATAGACAATAATAAAATCACTATAAGGATTAAAAATATCATTCATAATTTGTTGAAATTCTGAAGGAGCATTTTTAAGACCAAAAGGCATAACAGTCAATTCATAACGACCAAATGGAACATTAAAGGCAGTTTTATACCTATCTGGTTGATTAATCCGAATTTGCCAAAAACCTGATTTTAAATCAAATTTAGAGAAAATAAGAGCATTGACTAATCTGTCAAGAAGATCTTTTTTATTAGGAATAGGATGTCTAATCCATTTTATAACCTTATTGAGAGGTTTATAATTAATAACCAATCGAGGAACTCCGCGTTCCTGCTCAGAATGTTTATTAACATAGAAAGCAGTACAAGACCAAGGAGATTTATAAGGAGTTATAAGCTTCTTCTGTAATAAGGAAGATATTTCCTTTTTACATAACTCTAAGTATTCAGAGTTCATTTGACAAGGTCTAGACTTAGTCGGAATATTATTTTCTTTAAAATTTTCTTCATAAGGAAGAGAAACTATATGTTTCTTTCTGTCCCAAAAAGCATTGGGAAAATCATTACAAATTTCAATAGAAAATTTATTTATTAAAAATTTGATTTTATCCTGTAGTTTAGGATTATTTAATCTATCACTTATAGTAATAGAATTAAGCTCATCTTTAAGAAAATTGATTTGACAATTTTTATTATTAATTTGATCTTGAATCAAATTAAGAACCTTATGAATATGTTTAGTGATAAACTTGAAAGTAATAGGTTTACCATTATAAGTACCTGTAATACCTTTCTCACCAACAAAGGTAAGAGGATATATTTTAAATAGAAAAGGAAGACCAATAATCATTTGACTAGTGATGTCTTCAGCAATAAGAAAGTCGTTAGAAATACAACAACCATCTACACAAACATAAGCATTTTTAAGCTTATAATTAATCTTTAAAGATCCTCCACCTGCATGAGAAAGTGAATGAGTAGTTTTTTCAAAAAACTTAGTAGGAATTATTCCTAACTGTATGACACTTAAATCAGCACCACTATCAATCATAGCAATAAAATCTTTCTTATAAGAATTATTTATAAGAAGAGAAATCTTAGTATACCATTTATGTGATATAATCATATTAATGGTAGATAAATAATTTTTCTCAATATTAACATTGTCATCAATTTCAAAGTATTGTGAAGAGCTTTATAGTTAGTTTCACTATCCTCAATTTTTTACTTTACCTTTCTCAATAAAAGAAAGACGAATGTAAAGATCTCAGATTCTATTTTTTTAAGAATCTTCACATCGGGCTTTTGAGATTATTAATCTCATGAACTAAATCATTTATAGTTCTGATTATTTTTTATATTTTTAAAGAAGAAGTCTTTCTAATTCACCCATATTATAATAATTACCATCAATCTTTTTAGAAAGACTAGTTTTATCATTGTCTTCATTCTTAGAAGATTCATGAAATTGTTCAATGATTTTATCTCTTAAACTAGAATCTTTTATATGTTTAAGAAATTCTAAAATATTATTATTAGTTAAGACACTGTTGGGATATTTTAGTTTTGATGAATTATGCCAAAACATTATCAACTTGTGTTTTTTTGAAGCTAATCTACGATAACAAGTTGAGGGGGGAACGAAAAGAACAAGTTGAGGGGAACTCACAAAATCGTATCGTAGATGATCGAGATCGACGAGGTTATAGATTTAGACCGATCGAGATCGATGAGTAAGATGAAGTTCCTGAGTTAATCACGAAATAGTATGTGCAAAATCGGCTAGAGAAGAAAACTAAGCCGTACCGATCGGAAGAATCGAAGGTCAAATGATCGATGATTTGGTAACAAACTCGATCGATGATCGGAAGAATAATGAGCCGATATGGTGATCGGAGCAAACAAGTCGATCGTCGAAAACCGACCGTAAGATCGTAAGAGAATGTTGCGCATCGTAAGAGGAAAGGTGATGAGACCGACGAGATCGACGTGATCGAGATCGATATGAAGATGAGCAGATGATCAAGATCGACGCGATTGAGATCGACAATGTGCTAACCGATATGCTAAAACCTAATGTAATCGACTGATGTTATCCTCGAGATGTTGATCTGAAGATTTGTTGATCTGATCGAAATGATCGATCGGGAAAGAAGAAATCGATACTTTGAATCAAAGTGACTGAAGGTCGATGTCGAATTCGTGAGAACTGAACTCAACCTCGGCTGAGTGTCGAGATGCCCGATCGTATAAGGTCCGCCAAGAGAAGTCTCTTTGAATCAAGTATCCCGAGGCTCGGATAAACCCGAGACTCGAGAGAATCTCAATGATTCCAAGGCGAGGAATCGAGGAATATAGCCGTTAGAATCACCGACGTGGACCAATGAGAGGAAGACAACCAGCCTGGAAAAACTGCAGAACATACAAAGAATAGTATGGATTTGAATGTGACTCCATCCAACGGTAACATTCAAATCCACACTATAAATACAATGTCTTCCATCATTATCAAGTGTGGATGCGTAGAGATTATAGCACGAGATGCTACTGAGCCAAAGAGAGTTATACCCAAAGCATTCCCACCCTAGAACACAAGTCTGTAGATATACAAATATGTTCAAGAGTGTTCTAGAACCCAATCTAAGCAACCCACGATGTATCCTAAGCTTAGAGAAATTTTCCCAACCTTAGCATTAAGGCTAAACAAATGTAAGGGAAAATCTCAACCTAGTTGGAAACCAAACAAACCTTACCCTAATCAGTCGGTTAAGTTTGTAGGTGAGTGTGAACTCGGTAAACATCTAGCAATCCCGAAAGGGAGGGTAGGCAATCCCGAGAGAGGGTGATAAGTCCCGTTGGAGTGTGAACTCGGTAAACATCTGTAGGCAATCCCGTGGAGGGTGATAAGTCCAGTTTTAGTGAGAACTCGTTAAATATCTAGAGGCGAGCCCGAGAGGGTGATAAGTCCAGTTTGAAGGAATTTCCCTAGGAATAGGGAGAGTGGATGTAGGAGCTTGAGTCTCCGAACCACTATACATTGTTGTGTTCTTTACTGCTTTACATTCTTATCTTGTCATATGCATTCGATTATAAGCAAAACACAACACATGAGCTTAAAATGCAAAAATCTGGAATCACTCTGCCCTTACCCCTGTTTTAATATGCATCGTACTTTATGTTTCCTTCCGCACGCGCAAAATGGGTTTTCAAATCGGGACCATCAATTGGTATCAAAGCAGGTGTTCAAACGGTTCACTGATTTCAAAGTAACCACCTGAACTGATCTATTTTAAAACTCGTTTCTTTAGAAATGCATATATTCTAATGTTTTTTTCATTCATTATCAAAAAAAAATTTGGGATATTTTAGTTTTGATGAATTATGCGAAAAACATTATCAACTTGTGTTTTTTTTTAATCTACGTACGATAACAAGTTGAGGGGGGAACGAAAAGAACAAGTTGAGGGGAACTCATGAAATCGACGTAGATGATCGAGATCGATCGAGGTCAAGATTTGAGACCGACGAGATCGGATGAGTAAGATGAGTTCCGGAGTTAATCACGATGAAAGGCAAAATCGTAAGAAGAAGAAAAACTAAGCCACCGATCGGAAGAATCGAAAGGTCAAATGATCGATGATCAGAACAAACCCGATCGATGATCAAGAACAATGAGCCGATATGGTGATCGAAGAGCAAACAAGCCGATCGAAAGAAACCGACCGAAAGATCAAGAGAATGTTGCGCATCGAAGAGAGGCGGATGAGATCGACGAGATCGACGTAATCGAGATCGATATGAAGATGAGCAGATGATCAAGATCGACGTGATTGAGATCGAGACAAAGTAAACCGATATGCTAAACCTAATGTACCGACTGATGTTATCCCGAGATGTTGATCTCGAAGATGGTTGATCTCGATCACCGAAATGACGATCGGGAAAGAAGAAAATCGATAGCCGAGTCAAAAGTGACTTCGGAATTCAGAGAATCGAACTTCAGCCAAATGAAAGGTCAAGATGCTGACGATAAGGTCCGTTGAAGAGAAGTTCTGGCTGGATCATATCCCGAGGCTCGATAAACCCGAGACTCGAGAATCCTAAATGATTCCAAGGCGAAAACTGGCGAATATAAATTTAGAATCACCGACGTGGACCAATGAGAGGAAGACAACCACCGAAAAAACTGCGCAGAACATACAAAAGAATAAGATGGATTTGAATGTGACTCCATCCAACGGTAACATTCAAATCCACACTATAAATACAAGGTCTTCCATCATTATCAAGTGTGGATGCGTAGAGATTATAGCACGAGATGCTACTGAGCCAAAGAGAGTTATACCCAAAGCATTCCCACCCTAGAACACAAGTCCGTAGATATACAAATATGTTCAAGAGTGTTCTAGAACCCAATCTAAGAACCCACGATGTATCCTAGCTTAGAGAGATTTTCCCAACCTTAGCATTAAAATTTAAACAAATGTAAGGAAAATCTCAACCTAGTTGAAACCAAACAAACCTTACCCAAATCGGTTGGTTAAGTTTGTAGGTGAGTGTGAACTCCCAGAAACATCTAGCAATCCCGAAAGGGAGGGTAGGCAATCCCGAGAGAGGGTGATAAGTCCCGTTGGAGTGTGAACTCGGTAAACATCTGTAGGCAATCCCGTGGAGGGTGATAAGTCCAGTTTGAGTGAGAACTCGTTAAATATCTAGAGGCGAGCCCGAGAGGGTGATAAGTCCAGTTTGAAGGAATTTCCCTAGGAATAGGGAGAGTGGATGTAGAAGCTTGAGTCTCCGAACCACTATACATTGTTGTGTTCTTTACTGCTTTACGTTCTTATCTTGTCATATGCATTCGATTATAAGCAAAACACAACACATGAGCTTAAAACGCAAAAATCTGGAATCACTCTGCCCTTACCCCTGTTTTAATATGCATCGTACTTTATGTTGCTTCCGCACGCGCAAAATGGGTTTTCAAATCGGGACCATCAGACACTAATATTCATATCTTGAAATTGACTCATGAGTTTATAAAACTCATTATCAATATTATTAGTATTATCAGTATT
The DNA here is from genome assembly GCA_037126765.1 of Stenogyne calaminthoides. NCBI lineage: Eukaryota > Viridiplantae > Streptophyta > Magnoliopsida > Lamiales > Lamiaceae > Stenogyne > Stenogyne calaminthoides. Next base: position 21,303,549 of record JBBCBC010000014.1, on the reverse strand, counting down.
ACTGATACAATTAAGACAAGGTTTTCCAAGTACACATTCATTGCACTTTTCTTTATCCGATTTAATGAAATTATCATCATCCAAAGAGGATTCAATGAAGAACGATCATTATAAGACTTTTCCGATTCTCAGATCAATATTAGGACTCATAACAATTTTAAAAAGAGTTTCTTTTAACTCTTCATCAATATCAAGATTTTTAATCTTGTCTTTTGCATAACACTGATTAGCATAATGACCAGGCCTATTACATTTTTTACAAATAATTGTATCATATCTTCTTTTTAAAAAGATTTTCTTTTACTTTTATCATTTTCATGATCTTTTTCTTTTCTCGCTTTGAAGAATTATGTTTTCTTCTTTTATAAGTAGATTTACTTTTATAATCTCTTTATTATTTTTAGTCAAATTATTTTTATTTTTAGAATTAGGATTATCTAATCCAAATTGATCACAAAATTGACCTAATTGTTTTCTTTCCATAAGATTATCCTTTTAATTTGATTTTTAATTTGAGTTCATTACAAAGATTTAATCCTTCCTAACACAAACACTAATGATTTGACCAAAAGTATAAGACCCATAAATGGATTGAATCGAAATCCTTTCTAAGAGTTTTCTTAACTCTTTTCAAAAAATAGATTAGGAAGACCATCTACAAATTTATTCTTCCAAATATCCCCGACATAATCGGAATCTCATAAATCTGAGATAAAAAAGTATCTTTGTACCATCTGAAATCAGTAAGAGTTTTACACTTCATATTTAAAAGAAGAGTTATGGTATTTTCATATTTATTGGTATATTGACCAGAAAATGATCCAAAATAGTAAGAATCAAAGAATAAACTGCATTGGTTTTAGTCTCACCATTTTCAATTTTAATAGAATTAAAAATTTCCATTCTATTTTGGGGAGTCAAATAATTATCCCACCAACCTTTAAGTTGACCAATAAACCAGCAGTAATAGCTTGTGCAGTACTAATATCACTATTACCACAAGTTTGACAAGCAGAACTATACATAAGCATGAAATGACATTGAGTGAAAATATGATTATCACTTCTGTTGGGAGATGAATTTAATAAAGAAGTTTTGATTAGATCCCAAAAACCCCTAAGTATGACATGTTCAGGATAATCTTGATAGTCTGAGTCAGGTTTCAACATAGATTATTCAGGAAGATATCTGCACAATGTATAGTTAGCAGATATAGATCAGGTTAGATCTTGAAGTTACTGAAGAACTCAGAAGGTACTGAGTAACTAAAGAATCAGTAGAACTAAAGACTCTGATGAAGTTGTCAAGACATCAAGACTCAAGATTTCTTCAAGACATCAAGACTCAAGAAGTTGTCAAGACACCCAAGACTCGATAGAAGTTACCAAGACATCAAGACTCAAGAACTTGTCAAGACATCAAGACTCAAGAAGTAATCAAGACATCAAGACTCAAGAAGTTCTTTGAAGACATCAAGACTCAATAAGTTGCTAAAGACATCAAGACTCAAGAAGTTCTCAAGACATCAAAGACTCAATGATTATCGATGACTTCGAAGAAGATATCAATACTCAAGATAACCCGAATGTTCAGAGGCACTAAATAATATCTATCTGAAGACTACAAAACTGAGAAAAACACACATGTTCAGAAAAGTAGATATTGCCCAAAACATTCTAGTTCAGAACAAAAGGAAATAAGTCTAAGTGTTGTTTAAGGTTGTCTCATTCAGAGAGATTGACCAAAAAGAACCTTTTTGTTTGTCTACATTCACTGAAGACAAGAACCAATCAGAGGAAGACAAGATTGTACTTCACTGACACTGAAAGCGACAGGACCCTAAATTATGTCAGTAGTACTAAGTTCCAGACTGCAAAAATTGGTGATTGGCTACATGACTGCATATTTCCTAAAACATGAAAGAGAGTGTTCAAACCCTAAAAATAGCCGTTCATCAAACACCAGAAGAGGAAACTCATAAAGCTATCTCTTCCAACGGATAGTTTTTTCAAAGAGTGACCTTGGTGAAGTTGCCTATAAATACCAGTGGCCCTTTACATTGAGAGGTTAAGGGAAATTTTAAAGCAACTCAAGAGCTCATTCGTATTATTGCAAATTGGAGCACTCGAAAACCCTAGAATTTCCCAAGTGTTTCACATTGGAGAGAGCTCACTATTCTAAGCCTAGATTGATAGATATATCCAAAGCTTAGACGTGATATCCTAGCCTTGCATTAGTTCTTATTGTAAAGGATATCTCACCATAGTTGGAAACCAACCCAAAACCCTAAACCTTTGTTAAGGTAGTTTGTGTGTGTCTTGTTGGTGAGTTAGAGTTGTAAAGAGTGAGTAAGCTACAGTGAGTTAGCCAGAAAACTCTAGAGAAGAAGTTAGTAAGCTACTTGTGGTAGTCTGAACACTTGTGTGTGTTTGAGTTAGTAAGTCGCAGTGAGTCGACCAAAAAACTCAAGGTAGAAAAGTGAGTAAGCTACAAATGAAGTTAGCCTGAAAAACTTTAGGAAGTGGTTAAGAATTTCTCTCAAGATCAGAGAGAGTGGACGTAGGAGCTTGAGTCTTTGAACCACTATAATTGCTGTGTTGTTTCCTTTCTGTACTGCATTTTATCTGTTACATGTTTTTCACTGAAATCATATTTCATTGATATTCAGTTGGAACCAATCCACTGAACTACATAAAATTGGTCACACCCTTAATCACTGTTTTATTAAAGGAAGAAGATATTTCAGCAAAGCTAAAATGAGTATAAACTTAGGGCCAACCATTCCCCCCATTTGAAAGTAGCTAGAAACAGATAGTTACCAAATCGAACTAACTCTTGAAAGTGTTCAAGAAGATGATTATCTGATCCAAGCTCCTCAGGATCTCTGATAAATTCAGGATCAGTTGGGCTAATTTGAAGCTTCTGAAAGTAGCTCAGGATCATTATCTCAGTAGACTTTGACTCAGGGCAATCCGTGCTTCTCAGGAAAAAAATATCAGGATAACTGACCTATCCGACCTCGAAGAAGAAAAAGTTTGAAAAATCATTAACACGTGTATTCCCCCATACACGTGTGAGACTCGTTAAAGACCGGACCAACAAGTGGTATCGAGCAAAGGGTTCATTTTGACCACTTGCTTTTGTAGCCATACTATTTGTCAAAAAGACTTTGGTGGTCTATTGAATAGATCTGCTTGTCGATATCTTACAAGGCTCGACCATCATGCCTTCTAAGAAACTTCCTATGTTCTCTGTTGAGAGCTATGACCTATGGAGACCGAGAATGCGTGCTCATCTCAGATTCAAAACATAAAAGAATGTGGAGAGTGGTTTCGAAGGACCATTCAAATTTATCGTTGTAAATCCCGAATCAATCTTGATCGAGAGAAATGATCCCAAATGATGAATTTCCTAAACCCGATGATCAACCGACTCGATGAGAGAAAGTTAGTCAATCCGACTACATTGCTAAAAGATACTTTTGTATAGCACTATTGATGATGGTTTTATGGGGATGATTTCTCCTTTGAAAACCGCAAAAGAAATATGGGACACACACAGCTGTTATGTGTCAAAGCACGATCATATTAAGGAAAACAAACTTTCGTTTCTATTGGAAAGTTTGATGGCTTTGAAATGGAAGATGGTGAGTCCATTGACAAACTTGAGGTCGGATTCACTAAAGATCATGAATGATCTGAGTGCTTTTGGGAAAAGATACCCACAGAGAGAAGTGGCAATCGAAAAATTTTAGAGGATTGTCTAAGAAATGGGATATACATCTTTGTGGTGATTGAAAACACCAAAAATATTGATTCCATGCCATACCAACAACTTTTCTCCGAACCGAAGCTTATGAGTTTGTGATTGACAAGAAAACTAAGAAATCGACAAAGAAAGATGATTCTTCTAAGAAGAATGTGGCTTTTAAAGCCAAAGAGAAACCCTGTAAAGCTAGAGAGTCTGAAAACTCACTTACCAGAAATCAGGATGAGCAAGAGGATATGCTAGTACTGATGACAAGGAGGTTTGAAATACTCAATAGCAGATATGGAAAATATAAGAAATACTACAGGAATCACAGGTATAAGAGAAACTTAGAAGCTGAGGACAGATTCACTGAGAAAAAGAAGGACCAGAAAGCTGAAGGATCCTCATCCGAGAAGAAGGACTCCAAGACCAAGGAGGAAAGTGATTAGGATGATGATACCAACAGATGCTACAACTGTCAGAAGAAAGGTCACTTTCAATATGACCGCCTGAGCCGAAAAGCAAAGAAAGAAAGGAGAGACAAGCTAAAAGAGACAGGAAGATCTCCAACAAGAAAGCTATGATTGCAGAAGAGGAAGAACATTCTGAAGAAGGTTCCAGTTCCTCATATGAGATTTTCTCAGACAGTGACAGTGATGATGTCTGTCTTATGGCTGTGGAGGAGGTAAATTCTTCTATCTCTGTTGTTGCTCCTACACAAGCACATGAGTTCTCAAGTTCAATCAGAAATGAAAGAATTTTGACTGATGGATTCGTTTGAGAATCTTATGAAGGACTATTCACGTATTACAAGAATCGCCATCAAACTCAAGAGCGTAACAAGGAACCGATCACGAGAATCAAGTGGAAAGACTCTAAAAATGCTGAGATCACTTCTCAATTGATGGGAATTACTGATGAACTGGATGTTTTGAAAGTACAACTCTCAGAAAAAGAGAAGGTGATAGAGATCCTGAATGGAAAATTAGTGAAATTCACTAAAGAGATTCAAATTTATCGTAACCGAAGTTCAATGACCTCTTTTAGAAGCATGAAACTTTAAAGAAATGTGAGGATAGTCTTGCTTGAGAAAGTTAGCTCTATTGAATTCTCGCATCTAAAGTAATAGATGAAATTCAGAGTTATCAAAGACCACTAACTATAAAAAAGCCGGATTGGGATACATTCGGGGGAACCTCACAAGGTCTTCTAAATGTTGCTTCTAAGAGCACCAAGACCTGTCTTTGTTAAACCAAATGGCATCTAATCTTCTTCTTGAAGAACAACCCGAGTTTTAGACAAGGGTAAAGGACCCATGGTTTCGAAAAAAACCAAGGTTCAGGGGAAAAGCCCAAACCTCGGGAAAAGGCTAGAAAACCCGAACACTCAAGAGGGAAATTTTCGTGCCAAGATTTCAAAGCCTCAAAGCTAAGAATACCAACTCAAGAGATCTGCCTTGAACCATCGGAGGAATTTTTTCAAGAGAAAACACTCAACAGAGATATTCTCAACCAAAAGACTAAGTCCTCGACATTGAAAGACCCCAATTTCAAGACAGCAACCTAAACCCTACTTGTCTAAGGGTAAAGGTTTCTAACCCAAGTCACAGAGACAGAGACCAACATGCACCAAAGCTAAGGCACTTGAACAAAAAGCCTGAACCCAAGAAGAACTCTAAGGCTCATGTTCATGCTAAAGGCTGCACTCATACACAAGGTAATCTTCAAGGCACCTAGGGTAGTGAATGTGTATGTAGATGTTTATGGGAGACAAATCAGCCACTCTAAAGTAATTAGAGTTATCGGTCATTTGGGTTCCAAAAGGTACAACTAACTCCGTAGGACCCTACACTAAATGGGTACCTAAAAACCGATCTGCTTTTTTTAATTAAAGAAAAAGAACTTTGAAATAATGAATACAACATAAAGACCGATGAGTGGAAATGAATTGGCACCTGCTCTATGGTATCTGGACAGTGGATGTTCAAGACATATGACAGGATATAAGCAACAACTCACTGACTATGTTGAGCAAAAAGACCCTCATATCACATTTGGAGACAACTCAAAAGGACAAATTGAGGGATATGGAATTCTTGAAGTTGATTCTGTTCATATCCATGGTGTTTCATATGTGTCTGGTTTAAAACATAACTTGCTTTCTATCAGTCAATTCTGTGACAAAGGATTGAATGTTGAGTTCTCAAAGAACTTTTGTTATGTGAAAGATAATACTTCACATAAAATTTTACTGACTGGTACTAGAAAAGGAAATGTGTATCTTGCTGATTGGAAATTATATCCTAAAGATACATGTTTGGTTGCAAAAAGTTCCACTGATACCAGTTTGTTGTGGCACAAAAGACTGAATCACTTAAACTTTAAAACCCTGAACAAACTTGCAAGATTAGCACTTGTGAGGGGGTTACCAAATGAAGTGTTCAGTAAAGATCATGTTTGTGATGCCTGTCAGAAAGGAAAACAAATCAGAGCATCTTTCAAAAGCAAAGTAGATGTTTCTACTGACAGAATACTGCAACTGTTACATATGGATCTCTTTGGTCCAGTAACACCTGTAAGCACAAATGGCAGGAAATATACACTTATGGTAGTTGATGACTACTCTAGATACAAATGGGTCATATTCTTACTTAGTAAGAAGGAGACTCAGACAAAATTGCCAGGAATACTGAAAAGGCTCAGTACTGAAAAGAATCTGAGTGTGGTCTAGATTAGATCAGATAAAGGAACTGAGTTTATCAATCATATCATATCTGATTATTGTGCAACAAATGGAATAACCCATGAAACATCAGCTGCAAGGACCCCACAAAAGAATGGTGTTGCTGAAAGAATAAATAGGACTCTGAAAGAAGCTGCAAGAACAATGATTGCTGAAGCTGATATTCCTAAAAGATTTTGGGCTGAAGCTATCAACACTGCATGCTACTCTCAGAACAGATCCATGCTGACCAAGAATTAAGGAAAAACTCCATATGATTTGTGGAATGAAAGGAAGCCTCTTGTTTCTTTCTTTCGTGTGTTTGGTTGCAAGTGTTTCATACACAATAATGGTAAAGATCAGTTGAAAACTTTTGATAGCAAAGTTGATGAAGGGATATTCTTAGGATATTCTGAAGTCAGTAAAGCCTTCAGAGTTTACAATTGTAGGACTCTTATTGTGGAAGAAACCCCTCATGTTGTTTTTGATGAATCTACTTGTGTTCAGAAGAAACAGGAACATGACTCAGGAGAACTGACCAAGAGAATCACCAGACTTAGCCTGAAAAAGAAATCCACTGAATCTGAAAAGAAGAAGTCAGTCACTTTCTATGAATGGAGTGAAACAGACTCAGACAAAGAAGTTCAGGATGAAAAAACTCAGGATGGTGAGACTCAGGATGAAAATTCTTCACTGAAGGAAAGCCAACACACTGAAGCTGACCAATCTGAACATACACCAGTTTAGACTCAGGTATGTAATGCCGATGAAGATGTGGTCACAGCTAAGGCAAACTCTGAATCTATCAACCAAGGGGTAACAAATGTCTCTGACAATGTTCTGAATGGAATTTTCCCTGAGGAAGATGATTCACTTTCACCTTTTCTGTTATTCCCTGAATTTGATAAACTGCCTGAACCTAACATTTCTGATGTTGAGGACACTACTGAAGGGTGAACATCCAGGAGAAAATGGTTGGATAGCCATCCTACAAATCAGATTGTGGGTGATCTATTAGAAGGAGTAAAGACAAGACGGTTCCATGGTGAAAGTGCTTTATTCTGCTTTTTTCTATCAGAAAAGGAACCTACTGAGATTGAAGAAGCTCTACAAGACTCATTCTGGATTGTTGCTATGCAAGAAGAATTGAATCAGTTCACAAGGAATGAAGTTTGGGAGCTAGTGGACAAACCTAAAAGGCACAATGTGATTGGAACTAAGTGGGTGTTCAAGAATAAGAGAGATGAAAACAACAACATTGTGAGAACAAGGCAAGACTAGTTGGACAAGGTTATTCCCAAGAAGAAGGCTTGGATTATGATGAAACCTTTGCACCTGTTGCAACACTAGAAACCATCAGATTGTTTCTTGCATATGCTGCCCACATGAAATTCACAGTCTATCAGATGGATGTGAAAAGTGCATTTCTAAATGGTGTGATTAAGGAGGAAGTATATGTGGAACAACCTCCAGGATTTTGTCAGAATGACCAAGTTTACAGGCTCAGGAAAGCCTTGTATGGTATTAAGCAAGCACCCCGAGCATGGTATGATACCCTTTCTCAGTTTCTTACTAACCATGGTTTTATCAAAGGAACTGTTGTTAGGACTTTGTTCAGGATAGAAGATGGAAAGGATATTTTACTAGTTCAGATCTATGTGGATGACATCATATTTGGATCTCCAAATCATCAGTTGTGTGAAAAGTTTTCTACTCTGATGAAAGGAAAGTTTGAGATGTCAATGATGGGGGAGATGAATTTCTTTCTTGGACTTCAGGTGAAACAAATTAAGGAAGGAATATTCATCAATCAAGAAAAATACACCAGAGATCTGATTGCAAAGTATGGAGTACAGAATTGCAATGCAGTTAAAATTCCCATAAATACTAACTACAAGATGGATCCTGATCCTGAAGGCAAATCAGTAAATCACACTGATTATAGAGGGATCATTGGATCACTGCTATATCTCACAGCAAGTAGGCCTGATATAACATTTGCGGTTGGAATATGAGCAAGATACCAAGCTAATCCTAAGGCTAGTCACATGGAGGCTGCCAAAAAGATTCTGAAATATCTTAAAGGCACTGTGAATAGAGGATTATGGTATCCAACTGATGATAACCTTGAATTAACTGGTTATTTAGATGCTGATTATGGAGGATGTAGAATTGACAGGAAGTCTACCACAAGAACTAGTCATTTTCTTGGAAGTAAACTGATATCATGGTTTTCAAAGAAACAAACCTCTGTAGTAACCAGTACCACTGAAGCTGAATACATAGCTGCAGGAAGCTGTTGTGCACAGATTCTTTGTCTCAGACAACAATTGAGGGATTATAAGATTATAGCCAATGAAGTACCTATATTTTGTGATAATAATAGTGCAATTGCTATTACACAAAATCCTGTATTGCACACTAGATGTAAGCATGTTGATATCAGACATCACTTCATCAGAGATCATGTTGAGAAGAAAGACATCAGAATGGAGAAAATTCATACTGATAAACAGAGAGCTGATATCTTGACTAAACCTTTGGCTGAATCAAGATTTCAGAAACTATCAGTTGAATTAGGTATGTTGGATCCAGGTGAATAAAGTAAATCTGAAAAATTGAAGGTTTTCAGACGCATGAAGTTTTCTCAGGTTTTTACTGAAAAACTCAGGATAAAATTGAGAGTCCTGAACACTGAGTCTTGGGAAACTCAGTTATCCTGAAGTTCAGTACTCAGTATTATACTGACATTTTATCAAGGTCAAAACTCAGTAAGACTGATGGAGAAAATTAGTCTGAAGAAGTATTTACTCATGCACCACATTTATTGTCTATCTGAATCTCAGTAATCATTGACAATAAATGACAAAACATCTGAAGAAATAATTGGGCGGGACCTTTGAAATCCACGAGGAAAGTCAATGGTCTGCAGGAACAGTAATTAAATGCACTGTTCATTAATCACCAATATGGATAAATTGGTGGCTAAGTACTTGCGAAACCGTCCTTTGAAATACCCGTTTTAGTCGGATTTTAATCTTGACCGTCAAAACCTTCATCTATGCGATTTTCCATAAATCAAAATCCTATATCAATTACAAAGACTCCATTCAAGCCCTATTTCAAAAAGGCCTTCGTCTTCACAAACCCTCTGCTTCAAAACCTTCGATTACCCAGAAATCTCTTATCTAAAAAACCCTTCACTCAAAATCACCAAAAAATGATACTCTCTATATACGACAAACTCTCCATTTCCAACAAACCATGGTACGAAAATGTTGTTTCTCTGGAAAGCACATCCAATGCACCCCACGAGGAGGAGGCGTTGCATATGATTCGTATGGCAAAGCTTACTTGTCTGGTCGGAAATCAACCTAATGCTGAATATGCCATGGAGGTAATTGAGTTTGTTTCTAATATGCAATTGGATGACGAAAATTGCATAGAGTCTAAGATTACGGTGTTGCATTTGGAACATAGTACAAAATATGTGGATTTTGTTATTGAATTATATATTATTCCTAAGAATCTGAATGCCATATATGAGTTAAGTGATAGAGGTGAAGACCCTACGGTATACATGATGGGTAGGGAACAAGAGTATTTGGATAAAATTACTGAGCATCCGGTAAAGTTTGAAGCTACTTTGAATAAGAGGCATTTGAAGCCTAAATATCGAGTATTGTTGGATATTGTAAGTAAATGCATCATGAGTAGATCTGGTAGTTTCGAACAGATAAACACGCCTAAGTTAAGGCTAATGGCAGCGATTGAAGATTCACCTACTACGACATTCAATTTGTTGCACTATTTAATCAAGGTGGTAAGTTATCAAGCCAAACAAATTCAGAAGGTGAATGGCTCTGTAGTTATCAAGGGAAAAATTCTACACGCAACCAAGATTGCATTTATCTTGGAAACGTGCAGAGAAGAGGAGGACATTTTTGTCGACTCCACTTCCTTTCCAAAGTCAAAAATCATGTTCTAACCAACGAAGAAGACTTTTAGAGGAAAGAAAGAGAAAAACACTGAGTCTCAGGAGGAGACTGCCGAAGAGGAAACTGAGGAAGATACAACAGTGGTGGAGCAAGTCATGGAAACAAGACAAATTTCTCAGAAATCCACTGAGACAACTAATGAAGAAGCCAAACAAGCAAGGGGGAAAGCCCTGATGCAAATTAAAAGAGAGAAAGGTTAGAAACTGAAGAAGAAAGCACTGACTCCTCAGAAGCGCAAAAGGCTTCAAATAATTGCGGAAAAGGAGGCCAGTGAAACTGAAGAAACTCAACCTGAAGGCCAGCAAGGGTTGAAATCTCCACTTCAGGTTCTTGCTCAGGTAGTGACAAATGTGCAGGAGCAAGAAACTGAGGAGCAGGTTTTCTCTGAGGTACTTGAAACATCTCTGAGCTCAGACAAAATCTCTCAAAAAATCTTCAATGGACCTCAGATCTCTACAGAAGAAATACCAGTGCAGACTTCAGATCAGTCTGAACCTCAGGAATTACTGATCTTGGATACGCTTCTGAATGAACCTTTTCTTGATCCATTAGCACTGGAACTTGTACAATCTGAGCAAACAGCTCCTGAAAGCCCAAGATTGAAGAAGGGAGAAGCCGAAGACACTAAATGGCGGAGCAAGGGGGAACGGTTCATCCTGGACCGATACCCTGAGCAAAATGCTTATCCTGACCTTCAGGATATGCTCTTCAGGCTCAGAACGACAGTATACATCCTGAATCAGACACTTCCGGAAATGCTGAACATCGCATCATTCAGAGGAGAAGAGTGGTGGAATGCTAAGATAGCTGCCCTGACTGAATTCTCAGGCTTCAGAAAGACAAAGCTCAGGATGAAAGCTGCTGACTTTGATGAATTGGTGAAAAAGAAGTTAGCTGAAAGGAAAGATAATGAAATAATATATGCATCAAGTTCTCATGATCAGGACAAAGATGGATATCAGGGAGGTGATGCAGAAAGGAAATCTGAGGGGGAGAAGGAACCTCAGACAGATAATGAGAAAGAAAATGAGGCTGAAAGTCAGATGGAGAAGGACACTGATGCTGCACACACTGATATCACACATCCTCAGACTGAAGTTAACACTCTTCAGGTATCTTTTGGCACTATTATACATTATGCCAAAGCTACTGAAGTTCATATCTTTAAATCTGTTATGTATGATATGCAGACTGTGGCTCAATTGGAGCAACCATCTCAGTTGGAGACAATTGTTTTGCCTCTTGAAATTGATTTCAGTCCTATCCTGGATAAATTGGAGAAGGTGGTACCAATGGTGGAGAAAGTGACTCAAATTGAAGAAACCTTGGCAAGCTAATCTCAAAAGCTGGAAAATTTGAGTTCATATTCAGACATGCTGCAACTACAAACAACTCTTGCAGATAAAATGACTACTTTGGAAGGAAAGATTGATGTAGTCAAAACTGAGCTCAATGAAGAGATGGAGCAAAGGTATCAAACCAGAACTGCTTACCTTGAAGCTAAATTGATTGAGAAGAATGATCAGATAATCAAGACAGTTGTTGAGGAAATGGGCTCCCTGCTCATGACCAAGATGACATACATGATGTGTGAAGTGTTCTCAAAGCAGTTTGCTCCACTCGCAGATGAATTCTCAATGGCCAAGAATTACATGATGAGGCTAGAGGATGAGCATGATCAGTTGGCAGGGGCAGTACGCAGTATGGGCAAGGAGCAATACTATATGGATACTGCACTAACTCAACTACTCCCAAGGTATGGTGCCAAAAATGGGGAAAGGCCTTGTGGCAAATTAAGTGAGTTGTTGGCACAAACCTTGGAGAGAAAGGCTAAAAAAGAAGCTGAAGGAAAGAAAATTGTGGATTCCTTAAGTGAGATTGAAGACACTGAGAAACTGAAGTTCAAAGAAGTAGAAAAACCTACCTTCACTCAAACATCTGAGCAAACCATTCAGGAAGTAATTGGTGAAAAAAATGAGTGATAGAAGGATGATTGAGACAAGCAAAGCTAGTGAAGAGCAAGTCAGACCTGAAAAGAGAAAGACTGTTGCATTTGTGGAACAAGAAAAGAAGAAAAGAGCTAAAGTTTCAAAACCTACTCAGAGGAAGCTGATAATGGAATTTGAAGAATCTGAGGAAGAAGCTGAAAAGGAAGAAACTGAAACTCAGAAAGAAGTCTTCGATACCAAGAAAACTCTGAAAGCTCTTCAGATTAAAAAAGAGAAAAAGACTGCTGCTTCAGTTTCAGGTGTTCCACTGATCAGGAAGAAGAAAGAAGAAGAGCAGAAAAGAAGAGGTGGTTTTAAAAAGTTTTTAAGCAAAAGGAGAGGTACGGAAAAGACTCAGGATTGGCCGCACATTGACAAGTGGATGCCTATACAGTTCAATGATGCATGGGAAGAGATCAAGAGAACCTTCTGGTTCTATTATGAGATTCTGAGAGAATGGAGGGGGAGCAGCTCAGATAAGAATGAAACCTTCATTGAGTACTTACTGACATTCTATCCTAAATACCTGCAAAGTTGGATCAACATGGCAGATGAAGGAAATACGCAGATAGTAGCCCCTGGTCCATACATGTACCCATCTCCTAGGTTTGAGAATAGCTATGTGAATGAAGCAGTCATTTCTCAGTAAATAGCCCAGTATGCCATCCAGCTAGGCCTAACAGGAAACAACCCTGATATCATCAAGGCAAGGGATGAACTGAAGAAGAGATACTACGGGATGTTCAACCTGGAAGTACCAGAGGATGAAGTGGAAGAAGACTGAAGACTTTGTTCTTCTGATTTATTTTTTATTTTCATTGTAATCTGTAACTCTTATTCTATATCAATGAAAATTTTATCTTTATGCTCAAAAGATAATATCTCATTATCTTTTTACATGTCTTTAATTACTTGATATGCCAGATTGTTTAGAAAATTGTTGGGTGAAATACCATTTTGGTTTGTAATAGATAAACTGAAACCTAAGGATAGGTTAGATTTTCTTAAATGTAACAAGATGGTTTTGACATCATCAAAAAGGGGGAAATTGTTGGGAGATGAATTTAATAAAGAAGTTTTGATTAGATCCCAAAAGCCCCTAAGTATGACATGTTCAGGATAATCATGATAGTCCGAGTCAGGTTTCAGCATAGATTGTTCAGGAAGATATCTGCATAATATAAAGTTAGCAGATATAGATCAGGTTAGATCTTGAAGATACTGAAGAACTCAGAAGGTACTGAGTAACTAAAGAATCAGTAGAATTGAAGACTCAAAGAAGTTGTTTGAACACCAAGACTCGATGAAGTTCTTTCAAGACACCAAGACTCAAGAAGTTCTTTGAGACATCAAGACTCAAGAAGTTTTGAAGACATCAAGACTCGATGAAGTAGTTGAAGACATTGAAGACTCAAAGAAGTTGTCAAGACACCGAAAACTCAAAGAAGTTGTTTGAAGACAAAGAAGACTCAAGAAGTTGTCAAGACATCAAGACTCGATGAAAGTAATCAAGACACTGAAAACTAAGTAAGTTTCTGAAGACACTGAAGACTCAAGAAGTTCTTCAAGACATCAAGACTCAAGAGATTATCAAGACTCGATGAAGATAATCAATACTCAAGATAACCTTTGAATGTTCGTTCAGGCAATTGAATAATATCTATCTGAAGACTACAAAACTGATAAAAACGCACATGTTCAGAAAAGTAGATATTGCCCAAAACATTCTAGTTCAGAACAAAAGGAACTAAGTCTAAATGTTGTTTAAGGTTGTCTCATTCAGAGAGATTGACCAAAAAGAGGCGTTTTGTTTCTCTACATTCACTGAAGACAAGAACCAATCAGAGGAAGACAACACTGTACTTCTCTGACACTGAAAGCGACAGGACCCTGAATTATGTCAGTAGTATTAAGTTCCAGACTGCAAAAATTGGTGATTGGCTACATGACTGCATATTTCCTAAAACATGCAAGGGAGTGTTCAAACCCTAAAAATAGTCGTTCATCAAACACAAAAAGAGGAAACTCATAAAGCTATCTCTTCCAACTGATAGTTTTTTCAAAGAGTGACCTTGGTGAAGTTGCCTATAAATACCAGTGACTCTTTACATTGAGAGGTTACAGGAAATTTCAAAGCAACTCAAGAGCTCATTCGTATTATTGCAAATTGAAGCACTCGAAAACCCTAGAATTTCCCAAGTGTTTCACATTGGAGAGAATTACAGTGAGTTAGCCTGAAAACTTTAGGAAGTGGTTAAGGAATTTCTCTGAAGATCAGAGAGAGTGGACGTAGGAGCTTGAGTCTCTGAACCACTATAATTCTTTGTTGTTGTTTGCTTTACATCTTTGCATTTTATCTCATTACATGTTTTTCATCGAAAGCATATTTCATCGATATTCAGGTTGGAACCAATCCAATCGAATCGCATAAAATTGGTCACAGCCTTAATCACTATTTTATTAAAGGAAGAAGATATTTCAGCAAAGCTAAAACGAGTATAAACTTAGGGCCAACCATTCCGCACACTTGAGTAGCTAGAATGATAGTTACCAAATCGAACTAACTCTACCGAAAGTGTTCAAGAAGAAGATGATTTTCGATCCAAGCTCCTCGGGATCTCTCGATAAATTCAGATCAGTTGGTCTAATCTGAAGCTTCTGAAAGTAGCTCAGGATCATTGTCTCAGTAGACTTTGACTCAGGGCAATCCGTGCTTCTCAGGACAAAAAATATCAGGATAACCTGACCCATCTGACCTAGTGAAAAAAATTTGAAAAATCACTGAACACGGGTATTCCCCCCATACACATGTGAGATTCGTTAGCACCGGGACCAACAACTTCCACCATCAATATTCCATTCATAAATACCTTTTCCAGAATAAGAATTATTGAAAAAGTTTTTATGTTCTTCATTAAGAACATCCATAGGAGTTGGTCTCTTATAATAATAAGTAGACATGGTAGGTCTATCATCCCGTTTCATTTTATTAATACTATCAGTATTACTAGGACTACCAATATTATTGGGTTGAATAACATGATTATCATCTAAGTCATCATCTAAAGTTGAAATATTCAGATTACTAAATTTATCATTAAAAATCTTTTCAAGATCAGAAATAGAGGCTTCAGATTTAAAATCTTTTATCTCAATAGGAGATTGAATAGATGAAGCCTTTTTAATAATAACATTATTATTTTTATTATCATAATCTTCAGATTTATTCTGAAAATTAATTTTAGAGATTATTTTATCAACTTTATCATGTAAAGAAATAATTTCTTCTCCAAGGATAGAAAGATAAAGATTGCAAAAATTATTTTTCTCAATCATTTGATTGACATGTTTAACAGTAATTTGTAAAACATCATTTTCTATGATTCTGGAGAATGGAAGAAAACTAAATATCTTCCCATTTTTCTCGATTTGAAAAGGAACATGAGGAGGGTAAACAATTTTTTGTATTCCTCCAGAAATTATTTTATAATCACGTTCAATTACCGAAATATAATCGATATAAAAGGTTTTAATAAACCAAGAAACATAATAAGTAATTTCATTATGTTTTTCACAGAATTTATAAAAACTGTCAACAAAGTAGTCTAAATCATCTTTTGAGAATGATTTAAAATACCAAATTCTAAACTTATCCCATTTAGGATTATTAAACTCATCATTAATATGAGCTCTAGTAGAAGAACCTTTAGAAAAATCTAAAAAGTTTGTAAAATCCATAAAATTATATTTAAAAGTTACAATCCGAAATTGTTTCGGGATCAAATCCATCTTTATGGATAATATTGTTTTCATTAATAATAATTTTCTCATTGTTAGTATTAATTTTACAATAAGAATTTTCTCTATAAGAGGAAGTAGAAGCTCTAGATTCAAAAGGTAATTCTACCTCATAATCCAGAGGAGATATAAGAGAATGATTAGACATTGATCTAGAATAAGAAGTCGAATGTCTTCTTTGATTATTTTGAAAACCAATATTAATTATACCATCATTACTTTGAGTAATATGTTTAAAATCACTATTTATAATAGGATTTTTAGGAACAAATTGTTCTATTATCCAATTTTCAGGAAAAATAATTTCTTCACACTTAATGGATCTTCTAGTAGTAATATTTGATTTACCAAAATTAGTTTCTATAAGAATAGTTTCATTATTATCTTTCTCAATTCTTTTACACATAGGATTGAGTGTCAATAAAGGCTTATAATAAATACGATAATAGATACACATAACCTCTGTACCTGGTATGTAATTATAACCATGAATTTTTACATTTAATGTTAAAGCTTCAAGAATATTACTATTAGATAAAGATAGAGATAAATTAGGATATGCGTCAAAATAAACAGGTCCTAAAGCCAAACTAGACTCTATAATTCCCATTAAGGATTGTGTCCAATTAAGATTTCTACCATCCCTAAGAGAAGCTAGAAAGCTTTCTGGTAAACCATTTAAAGTAAGCGGTCTAAAAGCGACTGAACACAACCAATATTTTTGGGAGTTGAATTTAATAAATAAGTTTTGATTAGATCCCAAACCCCTGAGTATGACATGTTCAGGATAATCTTGAAAGAATGAGTCAGGTTTCAGTATAGAGTGTTCAGGAAGTTATTTGCACCATGTATAGTCAGCAGATATAGATCAGGTTAGATTTTGAACAAATCAAGACTCAAGAAGTTGTCAAGAAATCAAGACTCAAGAAGTAATCAAGACTCAAGAAAGTTATCAAGAAACCGAAGACTCAAGAAGAAACCAAGACTCAAGAAGTTGTCAAGAAATCAAGACTCAAGAAGTAATCAAGACTCGCAGAAGTTGTCAAGAAATCAAGACTAAGTAAGTAATCAAGACATCAAGACTCCATCAAGACTCAAGACTCGAAGACATCAAGACTCAAGACATCAAGACTCGAGAAGACATCAAGGCTCGAAGACATCAAGACTCAAAGATATCAAGACCCAAAGAGTTAATGAAGACTCAAAGAAGATATCAATACTCAAGATAACCTGAATGTTCCGAGGCACTGAATAATATCTATCTGAAGACTACAAAACTGAGAAAAATGCAAATATTCAGATAAATAGATATTTTCGAAGACATTCATATGCAGACAAAAGGAACTAAGTCTAAGTGTTGTTTAAGGTTATCTCATTCAGAGAGATTGACCAAAAAGAGCCGTTATGTTTGTCTACATTTACTGAAGACAAGAACCAATCAGAGGAAGACAACACTGTACTTTACTGATACTGAAAGCGACTGGACTCTGAATCATGTCAGTAGTACTATGTTCCAGACTGCAAAAATTGGTGATTGGCTACATGAAGCATATTTCCTAAAACATGCAAGGGAGTATTCAAACCCTAAAGATAGTCGTTCATCAAACACCATAAGAGGAAACTCATGAAGCTATCTCCTCCAACGGATAGTTTTTCAAGAGTGACCTTGGTGAAGTTGCCTATAAATACTAGTGACCCTTTACATTGAGAGGTCACAGGAAATTTCAAAGCAACTCAAGAGCTCATTCGTATTATTGCAAATTGATGCACTCGAAAAACCTAAAATTTCCCAAGTGTTTCACATTGAAGAGAGATCATTCACTAAGCCTAGATTGATAAGAAATATCCAAAGCCTAGTAGAGATATCCTAACCTTTACATTGTTCTTATTGCAAAGGATATCTCATCCTAATTGGAAACCAACCCAAAACCTAAACCCTTTGTTAAGGTAGTTTGTGTGTGTTTTGTTGGTGAGTTGGAGTTGTAAAGAGTTAGTAAGTTACAGTGAGTTAGCCAGAAAACTCTAGAGAAGAAGTTAGTAAGCTACTTGTGGTAGTGTGAACACTTGTGTGTGTTTGAGTTAGTAAGTTGGAGTGAGTCAGCCAGAAAACTCAAGGTAGAAAAGTGAGTAAGCTACAGTGAGTTAGCCAGAAAGCTTTAGGAAGTGGTTAGGGAATTTCTCTGAAGGTCAGAGAGAGTGGACGTAGGAGCTTGAGTCTCTGAACCACTATAATTGATGTGTTGTTTTGCTTTCTGCACTACATTATTATCTGTTGCATGTTTTTCACTGAAAGCATAATTCACTGATATTCAGTTGAAACCAATCCACTAAACTTGCATCAAATTGATCACAGTCTTAATCACTGTTCTATTAAAATGAAGATTTTCAGCAAAGCTAAAACGAGTATAAACATAGGGCCAACCATTCCGCACACTTGAGTAGCTAGAGCAGATAGTTACCAAACTGAACTAACTGTACTGAGGGTTCAGTAAGATAATTATCTGATCCAAGCGCCTCAGGATCTCTGATAAACTCAGGCTCAGTTGGGCTAATCTGAAGCTTCTGAAAGCAGCTCAGGATCATTGTCTCAGTAGACTTTGACTCAGGGCAATCTGTGCTTCTCAGGGCCAAATCATCAGGATAACTTGACCCATCTGACCTCAGCGAAAGAAAAGTTTTAAAAATCACTGAACATGTGTATTTCCCCCCATACATGTGTGAGACTCGTTAGCACCGGGACCAACAAGTGGTATCAGAGCAGTGGTTCAATTTGACCACTTGCTTTGGTAGCCATAGTCTATTTTGCTGAAAGACTTTGGTGGTCTACTGAATAGATCTGTTTGCTGATATCTTACAAGGCTCAGTCATCATGCCTTCTAAGAAACTTCCTATGTTCTCAGTTGAGAGCTATGGCCTATGGAGATTGAGAATGCGAGACATCATCATATTCAAAACATGAAAGAATGTGGAGAGTGATTTTACGAAGGACCATTCAAATTTCTTGTTGTGAATCCTGAATCACCGATCTTGAGAGAAATGATCCCAAATGAATTTCCTAAACCTTGATGACCAACTCGACTCTGATGAGAGAAAGTTAGTCAATCTGGACTACATTTCTAAAGATACTTTGTATATCACTATTGATGATGGTTTTATGGGGATGATTTCTCCTTTGTGAAACTATGAAAAGAAATATGGGACACACTTGCTGGCATTATGTGTCAAGGCACATATCATATTAAGGAAAACAAACTTTCTTTTTTCTATTAGAAAGTTTGATGGCTTTGAAATGGAAGATGGTGAGTCCATTGACAAACTTGATGTCGATTCACTAGCATCATGAATGATCTGAGTGCTCTTGGGAAAAGATACCCACAGAGAGAAGTGGACACTTGAAAAATTCTTAGAGGATTATCTAAGAAATGGGATATACATCTTTGTGGTGATTGAAAACACAAAAATATTAATTCCATGCCATATCAACAAGTTTCCTCTGAATCTGAAAGCTTATGAGTTTGTGATTGACAAGAAAACTAAGAAATCGACAAAGAAAGATGATTCTTCATCTAGCAAGAATGTGGCTTTCAAAGCCAAAGAGAAATCTTGTAAGTTTAGAGAGTCTGAGAACTCACTTGCCAAAAATCAAGATGAGCAGGAGGATGAGCTAGTACTGATGGCAAGGAGGTTTGAAAGACTCAATAGCAGATATGGAAAATATAAGAAATATTACAGGAATCACAGGTTCAAGAGAGACTCAGAAGTTGAGGACAGAAACTGTTGGGAAATTTGTATTTAGTTTTGATGGAAGTTCCAAAACAGGTTGTAATAGGACCAAATGGATCTGTTAAATGAATCGATGACTTAGAATCAGATTAAGATGACTAGCTGAAATGTATAGATAGCTGATGTAAAAGATAGGTCACATATTGAGGAGGAACTCAATATGTATAGGTCAGGTTAAATTATCAGATGACCAGATAAGGTCAGATGATCAGAAGACTAAGACAAGTCAGAAGACAAGAAGAAGTCAGATGATCAGGTGAAGAAAGACATCGAGACTCGTAGAGAAACTCAAGACTCAAGACTCGAGAAAACTCAAGACTCGATAAGCTCAAGACTCGTGAGAAACCTCAAGATAATAAGCTTGAAGACTCGAGAAACTCAAGACTCGGATAAACCCAAGACTCGGATAAAGCTCAAGACTCAGAGAAACCTGAAGACTCAGTATGACACTGAAAACACTAAGAGTCAGAGTAACCTAATGATCAGAAGACTACCAGAAGACCAGAAAGACCTACATCAGCCGAGTCTGCAAATTGTGCTAAGACAATCTGCATCAGAAGACTCTATCAGGTAGGATGATCAGTTATCTGATCAGGTCAGCTCACACCTGGTGTCAACCAAAATGGTACACCAGACCATGCGAATCTTCTAGAAGAAGAATATCAAACGTCAATTAGACAAATACTGAAGTGCCGTACTCGTGAAGCCAATGAAAGAGCGACAAGTGCACAAAAAGAGCTGACAATGCGGGATTCGACGCTGCGGACACAAACGACACTAATCATGCCTTCGGCCACACCGATATTCGAAGCACGTCTCATCAAATCCTACAAACCTACCAAATATAGACCGAAATTCAAATTGCTCTCCAACGGCTCTTTGATTTCGTGGTCTATAAAATGGGATTGCTCTTCAAAAGTGAAGAAGACACCGAAGGAGCGGAACAACGATATTAACGCAAATTATCAAGAAGCAAAAGCTATAGCAGAATTTCCGCTCGAAGAACACCAAATTTGAAGATTATTCTTAAAGTGTTCTTCCCATTGTTCTTAGCATAGAAATTCTATCCTCTAGCATTTGGCTACATAAACACTAGGATAGATTTCCAGTTGGAACCACAACAAATCTTTACCCAAACTCAAAAGTTAGGTTAAGTTTGTTTTGCAAGATTTCAGACTAGGGATTCTAGTTCTGATTTCTGGGATCGGTTGAGTGTGAACTCGATAAACATCTGTTGGGTGTTGGACTAACACATTAAACTAAGTCCAGTCGGTTAAGTTGGTTTAGTTGGTGCCCCTTGTGATAAGGGAAGAGTGGACGTAGGACCGATTGTCTGAACCACTATAAAAATCTTGTGTGCATTTACTTGCTCTTTATTGCTTTACACTATTACACACAATAGAGCTTAAAGCTGCATACATATTCGGAGTTAATATCAGTCTGCACCAAGCAACTGATCTGATCAGATTGACAGCTTAGTCAGCCGATTGAAAACTGACTTGAGAATCTGATTTGATAAAACTGGTTTTTCACACGGGTACAAACTAACTTCCGCACTATCAGTCAAACTGACAGATATCTAACTGATCTGCCCTCAGGCGCTCAGAAAGATTGAATATTAGTCTAAACTGATTCACTTGCACTCTGATCAGGCAAACTGCAATCACTCCTGATCTGCATGAAAAAGTGTTCAGAAGTCTATTCACCCCTCCCCTCTAGACTTCTGCCCTCACGAAACCCATTTGGGACCTACAAGTGGTATCAGAGCAGTGGTTCTACAGACCACTGGCTTTGAGTATCATCGGTTCTTGAGGAAGAACCTTTGTGGTCATTTGAACTGATCTTGAAAAAACCATTTTCAAAACTCATTCGTTTTCAAAATCACTCAGCATGGATAATACCTCTGGTATGTATCATGATTTGCCTAAATTTTCCATTGATGAGTATGCAGATTGGACAATATACATGTGCAACCATCTGGGGTCACTAAGCGGCAGAATGATGGAAGTCATTGAACGAGGACCCATCATCATATATCACGACAACCCAGCTGTTGGAGGTGATCCAGACTTTGCAGTTGGAAGTCTTGTCCGAAAGAGTCCTGCCCTGATGGATGCAGAAGAAAGAAAGCTGTATACACTGGATACAATAGCCAGACATATAATCATGAAGACCATGGGTAAGGTCACCAAAGATAAGATAAAGTATCTCAAGACAGCTAAACAAATGTGGGATACGCTTGCTGAGATGTGTGAAGGAAATGATCAGATCAAAGACAGCAGATTGCAAGCTGAACTGGTGAAGTTCGAGAAGCTTAAGATGTTGCCAAACGAAACCATCAATGAGCTCAATGGGAGAATCACCATGTCAGTAAACAAGCTACGAGAACTTGGACGAGAGATGTCAGATAAAGACATCAATTACAAGATCTTAAGATCTCTCACCAAGAAGTGGGACATGAAAGTCACGGTAATCAAGGATTGCCAAGATATTGCCAAGATGAAGCCAAGTAGCCTGTTCCTAAGTCTTAAAGCCCATGAGTTCGATCTGATCGAAAGAGGGCAAGAAGAAGAAGACGATTCGCCACATCAAAATCAGTTGCATTCAAAGTAACCAGCAGCATATCAAAGGCCACTGAACCTATTGGAAACATAATAAGCCAAGCTGAATAGATCGCTTTACTTACCAGGAAACTTGAAAGATCTAACATTCAACTTGGTAAGTATCGCAGATTCTACAGGGACTATCAAGATAGTAGAGGAAGAAATAGGAGGCCAACTGACAGATCTCCAGAAAGGACCAGATCTGATGACCGAAGGGATCACAGAGAAGATAAGAAAAGAGATGATCGGTCAGATGAGAGAAGAGACAACAAATCTGAAAGAAGAAGTTCAGATTATAATCAGAAAGGAAAGTCACCTGACAGATCCTACAGACGGAGTGAATCACCTGGCAGAAGAAGTTCTGTGGATCGTGGATCATGCTTCAACTGTGAGAAACCAGGTCACTACAGCGCCGACTGTCCAGACCTAACTCCAAGAGAAAGAGAAGAGAAGCGGAACAGAAGAGAGCAACGCTACAGAGACAGAAAAGCCATGGTTACTGACATATCAGGAATTGATGATTCATATTTGCCTTCTAAGGATTCTGGCTACTCATCAGTAGAGGACTTCTGTCTGATAAGCAATGCTGATGATTTATTCGACCATGAAGATCTGATATTCTCTTCAGATGATGAAATCTGTCTGATGGCTAAGGAGGAAGACTAATCTGAGGTAACCTCTAAACCTACTGCTCTTTCAATTTCCACACCAGCTATAATTAGCACACCTGCTGGAGAGATTGACTTGCAGCTCTACTCTGAGCAATTGCTTGATGATCTCTCTAACGCAGTAGACACTTATACAATAGTGGAAGCTGAAAACGATAAGCTAAGGATCAAGAATACTCAGCTTGTTAGAGAAAACGCTGTCAGTAAAGCAGCTGGACTGAAATCAGCTGAAACTGCTTAGAAGGTAACTAAAGTGTTGGGAGATGAATTTAATAAAAGATATATGATTTTGATTTGATCCCAAAACCTCTGAGTATGACATGTTCAGAATGATCTTGATAGTTGAGTCAGGATTCAGTTTTAAAATATTCAGGATGTTATCTGCAGAATGTATAGTCAGCAGATATAGTTCAGGATAGGTTCTAAAGACTCAGTGTGAAACTGAGATACTGAAGACTCAGTAGGATACTGAGGAACTGAAGACTCAGCACGAAGATTCAGTGTATCAGTCAGTAGACTCAGAAGACTCTGAAGACTCAGAAGACCCTGAAGACTCAGAAGACTCTAAAGACGCAAGACTGAAGACTGAAGATTGAAGATCAAGAATACTGAAGGCACAGTAATTACTGAAGACTTAGTAAGGTACTGAATGCTCAGTATGAACCTGAATGTTTCGAGGCACTGAAAATATCTATCTGAAGGATGCAATTCTGAGAAGATCGTGATTCCTTAGAAAGTTAGATATTGCCAAGACATTCAAATGCAGACAAAAGGAACTAAGTCAGAAGTGTTGTTAAGGTTATATCAAACTCAGAGTTTGTAACCAAAAAGAGCCGTTGAAGGTGTCTACCTTTAACTGGAGACAAAAGTCAAAAAGAGGAAGACAACACTGTACCATACTGACACTGACAGTGACAGGTCGCTGAAAAGGATGTCAGATGTACAAAAGTTCCAGACTGCAAAAAGTGAAGACCGGCTACATGAAAGGCTATTGCCTAAAACGTGTTAGGGAGTTTCAAACCCTAAATATAGCCATTTCTCACACACCATAAGAGGGAACTCACGAAGCTGTCTCTCCAACGGATAGTTTTCAAGAGTGACCTTGGTGTATGCCTATAAATACTGGTGACCCTCTACATTGTAAGGTTACGGGAAATTTATACGCAACTCAAGAGCTCAAACTTATTCTTGCAAAAGTTAAAGCACTCGAAAAACTTAGAATTTCCCAAGTGCTTCAACATTGAAGAGAGCTCACTATACTAAGCCTAGCTTAATAAGAATTATCCAAAGCTTAGTCGAGATATCCTAACCCTTTGCATTGTGCTTTATTGTAAAGGATATCTCATCCTAGTTGGAAACCAACCGAGAAACCCCAAACCCTTGAGAAGGTAGTTGGAGTGTGTTTGTTGGTGAGAAGAGTTGTAAAGAGTTAGTAAACTACGCGGAGTAGTCAGAAAAGTCTAGAGGAGAAGTTAGTAAGCTACAGGGGTAGTCTGAAAGCTTGTTTGTGTTTGAGTAAGTAAACTACAGAGGTAGTCAGAAAGCTCAAGGTCGGGTTGAGTAAGTAAACTACGTGGAGCAGTCAGAAAACTCAGGGCCGAGTTGAGTAAGTAAACTACGCGAGGTAGTCAGAAAGCTCAGAAGTTGATAGTGAATTTCTTTGAGGATCAGAGAGAGTGGATGTAGGAGCTTGAGTCTCTGAACCACTATAATTGCTGTGTTCTTTATTTCTTTCCTTATCTGTGCTTAACTGTTGCATTAACTTGTTTTTGAAAGCATACTTTTCACTGAGATTCAGTTGGAATCAATCCACTGAAGTTGCATAAGTGAATCACAGCTTAATCACTATTTTATAAAGGGAAGGTTTTTCAGCAAAGCTTAAAACGAGTATAAATTAAGGGCCAACCATTCCGCACGACTGAGTAGCTAGAACAGATAGTTACCAAACTAAACTCTCATTTGAGGATTCAGTAAGTTAGTTATCTGATCCAAGCAACTCAGGATCTCTGACAATCAGGACTCAGTTGGGATTATCTGAGGTATCTGAAAGCAGCTCAGGATCACTGTCTCAGTAGACTTTGACTCAGAGCGATCTGTGCTTCTCAGAACCTAATCTTCAGGATTATCTGACCCAAGCTGACCTCAGTAAGAAAAAGTTTTAAAAACACTGAACACGTGTATTCCCCCCCCCATACACGTGTAAGACTCATTTGCACCGGGACCAACAAGTGGTATCAGAGCAGTGGTTCAACTTGACCACCTGCTGTGATTGACCCAAGTTTTATTTTCAAAAATACTTGTGGTCTATCTGAACTGATCTTATTTGCTGAAACTTTTTACTTTTCAAAAGATCAGAAAAATGTCTTCTAAAAAACTTCCCATGTTCTCAGTGGAGAACTATGACCTATGGAGACTGAGAATGCAGGCTCATCTGTATTCCAAACATGAGCGTATGTGGAGAGTGGTCTCTCAAGGACCATTCCAATTTACTGTGGTGAATCCCAGAGGAATGAAGATGAGAGAATTGATCCTAGAGCAAAATTTCCTAAGTCGATGACCAACCCGACTCTGAGGAGAAAAGTTAGTCAATCTAGACTACATTGCAAAAAGACACACTATACAAAGTACAATTGATGATGGTGTGATGGGAATGATCTCTCACTATAATCTTTGCTAAAGAGATTTGGGATACACTAGGCATTTATGTGCCAAGGCACAAATCATATAAAAAAAAAACAAACTTTCGGTGGCAATTGGTTTGATAGTTTTGAAATGGATGATGGTGAATCAATAGACAAATTGGAAGTCGATTCACTAGCATCATGAATGATCTAAATGCACTTGGAAAGAAATATCCACAGAGAGAGAAGTTGCATTGAAAACTCTTAGAGGTCTTTCTAAGAAATGGGATATTCATGCAGTGGTGATTGAAAACACCAAGAATATTAACTCAATGCCTTACCAACAAGTCTTCTCTCGAAATTTGAAGGCCTATGAATTTGTAATTGATAAGAAATCCAAAAAGGTCGACAAAGAAAGATGATTCTTCTTCATCGAGTAAAAATGTGGCTTTAAAAAGCCAAAAGATAAAACACAGAAAACTAGAGAGTCCGAGAACCCCATGCCAAACATCAGGATGAGCTTTAGGAAAAGCTAGCACTGATGGTAAGGAGGTTTGATAGACTTAATAGTAGATTTGGAAAATACAAAAGCTATTACAGGAACCACAGGTACCAGAAGAAACCCGAGGACGGATCAACCGAGAAGAAGAAAGACACGAAAAGTTGAAGGATCTTCATCGAAGGAAAGACTCCAAGTCCAAAGAAGAAAATGATCGGGATGATGATACCAACAGATCTTTATAATTGCGGAAGAAAGGTCACTTCGGTATGATTGTCCAGTTTAAGTGCTAAGGAGAGAAGAGAAAGGCAAGCTAAAAGAGACCGGAAGTTCTCTAGCAAAAAGGTCATGGTTGCGAGAAGAAGAACACTCGAGGAGGATCTAGCTCTTCGGATGAGATATTCTCGAACGGTGAAAGTGATGAAATCAATCGATGGCCATTGAGGAGAAAACTCTTCTTTCTCTGTTGTTGCTCCTACACTAGCACAAGAGTTTTCAAGTTCCAATTGAAAACAATCATTTTGACCGATGGATTCTTTTGAGAATCGATGAAGGACTATCTTATTTTGCAAGGATCGCTAAATAGAACTCAAGAGCGAAATAAAGGAACCGAAAGTTTGAAAATCTAAAATGGAAAGACTCTAGCAATATTGAAATCACTTCTCAATTAATGGGAGCTCTTGATGAACTTGGATGTTACGAAAGTACAACTCTCGAGAAAGAAGAAAGTTGATAATGTCCCTAATCGAGATTCACTAAATCGTAATCGAGTTCAATGACCTCTCTGAGAAGCATAAAACTCTACTGAATCTGTGAGGATAATGCATGTAAGAAGTTAACTCTATTGAATAATGCATCTAATGTAATAGATGAAATTCGGAGTTACCAGAGATCTGTGACTATAAAAACTGGATTGAGATTTATTCGAGGGGAACCTCACAAGGTCATCTAAATGTTTGCATCAAGTAGCAAGAAGACTATCTTTGTAAAACCAATTAGCACCTACACTTCAAACCAAGTAATGCCCAAGGTTGTAGACAAGGAAAAAAGGACCTATGGTCTCGAAAAAACTGAATGATCGGGTTAGAAAGCCCAAACCTCGGTGAAGGCTAGAAAACTGAAAGCGATCGATTGGAAAGTTTCGAGCAAGTACTTCAAAGCCTCGGGCTAAGAATGCAAACCCCGAAAGGCTCCACATGAACCATCAAAGGAATCCTCGAGATGAGAAAAAATCAAAGAGAGACATTCTCAATCAAGAGACCAAGTCCTCGTTATCTTTGAAAGACCAGTTTGTCTGAGACAACTGAACCCCCACTTGTCTAAGGGTAAAGGTTATCTGAACCCGAGTCAACAAAGATTTAGACCGGCAGCACAAAAGCCTAAGCATCTGAGCAAGAAGGCTGAACCAAAAGAAGAATTCAAAGGCATATGTTCATGCTAAAAGCTAGCACACATATCTGAGAAAAGCGCTAAGGCACCCGTGAGTAGGGGATGTATATGTTGATGTTTATGGAAGACAAATTAGCCACTCTAAAAGTGATTAGAGTTGTCGAGGATTTCGATTTGGATTCGGTACATCTAACCTTGTAGGACCCTACACAAACCGGGTACCTAAGAATTGATCTATTTTTCATGAGGAAAACAAGGGCACCGAATCGACTAAAAGATCACATGGCAATCGATGAGCAGAGATGAAAAAAGCTCGATATATGGTATCTTGACAGTGGATGTTCAAGACATATGACAGGATACAAGAAGATACTCAGTGACTATGTTGAACAAAGAGGCCCACATATCACTTTTGGAGATAACTCCAAGGGACAGACTAAAGGATATGGAACTTTGGAAGTCGACTCAGTTCATATCCATGGTGTTTCATATGTATCCGGATTGAAGCATAACTTGCTTTCAATTAGCCAATTACTGTGATAAGGGTTTTCAATGTTGAGTTCTCTAAGAACTTATGTTTTGTGAAAGATGATACATCACGAAAAAGTATTCTTGATTGGTACAAGAAAAGGTAATGTGTATCTTGGTCGATTGGAGTTCAACTCCTAAAGATACATGTTTAGTTGCTAAAAAGTTCCACGAGATACCCGGTTGGTTATGGCATAAAAAGAATGAATCACCTAAATTTCAAAACCACGAACAAGCTTGCAAGATTAGCTCTTGTGAGAGGGTTGCCTAATGAAGTGTTCAGTAAGGAACATATTTGTGATGCGTGCCAGAAAGGAAAACAAATAAAAGCATCATTTAAAAGCAAAGTAGAAGTTTCTCTTGACGAGAATACTTGATTCTTGCATATGGATTTTTGGTCCTATAACACCGATAAGCACTAATGGAAGGAAATACACATTGGTAGTAGTTGATGACTACTCAAGATATACTTAGGTCATATTCTTACTCGATGAAAAAGAGACTCAAATAAAGCCGCCAGAGTTCTTGAAAAGGCTCGATGATTGAGAAAAATCGAGTGTGGTCAAAATCGAGATCGACAAAGGAACTAAATTTATAAATCATATCATATCGATTATTGTTAATGCGAGAGAATGGAATTTCACATGAAACATCACCGTTTTTGAAGGACCCCAACAACAAAATGGTGTTCTTTGAAAGAAGGAACATGACTCGAAAAGAAGTTCGCAAGGACAATGATTCTTTGAAGTGACATTCCTAAAGGTTTTTGGGCTTGAAGTCATCAACACTTGCATGCTACTCTCGAGAATAGATCCATCTTGACCAAGAGTCAAGGCAAAATACCCTATGAGCTTTGGAATGAAAGGAAGCCTCTTGTTTTTTCTTTTCGTGTGTTTGGTTGCAAGTGTTTCATACACAATAATGGTAAAGATCGATTGAAAACATTTGATAGTAAAGTTGATGAAGGAATATTCTTAGGATATTCAAGTCGATAAAAAAGCTTTCGAGTTT
This sequence comes from Stenogyne calaminthoides, assembly GCA_037126765.1. Lineage (NCBI taxonomy): Eukaryota > Viridiplantae > Streptophyta > Magnoliopsida > Lamiales > Lamiaceae > Stenogyne > Stenogyne calaminthoides. The sequence continues at coordinate 21,274,192 of JBBCBC010000014.1, read as the reverse complement.
AAAAACCGTAGGACTCTTATTGTGGAAGAAACACCTCATGTTGTTTTTGATGAATCTACTTGTGTTCGGAAGAAACAGAACATGATCTTGAGATGAACCGACTAAGAGGATCACCAGATTAAGCCCGAAATAGAAAGATAAATCATCCAATGAACTCGAAAAGAAGAAGTCACCACTATCTATGATTGGAGTGACTCGAGACTCGAATAAAGAAGTTCGGGATGGAAATCGGGATGGTGAGAATCGGGAAAGCCAACACTCAAGGTGACCAATCTGAGCAGACACATTCGGACTTCGACATGTGATGCCAATGAGGATGTGGTCACAAAATGAGGCAAATTCTGAATCCATCAACCAAAGGGGGAACAAATGTCTCGACAATGTTAAATAAATTTCCCCGAGGAAGATGATTCCTTTTCTCCTTTTCTGTTGTTCCCTCGAAGTTTCTTGATTTAATCGAACCTAACATTTCAAATGTTGAGGATATTCTTGAAGGGGAACATCAAGAAGGAAATGGTTAGATAGTCATCCGACAAGTCGATTGTGGGTGATCTAACTGAAGGTGTTAAAACAAGAAGGTTCCATGGTGAGAGTGCAACTATCTGGCCGCCTCCTATTAGAGAAAGAACCTCTTGAGATTGGTGAAGCTCTACAAGATTCTCATTGGATTCTTCTTTATGCAAGATGAAATTTGAATCAATTCTCAAGGAATGAAGTATGGAAAATTTGGTAGATAGACCCGAAAAGACACAATGTCATTGGAACCAAGTGGGTTTTCAAAAATAAAAGAGATGAAAACAACAACATTGTGAGAAACAAGGCAAGGCTAGTTGCACAAGGTTATTCCCAAGAAGAAGGCTTGGATTATGATTAAATCTTTGCACCTGTTGCAAGACTAGTAGCCATCAGATTGTTTCATGCATATGCTGCCCACATGAAGTTCACAGTCTATCAAATGGATGTGAAAAGTGCATTTCGAATGGCGTGCTTAAAGAAGAGGTTTATGTGGAACAACCTCCGGTTTCAAAACAGAATGACCAAGTTCTGAGCTCGAAAAAAGCTTTGTATGGTCTTAAGCAAGCACCCAGAGCATGGTATGATACTCTTTCTCAGTTTCTTACTGACCATGGTTTTGTCAAAGGGACTGTTGATAGAACTCTGTTCATGATAGAGGATGGGGAAGATATCTTGCTAGTTCAGATATATGTTGATGACATCATTTTGGATATCAAACCATCACCGTGTGTGAAAAGTTTTCAACAATCGATGAAAGGCAAGTTTGAGATGTCAATGATGGGAGAGATGAATTTCTTTCTAGGTCTTCAAGTGAAACAATCAAAGGAAGAAATATTCATCAACGAACCAAAGTACACCGAGATCGATTGCTAAATATGGTGTATGCGAATTGCAACATAGTTACGATTCCTATGAATACTAACTACAAGATGGATCCCGATTATTAAAGGCAAATCGGTGAGTCATCTGATTATAGAGAATCATTGGATCATTGCTCTATCTTCTGACAAGTAGGCGGATATAACATTTCTTTGTTGGGATATGTGCAAGATACCAAGCTAATCCTAAAAAATAGTCACATGGAGGTTTGCCAAAAGATCTTGAAGTATCTTAAGGGCACGCGATGAATAGAGGATTATGGTATCCAAATTGATGATAATCTTGAATTAACTTGGTTACTCGATGTCTTGATTATGGAGGTTGCGAATTGACAGAAGTCCACTTCGGAACTTGTCAATTTCTAGGAAGCAAGTGATATCTTGGTTTTCGAAGAAAATGGACCTCGGTAGCAACAAGTACTCTTGAAATTTGAATACATGGGCTGCGAGGAAGTCACAATGCTTTCGGATTCTTTGGCTCGAAAAACAATTAAGGGATTATAAAGTTGTAGCCAATGAAGTACCAATATTTTGTGACAATAATAGTGCCATTGCTATTTCACAAAAATCCGGTATTACACACCGATGCAAGCATGTGGATATCGGACATCACTTCATCGGAGATCATGTCGAGAAGAAGGACATAAGGATGGAGAAAATTCATACTGATAAGCAAAGAGCTGATATCTTGACTAAACCTTTGGCGGAATCAAGATTTCAGGAACTTTCAGTTGAATTAGGGATGTTAGAACTAGGTGTACAAAGTAAAATCTGAAAAATTGAAGGTTTTCAGGTGCATGAAGTTTTCTCAGAATTCTACTGAGAAGTTCAGGATAAAATGGAAATCTTGAATCGAGTCTCGAAAAACTCAGATTCTTCAAGGTCGGTATTCATAATTATCTTGAACCAATTCAAGATTTCGATATTATCTTGACATTTTATCAAGGTCGATTACTCGATAAGAGGCGATAGAGGGAAATTAGTCTGAAGAAGTAATGACTCATGCGACTCATTTATTGCTTAAGTGAAGTTCAGTAATCATTCTCAATAAATACAAAACACCTGAGGAATGTTTTTGGGCGGGATCGTTTTAAATTCCGAAGAAGGTCAACAGTCATTTAATGCTCTGCTACATTAATGACCAATGAGGATGTTTTGGCGGCTTACTTTTCGGAGATCGTCGGTTCGTATACCTGATTAATTAGAGATTAATCTCAACCATTGTTTTTCACCTAACCAACACGATTCCCCACGATCTCGAAGCTATATAAACCCCAATAAACCATTCAAGCCAAAATTTTACCAAACCCTTCGTTCCCAAATCCTCTGCAAATAAAAATCCCTTTGCCCAGAAATCTCCAAACCCTAAAGCTTCATTTTTTCAATCAATCTCTAAAATGGCTCCAACCTTGTTCAAGAGATTAGCCGAAACCAACAAGCCATGGTACGAGTTCGTTGTCTCACTCGAAAGCACAACCAACTCAAAGCCAGAAGAGGAGGCTCTGCATATGATTCGACTGGCTAAACTCACTCAACTAGTCGCAAGCTGACCAGACCAGGAGTTTGCAAAAGAAGTAATTGAATTCATCTATAACTTGAAGTTAGATGAAGAGGGTTGTATTCATTCTAAGTAAACTGTATCACATTTAGAGCAGTCGTCCAAATACATCGATTTTGAGAGGGATCTGTATATAGTTCCGAAAAATCTGAATGATGTTTTTGAGCTCTATGATAGAGGAGAGGATCCTACGATGTATATGTCGGGTAGGGAGCTGGAGTACTTAGATAGGATTGCTGAGAATCCTGTTAAGTTTGAGGCGACATTGCATAAGTAGCACTTAAAGCCACAATATCGTGTGTTGATGGATATTGTGAGCAAGAGCATCATGAGTCTTGCGGGGAGTTTTGAGCAGATCAGTACCCCGAAGCTCAGATTGATGGCGGCAATCGAGGCCTCACCCACCACAGACTTCAACTGGCTAAAGTTTTTGATTCAGACGGTGAGTGAGCAGACCAAAGTTTTGAAGAAGGTTGACGGGGCGATCTCAATAAAAGGCAAGATCCACCATGCCACCAAAATCGCTTATATTTTGGAGATGTGCAGAGAGGAGGAGGATATCTTCGCCAATTCGACCCCATTCCCTAAATCCAAAATTCTCTTTAAACCCATTGCTGCAAAGAAGCAGGCCATCAGGGGGAAGAGAGAAAAGAAGGTAGAATCACCAATTGCGGCTGAAAAAGAGACTCAACAAACCAGGGGGAAGGTTTTGTTGGAGGCAAAGATGGAGCAGGGTGCAAGAATAATGAAGCAGAAGAACCTTGCCCCAAAGCGCAGAAGATTCGTGGTTCTCACTGATGAAGATGGTAGTGATTCTGAGGAGATTCAACCTGGTGGCCAAACCGCTCAGAGTTCGCCATTGCAAGTTTTGGCTCAAGTTATCTCAAAAGAACAAGACCAGACTGAGGAACAGGTCTTCTCTGAGGTGCTTGAGACATCTCTAAGTTTAGACAAAATTTCTCAGGAAATTTTCAAAGGAACTCAGCCCTCGAGATTCCCTCTTGAAAAAGTGCCGCTCGCTCGCCAGCCAAAGAGCCAACTCGTAACCAATCGAGGAAGTGTCGGCCAGACCTGAACCCACTCGGATGCAACCGAGGACTGATCGCACAACCTTCGGGAGGTGCTGAGACTCGGGAGCGTAATATCCTGATGAGCTCCCCGAGTGATCTACTTTTGATCCTCGCCAAGCCTCAATCGAACCCGAGAGCCCTTAGATGGAAGAAGGGCGAGGTCAAGAAGGTGAGTGGAGGAGCAAGGGGAACGGTTCATTCTAGACCACTACCCTCGAAGCTCATTTCATACCCTGATCTGCAAGATGTTTTCTTCAGATTACGGACAACTGTGTTCATCCTCAATCAGACTCTTCCCAAGATGCCTGATATTGCTGCTTCATAGGGGAAGACTAGTGCAATGAGGAGACAAGCTTTCTGACCGACTTCTCAGGGTTCAGAAGGACAAAGCTCAGGATGAAAAACTCAGATTTTGATGAAATTTGGTTCGATTGGAAGTTATCTGAAAAGAAAAAGCTCTCGGGTTGGTGCCCCAAGCAAATGGAGACAAATCTCAAGATGGAGATGGGGACCAATAGGGAGATGTTGAGAAACAGTCTCAGATGGAAAAGGAGACTTCTGTTGCTAATCAACCAGAAATTGGTCAACCTCAGACTGAAGCTAGCACTCTTCAGGTACCTTTTGGCACTATTAACAATTATGCCAAAGTTACTGAAAGTACTATCTTTAATTCAATTGTTCGATAAAACAGACCGAGGCTCGATTAGAGACTGGAGCTCGAGAATGAAGTCAAGCTCGAGATGATCAAACAACACAGAAAGGTGCGAAGGTTCTGAGATTGATCTCGGTCCTTGATGGAGAAACTTGAGAAGGTTGAGCCGTGATGATCAAGATTGCTCAGATGGAAGAAACATTGGCCAATCAAGCTCAACAGATGGAAAGTCTTAGTCACTCTTCAGAGCTGGTGCTAATCCAAAACACTCTGACCTCCATGGAAGAAAAGCTGAATGAAAAGCTGGAGGGAGTCAAGGCTGAGCTCAATCTTTCAAATGAATCGAAGCACCAGTCAACTCTGCATTTCTAGAGGTGAAGTTGGCGAGAGAGGAATGAAGTGATGATAAAATCTGGCCATTGAGGAAATGAGCTCGATGCTTCATGACCAAGATGACAGAGATGATTAATGAAGCTCTCTCTCGCGCCGGTTTGCCCACTTATCTCAAGAATTTTTCGTGGGCCAAGAACCATCTAAGGAGGCCGAAGACTTAACAAGATCGAGATAGCAGGAGAAGTTCGCTGTGTGAGCAAAGAACAATATCACATGGACACATCACTCTCCAGACTTCTTCCAAATTACGGTGCCAAGAAGGGGGAAAAGGAAGGTGAAGACCTCAGAAAGTTCATGGCACGTACTTTGGAGAAGAAGGCTCAGAAAGATGCTGAAATGTATAATCTAGCCAAAGCCTTAAGAGAAGTCGAAGCTACGGAGAAGTTGAAGTTCGCTTAGGTAGAAAAGCCTATCTACATTCGAGTTTCTGAGCAAACCATGCTTGATGTTGCAAGAGAGAATCTGAGTGCTAGAGCAAAGGTTGGAACAAGCCAGGCTGCTGCTGAACTGTCGATGAAGAGGAAAGCCTTGGGCGTTGTTCAACCTGTAAGCAAACGTGTAAAGGCTTCTAAGCCAATCCAGAGAAAGCTGATTCTGGATGATGAAGAAATGGAAGAATCTGAGTCTCAACCTCAGAAGAAAGTCTTCAACACGAGAGATGCTCTGAAGACACTCCAATTAGAACAAGCTAAGAAAGCTGCTGCTTCGGTCTCAGGAGTGTCTGTGATCAGAAAGAAGATAGACGAAGAGCAGAAGCAAAGGAGTGAATTCAGGAAGTTTGCGAGCAAGAGGAAAGGAACATCAAAAGCACTAAAGTTGCCCCACGTGGATAAATGGATGCCTATCAAACTCAACTATATGTGGGAAGAAGTCAAGAGAACCTTCTGGTTCAATTATGATGTTCTCAGGGAATGGAGAGGGGAAAGCTCAGATCAGAATGAAGCATTCATTGAATATCTACTTACCTTCTATCCAAAGTATCTACAGGGCTGGATTAATCTTGCGGATGAAGGAGAGGTACAGATAGTAGCCCCTGGTCCATATTCCTATCCTCCTCCAAGACTTGGTAATGTCTTGGTGAATGAAAAGGCCATTACTCAAGAGATTGCTCAGTATGCTGGTCAGTTGGGTCTAACAGGAAACAGTCCGGACATCATCAAGGAAAGAAATGAGCCGAAGAAGAGATTTTTTGGAATGTTCGACCTGGAGGTGCCCGCTGATGAAGTTGAGAATGAAGCAAACTGAAGAGCAGAAGACTGAAGAGCCAAATCAGAAGACTGAAGACTGAAGACTCAGAAGATTCTGTAATCTTTAAATTTTTGTCTTTTTAATTTTGTTGATAAACTCATTGTAATCTATAATGGGATACCAATCATCAATGAAGATTTATCATTATGCTCAAAAGATAATATCTCATTATCTTATTTACATGTCTTTTATTTTGATATGTCTGAATGAATGTCTCTGAACTGATTGTATGTTTATATGGGAGAAATTGTTTAAGTATTTGGTAATGAACTATTTAAAGAGATTCATTACTGAAGAAATTGCTAAATGATTTAAATTAATTGGGAGATTCTCTGAAATTGTTGGGAGTTTTTCAGATTTAGGAAATTGTTGGGAGACATCCAATCTTGTAATAGGATAAACTGAAACCTGAGTATAGGTTATATGTTTGTAACAAGATAGTTTTTGGCATCATCAAAAAGGGGGAAATTGTTGGGAGATGAATTTAATAAAAGATATATGATTTTGATTTGATCCCAAAACCCCTGAGTATGACATGTTCAAATGATCTTGATAGTTGAGTCAGGATTCAGTTTTAGAATATTCAGGATGTTATCTGCAGAATGTATAGTCAGCAGATATAGTTCAGGATAGGTTCTAAAGACTCGATTAGAAAACTAATGACTCGAAGGGATATCTTGAACCAAGACTCAAAGACGAAGATTCTGTGTATCACCAAGAGACTCGGAAGACTCAAAGACTCGAAGACCACAAGACTCGAAGACTCAAGACGCAAGATCAAGATCAAGATTGAAGATCAAGAATCTTGAAGGCACATGAATTATCAAGACTCGATAAGGTAATTGATGCTCGAAGATGAACTGAATGTTTCGAGGCACTGAAAATATCTATCTGAAGGATGCAATTCTGAGAAGATCGCAATTCCTTAGAAAGTTAGTTATTGCCAAGACATTCAAATGCAGACAAAAGGAACTAAAGTCAGAAGTGTTGTTAAGGTTATATCAAACTCAGAGTTTGTAACCAAAAAGAGCCTTTGAAGGTGTCTACCTTTAACTGGAGACAAAAGTCAAAAAGAGGAAGACAACATCATACCATACCGACAATCGACGGATGTGGTCGATGAAAAGGATGTCAGATGTACAAAAGTTCCAGACTGCAAAAAGTGAAGACCGGCTACATGAAAGGCTATTGCCTAAAACGTGTTAGGGAGTTTCAAACCCTAAATATAGCCGTTTCTCACACACCATAAGAGGGAACTCACGAATCTGTCTCTCCAACGGATAGTTTTCAAGAGTGACCTTGGTGTATGCCTATAAATACTGGTGACCCTCTATATTGTAAGGTTACGGGAAATTTATACGTAACTCAAGAGCTCAAACTTATTCTTACAAAAGTTAAAGCACTCAAAAAACTTAGAATTTCCCAAGTGCTTCAACATTGAAGAGAGCTCACTATACTAAGCCTAGCTTAATAAGAATTATCCAAAGCTTAGTCGAGATATCCTAACACTTTGCATTGTGCTTTATTGTAAATGATATCTCATCCTAGTTGGAAACCAACCGAGAAACCCCAAACCCTTGAGAAGGTAGTTGGAGTGTGTTTGTTGGTGAGAAGAGTTGTAAAGAGTTAGTAAACTACGCGGAGTAGTCAGAAAAGTCTAGAGGAGAAGTTAGTAAGCTACAGGGGTAGTCTGAAAGCTTGTTTGTGTTTGAGTAAGTAAACTACAGAGGTAGTCAGAAAGCTCAAGGTCGGGTTGAGTAAGTAAACTACGTGGAGTAGTCAGAAAACTCAGGGCCGAGTTGAGTAAGTAAACTACGAGGTAGTCAGAAAGCTCAGAAGTTGATAGTGAATTTCTCTGAGGATCAGAGAAAGTGGATGTAGGAGCTTGAGTCTCTGAACCACTATAATTGTTGTGTTCTTTATTGCTTTCCTTATATGTGCTTAACTGTTGCATTAACTTGTTTTTGAAAGCATACTTTTCACTGAGATTCAGTTGGAATCAATCCACTGAAGTTGCATAAGTGAATCACAGCTTAATCACTATTTCATAAAGGGAAGGTTTTTCAGCAAAGCTTAAAACGAGTATAAACTAAGGGCCAACCATTCCGCACGACTGAGTAGCTAGAACAGATAGTTACCAAACTGAACTCTCATTTGAGGATTTAGTAAGTAAGTTATCTGATCTAAGGAACTCAGGATCTATGACACTTAGGACTCAGTTGGGATTATCTGAGGTATCTGAAAGCAAAAGAGGATCACCATCAAGATGAACTTTGACTCGGAAAGCGTCTGTGCTTCTCAGAACCTAATCTTCAGGATTATCTGACCCAAGCTGACCTCAATAAGAAAAAGTTTTAAAAACACTGAACACGTGTATTCCCCCCCATACACGTGTAAGACTCGTTTGCACCGGGACCAACATAAAGAATTGAAAGTTCAGAAAGTTAAATCTTCTGATCAGGAGAAGCAGATTAAAGAACAGCTAGCAATCTGATGATTTCAAAATCCTTCAAGCTAAGTTTGATGAACTATTATGACTTCATGAGAGTCTAAAATCTATTGAGGATAGTTTACGCAAGAAAATAGAGGTTTTCACGAAATCATCAAAAACAGTTCAGGATATGAACACCTATTTTCGAATGCCAACTAACAATAAGGGAATTGGGTATGAGAACCCTTCTACATCCTCAAAAGCCCCGTCTGGTTCACTCCAAAAGGGTGTAATCAAACGAGTCTCTGACATAGATACACAAAAAGATAAATATGTATCTGATAAGGGAAAAAGACCTGCTGAACAAGCAAGGCAAGTGCCTAATTAGAAGTGGAACAAAAATGGACCCCAACTGATTAAGCATCAGCCGAGGAATCAACAGAAGAACCCAGTTCCTCTGAAGAGACCTCAACCTGATCAGCAGGTTAGGTATCAGAAGAGACAACCTGTCAAAAGGAAATCTAATCTGAAACCCAATCAGGGTCAGCTGCCTAACAAGCAAGCTAAAGGTAAACTGCCAAGACCATCTATGCCAAAAAGATATGAATCTTTTAATGGTAGCAGTCATACCTACCCTTATAACCAGAGACCTAGGGCTACTGCACCTGAGCCCCACTGGGTTAAAAGAAGACAAACTGTAAGGAAAAATCCCAAGTCTTCTAATTCACTCAAGGCTCGCACGAATAATCATACCAATCAGAATGCATATAAAGAGACGTATGATTATGTTGATGTTTATGGGAGACAAATCAGGCCTTCTAATCTATCTGATTACAATAGAAGTGCCCTGTTTGTATAGATCCCTAAAACCATCACTAACCCCTCAGGACCCAATCCTAAAGGGGTACCTAAAACCTGATTCGATTGCAGGTTCGTGTGGGTTTGGCCAACAAAGGAGGTGTACAAGCAACTATCTGGTACATCGACAGTGGATGCTCAAGGCACATGACAGGAAGCAAACATCTCCTTAGCTCTTACAAAGAACAAGAAGGCCCACGTGTACTCTTCGGCGATGATAACCTTGGTTTTACCAAAGGATTCGGAACCTTAGAGAATGATGATGTACAAGTTACTGGAGTCTCGTATGTCGAAGGTTTAAAGCATAATCTGTTATCAGTATCACAATTCTGCGACAACAGATTCAGTGTTGAGTTCTCGAGTGATCAGTGTACTATAAGGAATCGAGCTACTCAACAAACCCTGCTAACTGGTTCAAGGAAAGGAACAATTTATACAGCAGATTGGAACAGTTGCCCAAGAAATGCATGCCTGATTGTTAAGAGTTCCAAAAGTAGCAGTTGGCTCTGGCACAAAAGAATGAGTCATCTGAACTTTAAAACTATTAACAAGATAGCTAGGATGTCTTTGGTTGAGGGACTTCCGGATGAGGTATTCTCCAAAGATCAGACATGTGCCGCATGTCAGAAGGGAAAACAAGTTAAAGCCTCATTCAAGGGAATACCTGGACCAGCATCCAGTAGAGTATTGCAACTGCTCCATATGGATCTATTTGGCCCAGTTACACCAGTCAGTCTCAGCGGACGCAAATATACTCTGATAATCGTGGATGATTATTCTAAGTTTACCTGGGTTGTATTCTTATATAAGAAGAATGAGACAACAACAAAGATACCTGAGCTGCTCAAGAAACTACAAAACGAAAATGGTGTCAGTATAGTGAAAATCAGATCAGATAAAGGTACATAATTTCTGAACTCTTTTATTACTGATTTTTGCACTAAGTTTGGTATACAACATGAGACGTCAGCTGCAAGAACGCCACAACAGAATGGAGTAGCAGAACGAAGAAACAGAACATTCAAGGAAGTTGCTCGCACTATGTTAGCTGAACATGCAACACCAAGCCATTTATGGGCAGAAGCCATCAATACTGCATGCCACACTCAGAACAGATGTTCTCTGACTAAGTTCACTACAAAACACCCTATGAACTGTGGAAGGGCAGAAAACCTCGTGTTTCTTACTTCCATGTTTTTGGGTGCAAGTGTTTCATACACAACAATGGGAAAAGTCAGTTGAAGACTTTTGAGGCCAAGTCAGATGAGGGTATATTCTTAGGATATTCCTCATCCAGCAAGGCTTTCAGGGTTTACAACAGACGAACCCTAGTTGTGGAAGAAACACCTCATGTGGTCTTTGATGAGACATCTTCTGAACAAGAGAAAGCTGCCTCAGAACAAGCAGTACCAGATCAACCGGTACCTGATACGCATAAAAATGGATCAGTTAAGTATCAAGGAGAAATAATCTAAACACGTAACAGTGTATATCCCAGAACATGATCTTGCTGATTCACCAGGTCAATCAGACCCTAAGGTACGCACAACTGTCAATGAAGAAGTTGGTACAACTGAGACAGTATCAACTGAACCATCTGGTTCAGGGGGAACTCCTGAAGTTCCTACAGACAGACATCAGCACATGATGAGTCCAACATCAGCTGAGACATGTTCATATCAAGGGGATCATAATTCCGCACCACTCCCAATCACTAGTAATGAACTACTATCAGAAGAGGATAATGTTCTCCAAATAGACGCAAATCAGAAAAGAAGTACCTGGATAACCAGTCATCCAACTGATCTGATTATTGGAGACCCATCTGATAGAGTCAAAACTAGACATCATATTGGTGAAAGTGCCATGAATTGTTGTTATTTGTCTTTGAAGGAACCAACTGAAGTAGAGGAAGCTCTACAAGACACAAGCTGGATTCTAGCCATGCAAGAAGAACTGGAACAGTTTGAGAGGAATCAAGTTTGGAAACTGGTGGACAGACCAACTCATCAAGACGTGATTGGCACAAAGTGGGTATTCAAGAACAAGAGAGATGAGAATAATGTCATAACCAGAAATAAGGCAATATTAGTTGCTAAGGGGTATTCACAATCAGAAGGAATTGATTATGATGAGACCTTTGCACCAGTCTCTTGCCTAGAAGCCATTCGGTTGTTTCTGGCATATGCTGCCCACAGAGGGTTCATTGTGTATCAGATGGATGTAAAGAGTGCATTCTTAAACGGGGTACTAGCGGAGGAAGTTTATGTTGAAGAACCTCCAGGCTTTGAAAAGGGTGACCAAGTGTACCGTTTAAGAAAAGCTCTTTATGGCCTGAAACAAGCTCCTCGAGCTTGGTATGATACACTCTCTCAGTTCTTGATAGACAGCGGGTTCACTAAAGGAATAGTGGATAGAACCTTATTCAGAATAGAAGATGGAGAAGATATTCTGATGGTTCAGATTTATGTGGACGACATCATCTTCGGATCTCCCAATAAGAGGCTATGTGAAAAGTTCAGCAAGTTGATGCAAGGGAAGTTCGAGATGTCCATAATGGGTCAGATGAATTACTTTATGGGTTTACAGGTCAAGCACAGTACAGAAGGGATATTCATCTGCCAGGCAAAGTACACAAGGAATTTGTTGGCTAAGTTTGGAATTCAGAATAGTAAGGAAGCCAAAATTCCCATGATGACTGGATTCAAGATGGATCCAGATGAGGATGGTCAGAAAACTAATCAGAAAGAATATAGGGCTCTCATTGGATCTTTACTATACATGACGCCAAAGCCAGACCGGATATCACTTTTTGCAAAGAGGTGTATGTGCGGTTTCGAGCAAATCCAATGAAAAGCCACAGAAGCGACTAAAGCGGATTCTTAAGTATCTGAAGGGGACAATAAACCTTGGTTTATTTTACCCATCAAATGATAATCTAGAGCTTAGTGGGTATTCTGGATTCTGATTCACGGAGGTTGAAGAATCGACGGAAGTCAACCTCGGTACATGTCAGTTTTAGGTAGCAAACCTGATCTCTTGGTTTTCGAAGAAGCGGAGACATCGATTCAGACATCTACTCTTGAAGCGAAATATATGGCTACAGAAGTCTGTTGTTCCCAAATCTTTCTGGCTAAGTCGGCCGGTGAGGATTACAACATTGTAGCTAAGAACGTACCAATATTTTGTGACAGTAATAGTGCTATTACAATCACTCAGAATTCTGTTCTACATACAAGATGCAAGCATGTGGATGTCAGACACCATTTTATCAGAGATCATGTTGAAAAGAAGAATATCAGAATGGAAAAGATCCATCTTGATAAAGCGAAAAGTCGATATTTTAACTAAGCCACTAGTTGAGATCAGATTCAGAGAATTATGCAATGAGCTAGGGCTTCTGGATCATGGAGAAAATGGACCAGAAATGTTTGGTGGACTGGTCTCCAGAACCAGTTGGTTAAGAGACTAACCAGGTTAAGAGGAATCAGTTGAGTTAGGAATCTCAAAGTGATCGGACAATCGAACAAGGAGCCCCGATCCGATGATCGGACAAAGGCCGTCGAGAAAAATTAGACAAGGAATCGATCCCAAGATCAGACAAGGAACTGATCAGTTTAAGATATATTAGATTAAGGGGGAACTGATTAGATTGGAAGGATACTTTATAAGTCGATTAAAGATACGGTCAACAAGCAAGTTGTATAAGTTTAAGGCTACAAATCGCATAAGTAAGTAGAGGCAACACAACAATGAAATAATAGAACTTTTCATTGATAAGGACCCGGAGGTCAGATTTACATTACAACCTACAAGTACAAGAGGACTCGGAGGTCAGTACATAAACCATAAACCATAAAACCTAAGCCTAACCCTAGGAAGGGGGGGAGAGAGGCTTTAAAGATTTTAGAGCCTGATGCTCTCATTCTCCCCCGATCCTAAAAGGGGCGTGAGAGGCCTTAAGATAATCCTGAGCCACCCTCAGAGCTTCGGAGTGAGGAGCGAGAGCGCCCTTGAAGGATTTCTATGCCTGGAGCCACTAGACCCAAAATCAATGGGCTCTCCAGCTGTTAAATGGGACACAAGTGCCAAAGGTTTGGTCAAAAGACCATAAGGCCACTAGTGTCGCATGCAAAAATTGAGTTTGATATACGAAGATCAGCTATTGTCTGATCAAGACCGCATATCAAACCCATGTTTTGTATCAGACTGAGTCTATTGATGCTAATTCCTTCATCTCGATAGGCACACAAGGTGCATACGGTTAGGAGAAGTGCCTTCTCATTTGCTATAGCAGATCCGCCGCCTCGGTGGTAGAGAAACTTTGTAATAATTGTATGTGTAATCTTCGATGACGACGAAAGCAGTGTGAAGGAACACACAGGGTTGATTTGAGAAGCTGAAATCATTGGAGAAGGGTTAAAGGCTTTTGCCGGGAGTTTCACCGGAGATAAGGGATTCATCAGAAAACATGGAGTATAAGCTAAAGAAGATGTATGGTTTATGTTGTGTTGATTGCCTAAAACCCCAGGCCAATTTACAGGAGGAAAATAGGGGTATAAATGCAAATTTATTTTCTCAAAAGACCTTAAGAGAAATTTGCATCGACAACGCGTAAGGAACACGCGGCCGATGGTTGGATGAGTTAACGGTGTGAGTAATCACAACGTATCTATACCATTATTACGGAATGTCAAATCGCACCGATTTGGGAATCGAGACGACTTTTTGACTCCCCAAAGTAAATGCTTTATCGGGAGTATGACTTAAGTGCATAGGAAATGCGGCCCGAATAGAAGAAGACTGAAGGATGAAGAGGATCAGATAACTGTATCAGATAAGTGGATCAGATAGGTAACGAAGTGGATCAAACAGGAATCTGATCAGATGAGTGGAATATTGTTGTGAAATGCTAAAGTATAGGCTACCATCAGTAAGGTCAACAATGATCAAGCCAACCAGATCAGATCACAGTGGTAACTGGTTGATTACAACATCAATCAGTCAGATACGTTTCTTATTTATCCCTTTCTGAACATCTTATGTGCATTATTTAAATAAATTGGTTTCTACTCTGCCTTCTCTTAACTTTGTGACGCATGCACTGCAAAACATTAAATGCGGACATGGGAATGTGTATTTAATGCGTTTTATTATGAATTTTTGAGTCCAAAATACGAGAAGACTACTTTTCTCAACCGTGCGATTAAAACACTTTTTTGGCCGACTAATCTCAGCAATTGGTTTCAAAACACGGACACTTGAGTACCTTTGAAAAGTTGTGCAAAAAGGTTTCCCTCGTATACTATAAATCCAAATCTTTCTCAGAAAACCCTCTTTCCACTACTTCGTCTTCTCAAAAGATCAAATTTTCAAAATCTTCAGAAATTTACTTTCCAAAATCAATTGATTATATTTTCACGATTTCTCAATCCTACGAATCAATATCTGGTAATTTTTTTTTCTGCATAATTTCAATTCACTCTGGTTATTAGTCGTGTTGCTATGTCTCTGTAATTTCTATCTGCATCGATCTACATGCTTATTTGCTTAATTGATGCTTAGATTGCTGGTTTGACTGAGATTATTGAAATAATTTATTCAAACTAACATCAATTTGCATATCATACAGAAATGGCATATCTTGTTGCACGACAGGGCCAAGGGAAAAAGTTCTGCAACTTCGCATCAATGAAGAAAGACATCATTGATGAGAAATATGTAGTATTTTCAATCACCTCAGATCTGAATCACTGGAAATTCTGGAGTGCTTGCGAGCATGTGGCCTTGAACAATATTGCTCTAGACATCAGAACATAGTCCAAACTCATGAAGCCCTAGAATTTTTGTACAATCTACAGAAGGATAAGGACATTGATGCTGACCTGATTTCATCCGTTGGTGGATTGGAAGTACGAGTGTCGAATGACGATCTTCAGAGGATCTCCGGTCTCACTCGAGGAAGCATCAACCCAGAAACCTGCATAACTGATGTAGGAGAGGACTTTCTTGAAGTCGAGCTGTTGAGACCAGCAAACAAGGAGAATACAACGAATGTCAAAGCCTCCTACCTCAAGAGGAAATATTGCCTTCTTCTTGAGATCGTTCAGAAGGTGATTATGTGCTCAACCTACAGTCTTGATGCTGTCACTTCTTATAAGATCAGTGTCATGACTTCAATCATCAAGAAAGCTTCAGATATGGATTGGTTGGGTATGGTCAAGGCAAGACTGCGGAAAGACTCGGGGAAGTTCGATCTGACCCAGAGGAATGAAGTGTGCTTATCTTCCAAGTGCTCCTTCATGCACAAAATCTCAATCATTCTGTCCGACAAGTTGCTAAAGAATTATGAATGGAATGAGAATGGTGCGAAGGTGTATCAAGTAAAGCACAAGGCCATCTTGGGCAAGGATGAGCCTCTGCCTGGACAATCTGATGAGGACCCCACTCCTTATGTGCCCAAACCAAAGGGAGAAAAGAAGGGAAAAGAAAAGGCAACTGCATCTTCAGAAGCACAGGGAATGGCCATTCCAGAGAAGAGGTTGAAGAGGAAGGATCTGGCCAAGAAACCAGATGCTCAACGAAAACGTCAGAAGAGAGTTACTTCTCCTCTGAAGACTGCTCCTAGTTCTGCTCAGCAAGTTCACATAACGGAGGATCTGATTCAGGTTGAATCAGAAGTGAGGATAGCAGTCAGTTCTGAGCACACTGCCAGTGAAGTAAGGGACGAGCTGATGATCAAAGAAGAAGAAGAGAAAGCTGTCAGAGGAACTGAAGTGGAGCACTCTGAGGAAGAATCACCATCTGATTCTCTGCCTCTCACCAAGATCTTCCAGAAAGAAAGATCATCTACACCCACCTCCAAATCGTCATCACCCTCTCCTCAAAAATCATCACCACCACCTTCTCCTCAAAAAACATTCTCACCCTCACCAGTCAGATCACCCAGATCTCCCATTCCCCCAACCATTGAACCTGTTCAGGAAACTGACCTCAACAAGTGGAAAACGAACCTGAACCACAAATATCCCCATCTCACTCTCCAAACAAGACACGGAGGAACTCGAGAGAGATCGACCAAAGATGTGTCCATCTCTCACAATCCCTTCAACACCAGAACCGTGCTTGCTTCACCTGACTCTGAAAGCCCGATCATAAGAATTATGAAGCAACAAATCAAGGAGTATCTCACAACTGGACTGCTTCCAATGAGAAAAGACATCCTCTGTGCTAGCCAGATCTTGCTTCGATTGAATGGGATCGAAGATCGAGCGAGAATGGTTGTGTGGAGTATACATCACCGGAGATGATTAGATTCATCAAGACCGCATGACCAAATAATATGATGATGAATTTTCAAAGTTCAGCGGTTAGAAATGAAGTAAGAGGACTTCTACCATACGGTGATGAAGGAAGGAAAGGTCATGTCACCGATACTCAGAAGCTCCTCCTTTGAACAACTCCTTCCACCTTTGCGTCCCGACAACAAGCTAGATCTTTGTCGAATTCAAGGATGCCTACTATGGATTTCTTGTTGCTGACAAAGGAGGATCCATAGAAGAGAAGATCTAGACAAGCTGATGCAAAGGATGTACAAGATGTTTGGAATCCCCAAAGAACTTCAAAGGTTCAAGTACACCTGAGGAAGACAACGTGAAATCAGATGATAGGCACGTTTTTATGTGATACGTAATGCACACACCTATCCCAATGAAATATTCTATCTCTCGATTCTAAGACAACATCTCATCGTACATCTTAAAGTATGTCTTTGTTTTACATTATCTTTCGCATTTCTACTCATGTTATCTGTTTTTTGGCGATTAAGTGTTTTGGTTCCATCAAAAAAATGAAATTGTTGGGAAATTTGTATTTAGTTTTGATGGAAGTTCCAAAACAAGGTTGTAATAGGACCAAATCTGGTGAAAAGGATGTATGATGACTTAGAATCGATTAAGATGACCAAACAACTTGAAATGTATAGATACCTGATGTAAAAGATAGGTCATATATTGAGGGGGAACTCAATATGTATAGGCCAAGTCAAATTATCAGATGACCAGATAAGGTCAGATGATCAGAAGACTAAGACAAGTCAGAAGACAAGAAGAAGTCAGATGATCAGGTGAAGACAAAAGACACTGAGACTCAGAGAAACCTGAAGACTCAGATAAGCCTGGAGACTCAGAGAAACCTGAAGACTCAGATAAGCTTGAAGACTCAGAGAAACCTGAAGACTCAGATAAACCTGAAGACTCAGATAAGCCTGAAGACTCAGAGAAACCTGAAGACTCAGTATGACACTGAAAACATTAAGAGTCAGAGTAACCTAAAGATCAGAAGACTACCAGAAGACCAGAAGACCAGAAGACCTACATCAGCCGAGTCTTCAAATTGTGCTAAGACAATCTGCATCAGAAGACTCTATCAGGTAGGATGATCAATTATCTGATCAGGTCAGCTCACACCTGGTGTCAACCAAAATGGTACACCAGACCATGCGAATCTTCTAGAAGAAGAATATCAAACGTCAATTAGACAAATACTTAAGTGTCGTACTCGTGAAGCCAATGAAAGAGCGACACGTGCACAAAAAGAGCTGACAATGCAAGATTCGACGCTGTGGACACAAACGACGCTAATCATGCCTTCGACCATGCCGATATTCAAAGCACGTCACATCAAATCCTACAAACCTACCAAATATAGACCGAAATTCAAATTGCTCTCCAACGGCTCTTTGATTTCGTGGTCTATAAAATGGGATTGCTCTTCAAAAGTGAAGAAGACACCGAAGGAGCGGAACAACGATATTAACACAAATTATCAAGAAGCAAAAGCTATAGCAGAATTTCCGCTCGAAGAACACCAAATTTGAAGATTATTCTTAAAGTGTTCTTCCCATTGTTCTTAGCATAGAAATCCTATCCTCTAGCATTTGGCTACATAAACACTAGGATAGATTTCCAGTTGGAACCTCAACAAATCTTTACCCAAACTCAAAAGTTAGGTTAAGTTCGTTTTGCAAGATTTCAGACTAGGGATTCTAGTTCTGATTTCTGGGATCGGTTGAGTGTGAACTCGATAAACATCTGTTGGGTGTTGGACTAACACATTAAACTAAGTCCAGTCGGTTAAGTTGGTTTAGTTGGTGCCCCTTGTGATAAGGGAAGAGTGGACGTAGGATCGATTGTCTGAACCACTATAAAAATCTTGTGTGCATTTACTTGCTCTTTATTGCTTTACACTATTACACACAACAAAGCTTAAAACTACATACATATTCTGAGTTAATATCAGTCTGCACCAAGCAACTGATCTGATCAGGTTGACAACTTAGTCAGCCGATTGAAAACTGACTTGAGAATCGGATTTGATAAACTGGTTTTTCACACGGGTCCGCACTATCAGTCAAACTTATAGATATCTAACTGATCTGCCCTCAGGCGCTCAGAAAGATTGAATATCAGTCTAAACTGATTCACTTGCACTCTGATCAGGCAAACTGCAATCACTCCTAATCTGCACGAAAAAGTTTTCAGAAGTCTATTCACCCCTCCCCTCTAGACTTCGGCCCTCACGAAACCTGTTCGGGACCTACAGAAACACTGAGAAAGAAAGGACCTGAAAGTTGAAGGATCCTCATCCAAGAAGAAGAACTCCAAAACCAAGGAGGAAAGTGATCAGGATGATGATACCAACAGATGTTAAAACTGTCAGAAGAAATGTCACTTTCAATATGACTGTCCTGAGCTAAAGAAAGAAAGGAAAGACAAGCCAAGAGAGACAAGAAGATCTCCAGCAAGAAAGTTATGATTGCTGAGGAAGAAGAACATTCTGAAGAAGGTTCCAGTTCCTCAGATGAGATTTTCTCAGATAGTGACAGTGATGATGTCTGTCTTATGGCTGTGGAGGAGGTAAATTCTTCTATCTCTGTTGTTGCTCCTACACAAGCACATGAGTTCTCAAGTTCTATTGTAAACAGTAACTTTGACCTGATAGAGATCCTGAATGGAAAATTAGAGAAATCCACTAAAGAGATTCAGCTTATCAGAACTGAGTTCAATGACCTCTTTGAGAAGCATGAAACTCTAAAGAAATGTGAGGATAGTGCGCAGAGAAAGTTAGCTCTATTGAATTCTGCATCTAAAGTGATAGATGAAATTCAGAGTTATAAAAGACCTGCAACTATAAAAGCTGGATTGAGATACATTCCAGGGAGAACCTCACAAGGTCTTCTGAATGCTGCTTCTAGTAGCACCAAGACTGTCTTTGTTAAACTAGTGGCATCTAATCTTCTTACTGAAGAACTGCCCAGAGTTTTAGACAAGGGTAAAGGACCTATGGTTTCAGAAAAACTGAAGGTTCAGGGAAGAAAGCCCAGACCTCAGGAAAAGACTAGAAAACCTGAACACTTAGTAGGAAATCTTCAGGCCAGTACTTCAAAGCCTCAGGCTAAGAATACCAATCTAAAGAGATCTGCACTCAACCATCATAGGAATTTTCAGAAGAGAAACACTCAGCAGAGATATTCTCAACTGAAAAGACCAAGTCCTCAGATTACTGAAAGACCCCAATTTCAGTACAGGCAACCCAAACCCCACTTGCCTAAGGGTAAAGGTTTCTTGAACCCAAGTTAGCAGAGACAGAGACCAGCTGCACAAAGGCACTTGAACAAAAGGCCTGAGCCAAAGAAGAACTCTAAGCTCATGTTCATGCTAAGACTGGCACTCATACACAGGATATTGCCAAGGCACCTAGGGTGGTGAATGTGTATGTAGATGTTTATGGGAGACAAATCAACCACTCTAAAGTAATTAGAGTTGTTAGGCAGATTTGGGTTCCAAAAGGTACAGCTAACCTGGTAGGACCCTACACCAAATGGGTACCTAAGAACAGATCTGTTTTTCAGGTGAAAGAAAAGGGCACTGAGCTGAATGAAGACAACATAACACTGATGAGTGGAAATGAATTGGCTCCTGCTGTATGGTATCTGGATAGTGGATGTTCAAAACATATGACAGGATATAAGCAACTAATCACTGACTGTGTTGAGCAAAAAGGCCCTCAAATCACATTTGGAGACAATTCCAAAGGACAAACTTAAGGATATGGAACTCTTGAAGTTGACTCTGTTCATATCCATGGTGTTTCATATGTGTCTGGTCTAAAGCATAATTTGCGTTCTATCAGTCAATTCTGTGACAAAGGATTCAGTGTTGAGTTCTCAAAGAACTTATGTTATGTAAAAGACAATACTTCACATAAAATTCTACTGACTGGTACTAGAAAAGGAAATGTGTATCTTGCTGATGGAAGTTCAACTCCTAAAGATACATGTTTGGTTGCAAAAAGTTCCACTGATACCAGTTGGTTGTGGCACAAAAGAATGAATCACTTAAACTTCAAAACCCTGAACAAACTTGCAAGATTAGCACTTGTGAGGGGGTTACCCAATAAAGTGTTCAGTAAAGATCATGTATGTGATGCTTGTCAGAAAGGAAAACAAATCAGAGCATCTTTCAAATGCAAAGTAGATGTTTCTACTGATATCAACACTGCATGCTACTCTCAGAACAGATCCATGCTGACCAAGAACCAAGGAAAAACTCCATATGAGCTGTGGAATGAAAGGAAGCCTCTTGTTTCTTTCTTTCGTGTGTTTGGTTGCAAGTGTTTCATACACAATAATGGTAAAGATCAGTTGAAAACTTTTGATAGCAAAGCTGATGAAGCCATCTGTTGCAAGACTAGAAGCCATCAGATTGTTTCTTGCATATGCTGCCCACATGAAATTCACAGTCTATCAGATGGATGTGAAAAGTGCATTTCTGAATGGTGTGCTTAAGGAAGAGGTTTATGTAGAACAACCTCCTGGTTTCAGACAGAATAACCTTGTTTACAGGCTTAGGAAAGCCTTGTATGGTCTTAAGCAAGCACCCCGAGCATGGTATGATACCCTTTCTCAGTTTCTTACTTACCATGGTTTTATCAAAGGAACTGTTGATAGGACTCTGTTCAGAATAGAAGAGGGGAAAGACATCTTACCTGTTCAAAGGAGCTGTTGATAGGACTCTGGTAGATTACATCATATTTGGATCTCCAAATCACCGGCTGTGTGAAAAGTTTTATACCCTAATGAAAAGAAAGTTTGAGATGTCAATGATGGGGGAGATGAATTTCTTTCTTGGACTTCAGGTGAAACAAACTAAGGAAGGAATTTTTATCAATCAAGCAAAAATACACCGTTTTGAGATCCGATTGCAAAGTATGGTGTACAAAAATTGCAATGCGGTTAGAATTCCTATGAATACTAACTACAAGATGGATCCCGATCAAAGAAGGCAAATCGATAAATCACACTTGATTATAGAGGATCATTGGATCAATTTTATATCTCACAAACTAAGTAGGCACGATATAACATTTCTTTGTTGGGATATGTGTAAGATACCAAAGCTAATCCTAAGGCTTTAACCACATGGAGGCTTGCCAAAAAGATTCTGAAATATCTTAAAGGCAATGTGAATAGAGGATTATGGTATCGGTGATGATAACCTTGAATTAACCGGGTTATTGGATCTCGATTATGGAGGATGTAGAATTGACAGAAGTCTACCACGGAACTTGTCAATTTCTTGGAAGTAAAATGATATCATGGTTTTCAAAGAAACAAACCTCGATAACCACGATCTTCTTGAAATTTGAATACATGGTCATTGCGAAGAAGTTTGTTGTGCCTGATTTTTTAGCTCAGACAATAATTGAGGGATTATAAGATTATAGCCAATGAAGTACCTATATTTTGTGATAATAATAGTGCAATTGCTATTACACAAAATCTGTATTGCACACGGATGTAAGCATGTTGATATCGGACATCACTTCATCGAGAGATCATGTTGAGAAGAAAGACATCGAAATGGAGAAAATTCATGCTAATAAAAGCGAGAGTCGATATCTTGACTAAACCTTTGGTTTGAATCAAGATTTCAGGAACTATCAGTTGAATTAGGTATGTTGGATCCAGGTGATGAGGTTTTCAGATGCATGAAGTTTTCTCAGATTTTTTACTGAGAAACTCAGGATAAAATTGAGAGTACTGAACACCGAGTCTTGGAAAACTCAGATATCACGAAGATCGAGATCTTTCGATATTATCTTGACCTTTTATCAAGATCGATTACTCGATCTTATCTTGACCTTTCTCGATTTTCGATATTATCTTGACCTTTTATCAAGATCGATTTTCGATATTATCTTGACATTTTATCAAGGTCAAAACTTCGATAAAGACCGATGATGGAGAAATTAGTCTGAAAAAGTATTGACTCATGCAACACATTTATTGTCTAACTGAATCTCAGTAATCATTGACAATAAATAACAAAACACTTGAAGGAATATTTGGACGGGACCTTTGAAATACACGAGGAAAGTCAATGGTCTGCAGGAACAGTAATTAAATGCACTGTTCATTAATCACCAATAGGGATAAATTGACGGCGTTATATTTGTGAAACCGTCCTTTCATATACCCGATTTAGTCTGTTTTTAATCTCGACCGTCGATTTTTCTTCATCTATGCGATTTTCCATGAATCAAAATCCTATATCTATTGAAGAATTCCTTCAAAGCCCGATTCCAAATAACCTTCATCTTCAAAACACTCTGCGTCAAAAACTCTCGATTGTCCAGAAATTATCATCTATCTCAAAACCCTTCACTAAAAAATTCTCCAAAAATGACGTTCTCTGTATACGACAAGCTCATTATTTCTAATAAACCTTGGTATGAATATGTTGTATCTCTCGAAAGCTCATCATATGCAACTCACGAAGAAGAAGCGTTGCATATGATTCGGTTGGCAAAGCTTACTTGCCTGGTTGCAAATCAACATGAGGCTGAATACGCAAAAGAGGTAATAGAGTTTATCTCTAATTTGAAGTTAGATGAGGAAGATTGTATAAAATCACAGATTACAGTCTCGCATTTAGAGCATAGTTCAAAGTATGTGGATTTTGTTAGGGAATTGTATATTATTCCTAAGAATCTCAATGCCATATATGAACTAAGCGATAGAGGTGAAGACCCTACAGTATATATGATGGGTAGGGAGCAAGAATATCTGGATAAGATTGCAGAGCATCCAGTAAAGTTCGAAGCAACTCTGAATAAAAGGCATTTGAAGCCTAAATATCGAGTATTGCTGGACACTGTAAGTAAATGCATCATGAGTAGGTCTGGCAGCTTTGAACAGATAAGCACGCCTAAGTTGAGGTTAATGGCGGCGATTGAAGATTCATCTACCACTGCATTCAACTGGTTACACTATTTAATCAAAGTGGTGAGTGATCAAGTCAAGCAAGTTCAAAAGGTGAATGGATATGTTGTTGTCAAAGGAAAGATCCTACATGCAACCAAGATTGCATTCATCTTGGAAATGTGCAGAGAAGAGAAGGACATCTTCACCAATTCCTCATCCTTTCCAAAGTAAAAAATAATGTTCAAACCATCAACAACAAAGAAGACTTTGAAAGGAAAGAAAGAGAAAAGCTCTTAGTCTCAGGAGGAGACTGCTGAAGAAGAAGCTGGCGAAGCCAAACAAGCCAGGGGGAAAGCCCTGATGTAAGTGAAAAGAGAGAAAGGAGAACAACTGAAGAAGAAAACACTGGCCCCTCAGAAACGCAGAAAACTTCAAACTATTACTGGGAGGAGGTCAGTGACACTGAGGAAATCCAACCTGAAGGCCAACAAGGGCTGAAATCTCCTCTGCAGGTTCTGGCTCAGGTTGTGACAATTGCACAAGATCAAGAAACTGAGGAACAGGTTTTCTCTGAGGTACTCGGAACTTCTTTGAGCTCAGATAAAATTTCTCAGGAAATCTTCAAGGGACCTCAGGTTCCTACTAAAGAGATACCTGTTTAGACCTCAGATCAGTTTGAACCTCAGGAACTGCTGAATTTGGATGCGCTCCTGAGTGAACCATTTCTCGATCCCTCAGCACCAGAACTCTTGCAATCTGATCCTACTGATCCTGAGAGCCCAAAGTTGAAGAAGGGAGAGGCAGAAGAAACTGAATGGCGCAGCAAGGGGGAACGATTCATCCTGGACAGATACCCTGAGCTGAGCGCATATCCTGACCTTCAGGATCTCTTCTTCAGACTCAGAACCACTGTGTACATCCTGAATCAGACTCTTCCAGAGATGCTGAATATAGCCTCCTTCAGAGGAGAGGATTGGTGGAATGCTGAGACTGCTGTTCTGACAGAGTTCTCTGGATTCAGGAAGACAAAGCTCAGAATGAAAATTGCTGATTTTGATGAGCTAGTCAAGAGGAAGGTGGCTGAGAGAAGGGAAGATGATGTTGATGCCTCCAGTTCTAAGGATCAAGATAAAGAGGGTGACAAACAAGATGATCCTGAAAATCAATCTCAGATGGAGAAGGAAACTGATGCTGGACAGACTGATATCTCACATCCTCAGACTGAAGTTAGCACTCTTCAGGTATCTTTTGGCACTATTAAACATTATGCCAAAGCTACTGAAGTTCCTATCTTTAAATCTGTTATGTATGATATGCAGACTGAGGCTCAGATGGAGCACCCAACTCAGGTGAAAAAAGATGTACAAACTCTAGAGATTGACTTCAGTCCTATATTGGATAAATTGGAGAAGGTGGTGCCAATGGTGGAGAAAGTGACTCAAATTGAAGAAACCTTGGCAAGCCAATCTCAAAAGCTGGAAACTCTGAGTTCATCTTTAGACATGCTGCAACTACAACCATCTCTTGCAGATAAAATGACTTCTATGGAAGGCAAGATTGATGTAGTCAAAACTGAGCTCAATGCAGAGATGAAGCAGATGTATCAGGAAAGAACAGCCTATCTAGAAGCAAAGCTGGTTGAGAAGAATGATCTTATGATCAAGACAGCTGTTGAGGAAATGGGCTCTATGCTCATGACCAAGATGACAAAGACGATGCATAATGTCTTCTCAAATCAGTTTGCACCTCTTTCTGAAGAGTTCTCAACGGCTAAAAATCACATGAGAAGGCTAGAGGATGAGTACGATCAGTTGGCAGGGGAAGTGCGAAGTATATGCAAAGAGCAATATCATATGGATATTGCACTTTCTCAACTTCTTCCAAGGTATGGTGCCAAAAAGGGGGAAGGCCTGGTGGCAAACTAAGTAAGTTGTTGGCACAAACCTTGAAGAGAAAGGCTCATAAAGAAGCTGAAGAAAAGATAATTGCTGATGCCTTAAAAGAAGTTGAAGCCACTGAGAAGCTCAAGTTCAAAGAAGCTGAAGAACCTATCTAAACTCAAACTTCTGAGCAAACTATTCAGGAAGTAATTTCTGAGAAACTGAGTGGTAGAAGGATAATTGAGACAAGCCAAGCCGGTGAAAAACAAGTCAGATCTGGAAAGAGAAAGGCTGTGGCATTTGTAGAGCAAGAGAAGAAGAAAAGAGCTAAAGCTTCTAAATCTACTCAGAGGAAATTGATAATAGATTTTGAAGAATCTGAGGAAGAAGCTGAAAAAGAAGTCTTCAATACTAAGAAAGCTCTGAAAACCCTTCAAATTGAAAAGGAGAAGAAGACTGCTGCTTCTGTATCAGGTGTTCCTGTGATCAGGAAAAAGAAAGAAGAAGAGCAGAAAAGAAGAAGTGGTTTCAAGAAGTTTTTGAGCAAAAGGAGGGGTACAGAGAAAGCTCAGAAATGGCCGCACATTGACAAATGGATGCCCATTCAGTTCAATGATGCGTGGGAGGAAATCAAGAGAATCTTCTGGTTCTATTATGAGATTCTGAGGGAATGGAGGGGGAGCAGCTCGGATATGAATGAAGCCTTCATTGAGTATTTATTGACATTCTATCCTAAGTACCTGCAAAGTTGGATTAACTTGGTAGATGAAAGAAATACGCAGATATTAGCCCCTGGTCCATACACTTACCCAGCTCCAAGACTTGAGAATGGCTATGTGAATGAAACAACCATTTCTCAGAAGATAGCTCAATATGCCATCCAGCTAGGCCTAACAGGAAACAACCCTGATATCATCAAAGCAAGGGATGAACTGAAGAAAAGATACTATGGGATGTTCAACCTGGAGGTGCCAGAGGATGAAGTTGAAGAAGATTGAAGATTCTGTACTTCTGTTTTTGTTTTTGATTTTCATTGTAATCTATAACTCTTATCTCACATCAATGAAAATTTTATCTTTATGCTCAAAGATAATATCTCATTATCTTTTTACATGTCTTTTATCTTTGATATGCCTTATGTTTTGAAATTGTTTGAAAAATTGCCATTTTGGATTGTAATAAAAAAACTGAAACATGAGTATAGGTTAGGTTTTTGTAACAAGATGGTTTTGGCATCATCAAAAAGGGGGAAATTGTTGGGAGATGAATTTAATAAAGAAGTTTTGATTAGATCCCAAAACCCCTGAGTATGACATGTTCAGGATAATCTTGATAGACTGAGTCAGGTTTCAGTATAGAGTGTTCAGGAAGTTATCTGCACCATGTATAGTCAGCAGATATAGATCAGGTTAGATTTTGAAGAAACTGAAGACTCAGTAAGTTGCTGAAGAAACTGAAGACTCAGTAAGTAACTGAAGACTCAGTAAGTTACTGAAGAAACTGAAGACTCAGTAAGTTGCTGAAGAAACTGAAGACTCAGTAAGTAACTGAAGAAACTGAAGACTCAGTATGTCACTGAAGACACTGAAGACTCAGAAGACACTGAAGACTCAGAAGATACTGAAGACTCAGAAGACACTAAAGACTCAGAAGATACTTAAGACCCAGTAGTTACTGAAGACTCAGTAAGATACTGAATACTCAGTATAACCTGAATGTTCCGAGGCATTGAATAATATCTATCTGAAGACTACAAAACTGAGAAAAACGCAAATATTCAGATAAATAGATATTGCCCAAGACATTCATATGTAGACAAAAGGAACTAAGTCTAAGTGTTGTTTAAGGTTATCTCATTCAGAGAGATTGACCAAAAAGAGCCGTTATGTTTGTCTACATTTACTGAAGACAAGAACCAATCAGAGGAAGACAACACTGTACTTTACTGACACTGAAAGCGACAGGACTCTGAATCATGTCAGTAGTACTATGTTCCAGACTGCAAAAATTGGTGATTGGCTACATGAAAGCATATTTCCTAAAACATGCAAGGGAGTATTCAAACCCTAAATATAGTCGTTCACCAAACACCATAAGAGGAAACTCATGAAGCTATCTCCTCCAACAGATAGTTTTTCAAGAGTGACCTTGGTGAAGTTGCCTATAAATACTAGTGACCCTTTACATTGAGAGGTCACGGAAATTTTCAAAGCTGTTGGGATTATACTGGAAAATATACTTTTACTTTGTATAATCAGACTGAATTTCGGACTTATTTACTGAAATAAATTATTTATCACTGATGCTTTAAATATCATCGAATGTTACATATATTTACTGCATAACTGTTCAATAAATAGTACGTGTTACATTGTAGTTAATTTAGTGATACCAGATCACAGAATATTAAATTAACAGTCCCTTGTAACTAAAAGTACACCATTCACGACCTAGATGGAAATGAACAATCCATCGTGTAAGGTTGAAGTGTAAGGCTCAGATTTGTTTGTCTTGACCAAGAGATTACACTAGTGCATGACTGATGCACTGAAGAGGACCTACAGGAGGACAAATTCTTCAGAACTGAACTAGGAAGAATCAGACCTCAGTGGTTAGTTATTTCTTAATCTTCGTCCCTTAAATAGGATTGTGTGTGGTTAGTAACTATTGCTTTGACTTATTACGGGTAGAGAATCAAGGAGATTCAATACTTTATATCTTGGGCAATATTATTGGTCACATGCGATTGTTAAGATTTAATACGGAGAATCGTGTGCAAGTACACTTGTTCGATTTGCCCCCTTGGGAGGTTCATAAATTTTATCATACCAAATATTGCAAGTGGAACTAGTTTCCGGTATGGATAATAATGTTGAACCGTTCCTTTACAAAGGATAAAATATATTAATTAATGGAAAGCTATTTCAGTGGCTTGAATTAATTAATGGGCTAGATAATCTTAAACACGGGAAATAATAACCGGGAGCCATATTAACTGTAATATGGGTTAAGATAGATAGTGCAATTTGGTCCCGGTGCAAATGAGTCTTACACGTGTATGGGGGGGGGAATACACGTGTTCAGTGATTTTAAAACTTTTTCTTCACTGAGGTCAGATGGGTCAAGTTGTCCTGATGATTTGGTCCTGAGAAGCACAAATCACCCTGAGTCAAAGTCTACCCGAGACATTGATCCCGAGCTGCTTTCAGAAACCTCAGATAATCCCAACTGAGCCTGAGTACTTTCAGAGATACTGAGTTGCTTGAATAGCTACTCAGATGTGCGGAATGGTCGGCCCTAAGCTTATACTCGTTTTATGCCTTGCTGAAAACCTTCCTTTTAATGGAACAATGATTAAGGCCGTGATTCAGTTAGATGTAACTTCAGTGGATTGAGTCCAACTGAGTATCAGTGAAAATATGCTTTCAGTTAAAGATATGCAACAGATAATCAATGCGATCTGAAGCAAATAACCTGACAAGTTATAGTGGTTCGAGACTCAAGCTCCTACGTCCCACTCTCTCGACTCTTCAGAGAAATTCCTTAATCACCTCCTAAGGTTTTCTGACTACCTCTGTAGTTTACTAACCTTTCCACTTCCTAAGGTTTTCTGACTACCTCTGTAGTTTACTAACCTTTTGTTGGTCCCGGTGGGAAAACCTTATTTTGCGCGTGCGGAAGCAAAACGTTTTGTTTCGGTGCATATAAAACAGGGGTGAGGGCAGAGTGTTTCCAATTTTTCTTTTTAAGATCATGTGTTGTGTTTTGCTTATAACTAGATGCATATGACAAGTATAAACATAAAGCGATAAACAACACACGATAATATATAGTGGTTCGACAACCAATCCTACATCCACTCTCCTCTCTAGGGAAATTCCTTCAAACGGGACTTATCACCCTCCACGGGATTGCTATAGATATTTACCGAGCTCACACTCGAATGGACTTATAACCCTCTCTCGGGTTAGCCTCGGGACTTATCACCCTCCAATTGCCTACAGATGTTTAACGAGTTCACACTCCACGGGACTTATCACCCCTCAAACCGGGATTGCCTAACAACTACCTCAAACCACTTTGGGTTTGGGTTTGGTGTTGTTCCAACTATGGTGAGATTTTCCCTTACAATGGTTTAGCCTCAATGCTAAGGTTGGGAAAATCTCTCTAAGCTTATGATACATCTGGGTTGCTTAGGTTGGGTTCTAGAACACTCTTTGAATATATTTGTATATCTACGGACTTGTGTTCTAGGGTGGGAATCTTTGACTATAACGCTCTTTGGCTTTGTAGGATTTTGTGCATAATCTCCATGCATCCACCCACCGATAATGAAGGAAGAACTTGTATTTATAATGTGGATTTGAATGTTACCGTTGGAGAGAATCACATTCAAATCCATACTATTCTTTGTAAGTTCTGCAGAACTTTTCAGTCTGGTTGTCTTCCTCTCGTTGGTCCCACGTCGGTTGGATTCCAACGGCTTTATTCTCTTCTTGCCTCGGAACATTCGGGATATCTTGAGCATTGATGACATTCTTGAGTCTTTAGTAATTCTTGTGCCTTGATGTTTCTCACGAGTCTTCGAGTTCTCTGAGTCTTGAGTTCTCTGAGTCTTCATGTTCTCTGAGTCTTGAGTTCTCTGAGCCTTCCTTCTCGATATCCTCTTGAGTCTTCGATATCTCGGTTTTCTTCTTGAGTCTTGAACTAACCTTTTTCTATATCTAACTATACATGGTGCGAGATAATATCTAAACACTCTAAAACTAAATCGACTCATCTATCAAGATTATCCTGAACATGTCATACTTAGGAGTTTTGGGATCTAATCAAAATCCTCTTTATTAAATTTATTTCCCAACACCTTTCTATTTTGAGCTTTTTGACTACCTCTGTAGTTTACTTACTCGAAACACACACAAGCTTTTCTTCACTTCTTCTCTAGAGCTTTTCACTACCTCTGTAGTTTACTAACTCTTTACAACTCCAACTCACCAACAATCACACACAAACTACCTTACAAAGGGTTTGGGGTTTCTTGGTTGGTTTCCAACTAGGATGAGATATCCTTTACAATTAAGTACAATGCAAAGGCTAGGATATCTCTACTAAGCTTTGGATATATCTTATCAAGCTAGACTTAGTGAATGAGCTCTCTTCAATGTAAAGCACTTGGGAAATTCTTGGGTTTTTCGAAGTGCTTCAACTTCTGATAATAAGTTTGAGCTCTTGAGTTGCTTACAAATTTCCCGTAACCTTCAATGTATAGGGTCACAAGTATTTATAGGCAGACACCAAGGTCACTCTTGAAAAACTATCCGTTGGAAGAGATAACTCTATGAGTTTCCTCTTATGGTGTGTGATGAACGGCTATTTTTAGGGTTTGAATACTCCCTAGCATGTTTTCGGCAATATGCTTTTATGCAACCAGTCACCACTTTTTGCGATGCTGAACATAGTACTCTTGACATGCTTCGATGACCTATCGCTTTTAATGTCGATGAAAAGTCTGATGTTGTCTTCTTCGATTGGTTTTGTTGTCTTGATTAGTGTAGACAAACACAACGGCTCTTTTTGGTCAATATCTCTGAGTGATATAACCTTAACAACACTTAGTTTTAGTTCCTTTTGTCTGCATCTGAATGTCTTGGGCAATATCTATTTTTTCTAAGTAATGTCGCGTTCTTCCGGTATTGAATCCTTGGATAGATATTTTTCGATGCCTCGGAACATTTAGGTTTATCTTGAGCATTGATGACATTAATGAGTCTTGATAATTCTTGTGCCTTGATATCCTTTGTCTTCGATCTTACATCTTACGTGTCTTGAGTCTTGATGTCTTCGAGTCTTCCACAGATATCTTGGCCCGATATCTTGAGTTTTCTCAGTCTTGATTTCTCGGTTCCTGCTTTGAGTCTTGATTTCTCGATTTCATCGAGTCTTGATTTCTCCGATTTCACACGAGTCTTGATTTCTCGGTTTCTCTTTAGTCTTGATTTCTCGATTTCTCCACTTGTCTTGATTTCTCAGTTTCTCAATGAGTCTTGATTTGTCGATTTCTCGGTTTCTTCTGAAACTTGAAAACTTCGGTTTCATCTTTGAAACTTCGGTTCTTCTTGAAACCACTTTCTTGAGTCTTGAATCTTGAAATCTATCCTGATCTATATCTGCTGACTATACATTGTGCAAATAACATCCTGAACACTCTAAAACTGAATCCTGACTCAACTATCAAGATTATCCTGAACATGTCATACTCAGGGGTTTTGGGATCTAATCAAAATCTTCTTTATTAAATTCATCTCCCAACAATTTCTCCCTTTTTGATGATGCCAAAACCATCTTGTTACAAAACACTTAACCTATACCCAGGTTTCAGTTTTTCCTATTACAAGAATGATAAATCTCTCAGCAATTTTCACAATCATTCTCCCAACAATTTCATAAGAAATCTCCCAACAATTTCTTCAACAACAATCAGGCATATCAAAAGTAAAGACATGTAAAAAGATAATGAGATATTATCTTTGAGCATAAAAGATAAAGTTCCATTGATGTATGATAGAATGTTACAGTTTACAATGAACTTATCAGAAAGTAAAGACAAAAAAGATAAAGAAATTACAAGAGTCTTTAGTCTTGATCTTTAGTCTTCTTTGATCTTTAGCTCTAGCTCTTCAGTTCTCTTCTTCCACCTCATCAGCAGGCACTTCAAGGTTAAACATTCCATAATATCTTTTCTTCAGGGCATCTCTTTCCTTAATGATATCATGATTGTTACCTGTCAGGCCCAACTGAATGGCGTATTGAGCAATCTCCTGAGAAATGGCTGTTTCATTTACCAAGCCATTCTCTAGCTTAGGAGGAGGGTATGAGTATGGACCAGGGGCAGTGATCTGAACTTTTCCTTCATCCGCAAGGTTGATCCAGCTTTGTAAGTACTTCGGATAGAAGGTCAGCAGATAGTCAATGAAAGCCTCATTAGAATCTGAGCTCTCCCCTCTCCATTCTCTCAGCACTTCGTAGTAGAACCAGAATGTTCTTTTAATCTCTTCCCACGCATCATTGAACTGGATTGGCATCCACTTGTCAATGTGCGGCCACTTTTGTGCTTTTGTTGTCCCTCTCCTCTAGCTCGCGAACTTCTTGAAACCACTTCTTCGCCTCTGCTCTTCTTCCTTCTTTTTCCTTATTAAGGGAGCACCTGAAACTGAAGCAGCAGTTTTCTTGGCTTGCTCGATCTGAAGTGATCTCAGAGCTCTTTTGGTGTTGAAGACTTCTTTTTGCGGTTCCTCAGACTCTTCCAATTCTAATATCAGCTTCCTCTAAGTTGGCTTAGAAGCCTTAGCTCTTTTCCCTTCGGGCTCAACAAATGCCACAGCCTTCCTTTTGATAGGCAGTTCAGCTCCGGCTTGGCTTGTTCCAACCTTTCTTCTAGCACTCAGCTTCTCAGCAGCTACTTCTTGCATGGTTTCCTCAGAAACTTGAGTGTAGACAGGCTTCTCCACCTTCTTGAATTTCAGCTTCTCAGTGGCTTCAACTTCTTGCAAGGCTTCAACAATGCTTTTCATCTCAGCTTATTTGTCTGCATTTCTTTCCAAGGCGTGTGCCAATAATATTCTCAGATCAACTCCGGGTCTTTCCCCCTTCTTGGCACCATACCTTGGCAGAAGTTTGGATAGTGCTGTGTCCATATGATATTGTTCCTTGCTGACACTTCGCACTTCTCCCGCCAACTGATCTTGCTCTTCTTCTAGCCTCCTCAGGTGGTTCTTCGCCATAGAGAACTCTTCAGACATTTGTGCAAACTGGTTGGAGAGAGCTTCTTTGAACATATCTATCATCTTGGTCATGAGCATGGAGCTAATTTTCTCAACAACATTTTTGACAAGCATCTCATTCTTCTCCACCAGTTTGGCTTCAAGAAATTCAGTCCTCTCCTAATACTTTTGCTTCAGCTCTGCACTCAATTCAGCTTTGACTCCATCCATCTTTTCTTCCATCTTTCCTTCCATGGTAGTCATCTTTTCAGCCAGAGTAGTCTGAAGTTGCATCAGGTCTGAAGTAGAACTCAGACTTTCCATTTTCTGATTTTGGTTGGCCAATACTTCTTCAATCTGAGCAACTTTGTCCATGATTGGCACAACCTTGTCTAGCTTCTCCACAATGGGAGTGAGATCAATCTCAGGAGCATAGAGAATTTGTTGTTTTTCCTGAGCTGGTTGCTCTGCCTGAGTCTCGGTCTCAACCTGAGCTTCAGTATCAGCCTGAGCTTCGGTTTCCACCTGAGCTTGGGTGTCCACCTGAGCCTCAGTCTGCATATCAGACATTACAGAGTTAAAGAAAGATACTTCAGTAGCCCTGGCATAATTTTTAATAGTACCAAAAGTTACCTGAAGGCTAACTTCAGTCTGAGGATGTTTGACAGCAGGCTCTCCAGTATCAGTACTATCTTTCTCCATCTGAGATTGACTCTCATCATTCCCTTGTTGGTCCCCATCTTGATTTTTGTCTTTGGAGCTCTGAGCACCAACCTCAGCTTCTTTCCTCTCAGCAAGCTTCCTCTTCACCAGCTCATCAAAATCAAAAATTTTCATCTTGAGCTTGGTTTTTCTGAATCCTGAGAACTGAGTTAAAACAGTTGTCTCCTCATTCCACCAGTCTTCACCTCTGAATGAAGCAATGTTGAGCATCTCAGGCAGGGTCTGGTTGAGAATGTATATTGTTGACCTCAGTCTAAAAAATAAATCCTGAAGGTCAGGATATGTGCTTAGCTCAGGGTACCAGTCTAGTATGAACCGTTCCCCCTTGCTTCGCCACTCAGTCTCTTCAGCTTCGCCCTTCTTCAGCTTTGGGCTCTCAGGTTCAGTGGGAAGTTCTTCTGAGGCATCAAGGAATGGATCACTCAGGAGCTCATCAAGGTTCAACAGCTCCTGAGGCTCAGCAAAATCTGAGGATTGGACAGGCAACTCCTCAGTTTGAATCTGAGCTTGCTCTGAGGATTGAGCAGGCACTTCCTCAGTTGGAATCTGAGTTTGTTCTGAGGTCTGAGGTCCTTTGAAAATTTCTTGAGAAAATTTGTCTGAGCTCAGTGACGTCTCAAGAACCTCAGAGAAGACTTGCTCCTCAGTTTGCTCCTGTGCCGTGGATACAACCTGTGCCAATACTTGTAAAGGCAATTTCTGAGCTTTTTGGCCCTCAGGTTGCACCTCCTCAGGCTCACTCACCTCCTCCTCAGTGGAAATCAGTATCCTTCTGCGCTTGGGAGCAAGGGTTTTCTTCCTCACGGCTTCTCCCTTTTCCCTCTTCACCTCCATCAAAGCCTTCCCCCTAGCTTGATGGGCTTCTTCATCAGCAGCAGGCGATTCCACTTTCTTCTCTTTCTTCCCTTTCAAAGTCTTTCTAGTTGATGCAGGTTTGAACATGACCTTAGACTTTGGGAAAGGTGAGGAGTTGGCAAAAATATCCTCCTCTTCATGGCACATCTCCAAAATAAAAGCTATTTTGGTTGCATGGAGAATTTTGCCTTTGATCGAGATCGATCCATCCTCCTTCTTGATCTGCTTGGCCTGGTCACTCACCACTCTAATCAAATACTTCAACCAATTGAAATCTGTGGTGGGTGAATCCTCGATTGCAGCCATCAATCTAAGCTTGGGAGTGCTTATCTGCTCAAAACTCCCTGATCGACTCATTATACATTTGCTAACTATATCTAGCAAAACTCTGTACTTCGGCTTCAAATGCCGTTTATGCAATGTAGCCTCGAACTTAATAGGATGCTCTGTTATCCTATCAAGGTATTCCTGCTCCCGACCCAACATATAAGTCGTGGGATCTTCACCTCTATCACACAACTCAAATACATCATTTAAATTCTTGGGGATTATATACACCTCCCGTACAAAATCTACGTATTTAGAGCTATGTTCTAGATGGGAAACAGTAATCTGGGACTCGATACCATCCTCATCATCTAATCTCAGATTCGAAATGAACTCTATTACCTCCTTAGAGTATTCGGCGTCCGGTTGGCTTGCGACAAGATTTGTAAGCTTTGCGATTCGGATCATATGAAGTGCTTCTTCTTCGTGGGTAGCGTTTGAGGAACTCTTGAGCGACACCACATATTCATACCATGGCTTGTTGGAAATAGCCAGTTTATCAAAGATTGAGAAAGTCATTTTTGAGAATTTTTGAGGTGTAGGGTTTGAAAATGACGAAGGATTTCTCTGGGCAAAGATGGGTTTTTGAGTTTGCAGAGAATTTTGGAGATGAAGGTTTATAAAATGGGGCTTTGAATGAATTCTCAAAGAGTATATAGGATCGATTCGTGGGAAGTCGTATCGGTTGAATAAATCAACGGTTGATATTAATCACAGACTAATCGGGTATACGAAAGGACGATTTCTCGAATAATACGCCGTCATTTTAACCTTATTGGTGATTAATTGAATCAGAGCAATTAATGATTGTTGACCTTCTTCGGCATTTCAAAGGTCCCGCCCAAAACATTCTCTTCAGGTGTTATGCTATTTATTGCCAATGATTTCTGAGTTTCAGTTAAGCAATAAATGAGTTGCATGAGTCATTACTTCTTCAGACTAATTTCCCTCTATTAGTCTTACTGAGTATTGACCTTGATAAAATATCGTATGATCTTTGAGTCTTGAGCGGATCGATTATAATCTTGAAATCTTGACCTTGAAAGATATCCGAGTTTTCAAGACTCGATTTGAAGATTTAAATTTTATCATGAGTTTCTCAGTAGAATCCTGAGAAAAACTTCATGCATCTGAAAACCTTCAATTTTTCAGATTTACTCTATACACCTGGATCCAACATCCCTAATTCAACTGATAGTTCCTGAAATCTTGATTCAGCCAAAGGTTTAGTCAAGATATCAGCTCCCTGTTTATCAGTATGAATCTTCTCCATCCTGATGTCCTTTTTCTCTACATGATCTCTGATAAAGATTCCTTCCTTAGCTTGTTTTCATCTAAAGTCCAAGAAGGAAATTCATCTCATCCAATGTAGGTCACGAACGGGTTTTGTGAGGGCAGAAGTCTAGAGGGGAGGGGTGAATAGACTTAAAAAACTTTTGCAAATCAGTGTGTGAGGCGATTAACTTTGATCGAGTGTGAGTGAATCGGTTTGGGTGATAACCACCTTCTTGTCGCTGAAAAGCGGTCGATTCAGTAACTATCGATTTAAACGATGTGTCTTGAAGCTTAAGTTTTACCCGTGTGAAAAACCGGTTTTGATAAATTAGATTCCAAAGTTAATCTTTTAATCAGGTTGGTCAAAGTGTCAAGTTTGATCGGATCGAAATCTTGGTGCTAATCGATCTCAACTTGGAATATGTATCTTGCTTTAAAAGGTTGTGTGAGATTGTGTGTCGCTTAATCAAAGCGGTAAAGGCACACAAGATTTATAGTGGTTCGGACAAACCCGGTCCCACGTCCACTCTTCCCTATCACAAGGGGCACCTACTTAACCAACTGGACTTTGTTTTATGTGTAAGTCCAACACAGTACACCAACTAGATGTTTAAGGAGTTCACACTCAACCGATCCCAGAGATCAGAACTAGAAACCCTAGTCTGAAATCTTGCTAAACAACTTAACCTAACTTGGGGGTTTGGGTAAGATTGTTTTTGGTTCCAACTATGAAATCTTTTCTTGCGTATAAGCAGCCTAACAGCTAGATGAAAAGATTTCTATGCTAAGAACTTATGGGATGAACACTTAATAAAAATTAATCTTGTTGTTCGTGTTCTTGTGCGGAAATTTGATATTAGCTTGAGCTTCTTGATTGTTCAGCGTTTTCCGTTATTTTCACTCTAAAGTGTAATCCCATATATATAGACCTTGAAATCAAAGAGCCGTTGGAGAGCAATTTGAATTTCAGGCTATATTTGGTAGACTTGAGCTTGATGTTTGAATTTATATTTTTTTTAGCCGTTCTGGAGAGGTAGCATCAAATCCCGCAATTGCTTAGCTCCGATCATCGTGTCTTGTTCTTATTGGATAGCATACTCACTTTTCGGTGTTGTTCTTCCAACTAAGCTTGACATTCTTCTTGTTCGGATCCTCGGCGATGATTAGGTGAAACATCGATTTCTTTGGTGAGTGACTTCGATCGATCTGAATCGATCGATCTACTGATAGAGTCTTCAGGTGCCGGTTGACTTAGCTTCAACTAGCAGACTCGACTGATGTAGGTCTTCTGGTCTGATCTTCGAGTATTCAGAGTTTGATCTTTATGACTTTAGTTGAGATATCGACCGGATCGAACGATCGATCTTCTATTCTTGTCTTGCATTCCGCCTGTCGGATATCACCGCCCTTTGAGTCTTGGATCGACCTATACATATTGAGTTTCCCCCTCAATATGTGACCTATCTATTTCATCGGTTGTTCTATACAATCATTATCAACCGGTCTCCTATAGCGGGTAATATAAACATCGATCAATTACTGTGTCCGACCGTCTATTACATGTGTTTTGGAACTTTCATCAAAACTATAAATTTTCCAACAATTTCCCCCTTTTTGATGAAACCAAAACACTTTGAGAAACCAAATACAAATTGATAAAAAAATGGAAATGCTTAAGAGCATATAATCGAGAAGACAATGAGACTTTGTCTTAGGATCGAAAAATAAACTTTTTCTCATTAATAAATGTTGATTACATGTTACATCGTAAAAAGTTTGTAAATAAGAAAAACAAATGATCCTGAGTAGTCTTCGATTCTTCACTCTTTAGGCTTGTATTCTTTCCGCATCTCTCTTTGATCTTGAGGTACGTTGAAAATCGATAAAGTTTCCATTTGACATCATCGATCTGGCGAGGATCGATTATGTGCGCTTCTGCGCAGGATGTCAAAATAGAATCTTTGAAATGCCAATCATCAAATGAGACATCCGGCCTTCTTCGAGTACTCAATGATCATACTCTTGGCGAGTTATTTTTACATTGATAAGTTTGGCCTCATTTTCCAGATACTTCAGAAAATCTGGATATTTATTTTCTAACCAGTTGAGGAATTCATCATCAGGAGATTCTTCTTGTGGAACAAGATTAAGAACAAAGGCATCCGAAGCCATTCACTCCCTGATCTTATTCCATTCCTCAAATTTCTTAGCATCTTGTGATAGTTTTTGGGATGATCTCATCAACTCTTTACTTTGGCGGCTTAGGTTACGCACGGATTTTCCAAATTCTTCCTTTCTTCGCTCTCGATCTGAATTTCTTCTTCATATTTTCTGCCTCTGCCATTTTTTCTGCCCTTCTTTCTTCTTGGCTTTTTTGGGCTTCTTCAGCTACATGCTCTTTGGACAACTTTTCAACAGTCCGAGTTTGTGATGTCCCTGTCTTTATTATGTCGGTTGGTTTCTCATTCATCCTTCCCCTTTTGGTTTGATCAAAAAAAGTAGTGAGGTGGGAGGTCGAGAACCAAAGTTGATCGCGATCGCCTGTTGAGATCTCTGCAACAGATATGCCTTGAGTTTGAGCGATTAGATTTTGAATCTTCGATATCGGCTTCGATCTTGGCAGATTCCATGGCGATGAGAGAGTGTTTTAATCGGTTTTGTCAAGTTTCTCTTCAAATTCTAGCTTGTCGAAGAGCATCGAAAAAAAAAAACTTGTTGTTTATCCACCGAGTCGATTTGGCATCAACGGTCTTTATCATCATTCGGTACGATTGATGAGACACAGTTTGGGAGAACTGATCTTTGATTGCCCCAATCTGGGAAATAACCAATTCCCTTTGATCTGTTATTTCTTTGATGGCAATCTGCCTTTGATCAGCTATCAGTCCCTCAACTTCTTCTTTTTCAAGAGATCTTTGAGACAAGATTTGATCTCTGAATTTGATCGATAGTGACGTGTGATGTTGGAATGTTGGGTGTCACTTGATCTGATTCGATTGTTTGTGCCTCCGGGGTTGGTCATGAACTGCAATGCCAGCTCCACTATCATCCAGCTCCTCGCATCCTTCATGATGGCATCTGCTTGAGAGATTTGTCGGCCGATCTCGATTAAATCTGTTAAAAGAACCCTAACTTCGCGTGGATCGAGCTTTGACGAATTTAGCGATTATCGGCTCATTTGGTGATCCCAACTTTAGCGAATTTCCTCATGTCGAAATCGGTTCTGCAAACTCATCTTCACCGCCCATCTGTTCAATAATTATTATAAAGTTTGAAGAAGCTTTTTAATCGAAGATCTCTCCGGTGAGGATCTCCATAACTTCTCTTTATGATAGGATGGGCGACCCGATTCTGGATATAACTCATCAATTTCTCTTTCGATTCGCGTTACGATCAATTTCCCGTTATGATCTTTGTTGATCCGGACTCGGGGAATTGTCTGTCGATTCGAGTTTGATGAGATGTGGAAGGTTACTGTTTGTGCTTGAGTAAGCGGAAGTTGGTGATCGATTCGACTGCATAGGTTCTGTTTGGAAGCGAATATTCGTTCCACATCGTAAGCTTTGGTTCATGATGCAGCTTTCGTGTTCGGGCGGTGGAAGAATAGGAGAGACATGTTTAGCAGCCATTAGTCTGAGTGGTGAATCAGCTCGAGCTTGAGGAGAAGGAGATCGATCGGCTTGTGCTTCTTCCTTAGAATGATCCGGCGAGCTCTCAGCTTGAGAAGCCTGCCTGTCTGATTTTTCACCTGATGTTTGTGTTGCAACAAACTGATCTGGCGCTCTTTCTTCATCTGACTCATCTTAAAGCATCGAGTCATGGAGGCTTGCTTCGCCTTCTTCGGCCTCTTCTCCGGGCCTTCACCAGGTTTTCTTTTTTCTTTTTAAGGGGGCATCCGGTGTAGAGCGGTTGCTTTTCTTTTTCCTTTCTTTGACTTTGGGGGGATGGCGCATATCATCGTCTGGTGGCCCAAAGATGGCTGAAGTGGCCTGTGAGAAAGGCCTTATAGGACTTCATCCAATCTGTTCCCATTCAGCATTAGGCAGTTTATCTTTCAGAATAACTGCAACCTTGTTGAGATTGCCGGTCTTTTTCTTCAGATATACCCGCCTCATTTCATTTACTCCAAATTTCTCATGTTCTTGGAGCGTAATGGCCTTCGTGAACCCGTGCCAATTGATGTTCTTGGCTTCATCAATTATTGCGACCATCTTGTACATTTTGACGGATGTAAGAGCATCCGGGCTGAATCTATACCCATAATTGTTTTTGACAATATGTCAAACAACAATCGGTATTTCCTCTTGAGCATTGGCTGACAAAACCTCGACGTATGATGTTTGTCGGCCTCTCTTAAGAAACTCTTTTTCGATCAGCTCATCTTCGTTCTCCCCTGTAATGAGCAAAGGTAGAGATCCGGTCCTTTTGGTAGGTTGAACGGACGGGTTATATCATCATTCGTCGATCGATTTCTTCTCCATTGACTATCGAGAGCGATTCATTTCCTAACGTCCAGATCACTCTTAAATTCCTTAGGAATTCTAGTGCTTCATACTGCATCACTGGATTGCAGTGAGCAGCGTCAAAATTTCTCAAGGCCTGCTTTTCGCAGAATTTGCTCGACCTCCATGGATTCCGGATCCTGAGTGATATTGAACTGCATTTAACTTATCATCCACAATCGTTGTTGCGGTTCCGCATAATTGCACATTATCTTTCCCATTCCGTGGGTGGCCATCTACAAAGGGATGGACCCGATTAAAGTTGTGCATATATATATAAGAACATCACATATGCGGAAACCAAGAAACAATAAAGCATAACACAAGATAAAAACATTTAAGATCAATGGATTAAAAAAAATACATCAAATAAACATAAATTACCAAATTCTGTTTTTCGGAAGGATGATTTTGAAACTTAGGAAAAACACTTTGAATCTGAGAGAAGTAATCTGGAGTTTTCAGAGAATAAATCGCAAGTTTGTGAAATGGAAAACTCTGGTATGGTTTTTGATGATTTTTATAAAGACGAGGAGGGAAAAAGAAGACAAGATTTGGAAGATCAACCGTTTGAAAAGATTAAACGCTCCAGATTAAGCAGTTTTGATCGTAGGGTCAGGAAAAGCACGTACGAAAACCTTTTGGATTTAAAATCACATTTAGTAGTAGTTAATACATGTTCCCCACGTCCGCATTAAATGATTTGCAGGGAATACGTCACAAGGATAATGGGTACAGTAAGGCAAATAATATCAGATAAGATCCGATAAATAAGCAAAGAACAAGAGAAAAGAAAGGCGTATCTGGTTGACTGATATTGTAATCAGTCAATACCACTTGTCCATGTTGATTTCACTTGTTGATCTTAGTATTCTGCCTAAGCCTTAAAATTTCCCAACTGATCCTTTTAACTGATCTTCTTCA
This sequence comes from Stenogyne calaminthoides, assembly GCA_037126765.1. NCBI lineage: Eukaryota > Viridiplantae > Streptophyta > Magnoliopsida > Lamiales > Lamiaceae > Stenogyne > Stenogyne calaminthoides. The sequence continues at coordinate 21,232,076 of JBBCBC010000014.1, read as the reverse complement.
CTTGCATCTGATTTGTTGAAGTTTCAAGCTCAACTGATCTTCCTTGAATACGTCTGATTTCCCTTCTGATCCTCCTTGATCAGTTGAAGTTCCCCCTTCAACTGATATTTCTGTTTTTCCCATAGACTGATGTATCTGATTTGTTGGAGTTTCAAGCTCAGCTGATCTCCCTCATCTGATCAGCTTCGTATGTAATCAGATTTTAGTTGACCTAATCTGATTCTTCTCAGATCAAGCCAATTCTTGGGATAAGTGTTACCGCCAAAACTTAGTCTAGAATAGTAGCTTCTATTCCCTAAGTTGGCGCGATTTGACATGCGTAATTATCGTCTGAATCTTTCGATATGTCAATCCGCCGTAAATTTATCCAATTATCAGTCGCGTGATTCCTACACGCTGTCCTTTTGGTGCAGATTTCTCTAAAAGGTTTTGAGAACTCGAATTTGCATTTGCACCCTTGCTTGGTCTCTATAAATTGGACCAATTGTTTTACACAACATAACCCAATCACCATACTTATCTTCTTTGTAGAATCATGTATCCTGGTGAACCCTTATTTCCGGTTAAACTTTCGTCAAACACTTTTACCCCTTTTTCAATGATTTCAGCTTCTCAAATCATCCCTGTGTGTCCCTTATCACTGTCTTCGTCGTCATCAAAGATTTCACATACAATCGTTGCCAAGCTTCTCTACCACCGAGGCGGCGGTTCTGCTATCGCAACTGAGAAGACACTTCTCCTAACCGTATGCACCTTGTGTGTCTATCGAGATGACGTAACCCGCATCAACAGACTCAGTCTGAAAATGAACATGAGTTTGATGTACGGTCTGCATCAGACAACAGCTGATGCCCGTATATCAACTCACCATTTAACAGCTGGAGAGCCCACTGACTCTTTCTTAGGGCTCCTGGCTTAAAAAAAAAAAACATCAACGCCGCTCTCGCCCAATTTTTTAGCTTGAAAGAATTTTAGATTATTTTAAAGCCTCTCTCACCCTTGTTAAGTGGGGAAAAATGAGAGCATCGATTTAAAATCTCTCTCTCTCCACTTCTTCAAGGGTTAGGATGAAGGTTTAGTGTTAAGGTTTTTTGGGTTTTAGGGTTTAGGGTTTATGTCTTGACCTCCCAGGTCCTCTTGTACTTGTATCTTGTAATGTAACCTCGACCTTCGGGTCTTTATTAATGAAAATTTATGTTATTTCATTGTTGTGTAAAATTCCTGTATCCTTATGCGATTTTAAGCTTTAATCTTGTAAAATCTTGTTGAATTTCAAATTAATCGACTTACAAAGTATAACGAATGTTTTAATCGGATAATCCTTTAAACGATAAGTTCATTTAATCGATAAACTTTAAATCGATCAAGACCTTCTCATATCGCCCTTGATCGATCTTCCGATCGATTGAGATACCAAATTCAACCGATTTCTCTTGAACTGATTAGTTTCTTAACCAAATTGGTTCGGAGATCATTCCATCAAACATTTTTTAGGTGCATTTTCTCCAAGATCCGAAGCCCTAGCTCATTGCATAATTCTCTAATCTCGATCTTAGCTAGTTGCTTGGTTAGAATATCGACTTTTCGTATATCGAGATGAATCTTTTCCATTCGATATTCTTCTTTTCAACATGATCTCTTATAAAATGGTGCCTCGACATCCACATGCTTTCATCTTGTATGTAGAACAGATTCTCGAGTGATTGCAATAAAGACTATTATCACACGTAAAATAGGTACATTCTTAGCTTCAATGTTATAATCCCTCACCGCCGATTAAGCTAGAGCTGATTGGGGAACAACAAATCCCCCTGCCATATATTCTCGCTTCAAAGAGTAGATGTTGCAACTCATGTCCGCTTTTTTGAAAACCACGAGATCGGGCCATTACTTCCTAAGAACCCCACAAGTTCCCGAGGATTTTTTTCAATAATCTTGCAACCTCCATAATCGAATCGTAATACCCACTAAGCTCTAGATTATCATCCGATGGGTAAAATAAACCAAGGTTTATCGTCCCCTTCAGATACTTAAGAATCCGCTTAGTCGCTTTCTAGGTGACTTATCATTGATTTGCTCGAAATCGCACATACACCCACTCATCGCGAAGGTTATATCCGGTCCGCCGGCAACAGTATAGTAGAGATCCAATGAGAGCCCTATATTCAATCGATTTGTATTTCGACCATCCTCATCTGGATCCATCTTGAATCCAAATCATCATAGGAATTTTGGCTTCCTTACAATTTGAACTCCAAACTTAGCCAATATATTCCTAGTGTACTTTTGCTTGCGCGATGAATATCCCTTCTGTACTTTGCTTTACTTGAAGACCCAGAAAGTAATTCATCTGACCCATCATGGACATCACGAATTTCCCTTGCATCAGTTTGCTAAATCTTTCACATAGACTTTTGTTGGGAGATCCAAGATGATGATGTAAACGAAATCTGAACCATCGAATATCTTTTCCATCTTCTATTCTGAATAAGGTTCTGTCCACTGTTCCTTTAGTGAACCCACTTTTGATCAAGAACTGAGAGAGTGTATCATACCAAGCTCGAGGAGCCTGTTTTAGGCCATAGAGAGCTTTTCTTAGACGGTACACCTGGTTGCCCTTTTCAAAGCCTGGAGGTTGTTCGACATAAACTTCCTCTGCTAGTACCCCATTTAAGAAAGCACTCTTTATGTCCATCTGATACACAAAGGAACCCTCTCGTGGGAAGCATATGCCGAAAAATTGATTAATGGCTTCTAAAGCGCGAATGGTGCAAAGGTCTCATCATTGTTGGGAAATTTATAGTTTTGATGAAAGTTCCAAAAACACATGTAATAGGACCAGTCAGACCTGTTAGCTGACTGATGTTTATATTACCTGCTATAGGAGACCAGTTGATAATGATTGTATAGAACAACCGATGAAATAGATAGGTCACATATTGAAACTCAATATGTATAGGTCGAATCCAAGACTCAAAGAACGGTGATATCCCATGGGCCGAAATGCTAGAAAAGAATGAAGATCGGATCGATCGATCTAGTCGATATCTCAAATTTGAAGTCATAAAGCTCAAACTCGGTATACTTGAAGATCGATGACTTCCGGAAGATCGGACTAAAGACCTACATCGGTAAGTCATTTCAGTTGAAGCTAAGTCAACCGACACCAAAGATTCTATCGTAGTAGATTGATCGATTCAGATCGATCAAAGTCACCACACCGTGAAATCGATGTTTCACCTAATCATACGCCTATGATCCAAACAAGAAGAATGTCGGCGTAGTTGGAAGAACACCACTGAAAAGTGAGTTTGCTATCCAATAAGAACAAGACACGTATGATCGAGCCGGCAATTGCGGGATTTGATGCTACCTCTCTTAGAACGGCTACAAAGTACAAATTCACGCTTTTGGCCATGACGTTCTGAAGCTTCGTCACATCAAGCCTGCAAGTCTACCAAATATAGCCTGAAATTCAAATTACTCTCCAACGGCTCTTTGATTTCAAGGTTTATAAATATGGGATCACACTTCAGAGTGATATAACGGAAACGCTGAACAATCAAGAAGCTCAAGCTAATATCAGATTTCCGCACAAGAACACGAACAAGAAGATTAATTTTTATTAAGTGTTCATCCCATAAGTTCTTAGCATAGAAATCTTTTCATCTAGCTGTTAGGCTGCTTATATGTAAGAAAAGATTTCATAGTTGGAACCAAAACAATCTTACCCAAACCCCAAGTTAGGTTAAGTTGTTTAGCAAGATTTCGGATCTAGGGTTTCTAGTTACGATCTACGGATCGGTTGAGTGTGAACTCCTTAAACATCTAGTTGGTGTACTGTGTTGGACTTACACATAAAACAAAGTCCAGTTGGTTAAGTAGGTGCCCCTTGTGATAGGGAAGAGTGGACGTAGGACTGGTTTGTCCGAACCACTATAAATCTTGTGTGCCTTTACCACTTTGATTAACGACATTACAATCACACACAACCTTTAAAAGCGATACTTATTCCAAGTTGAGATCAGTTAGGACCAAGCTTCTGATCTGATCAAACCTGACACTTCAGTCAACTGATTAAAAGATTAACTTTGGAATCTGATTTATCAAAACTGGTTTTTCACACGGGTAAAACTTAAGCTTCCGCACACATCAGTTAAACTGATAGTTACCGAATCGAATCGCCTTGAGCGATCAAGAAGTTGGTTATCGACCTTCAAACCGATTCACTCACACTCGATCAGTTAATCGCCTCACACTGACGCACAAAAGTTTTTTGAAGTCTATTCACCCCTCCCCTCTAGACTTCTGCCCTCACAAAACCCGTTCGGGACCTACAAGTGGTATCAAAGCAGTTGGTTCTACTGACCACTGACTTTGTGTATCATCGATTCTTGAGGAATAATCTTTGTGGTCGACTGAACTGATCTTGAAAAACCGTTTCTAAAACTCATTCATTTTCCAAAATCACTCAGCATGGATAACACCTCAGGAATGTATCATGATCTGCCAAGTTCTCAATCGATGAGTATGCGATTGGGCCATATATATGTCCAACCATCTAGGTTCGATCAAAGGGCGTAATGATGGAAGTCATCGAAAAGAGGACCCATCATCATATACTACGATAACCTGCGGTGGAGGAGATCCGGACTTTGCCCCGAAGTCTTGTAACGTAAAAGCCCAAATTTGATGGATGCGTAAGAAAAAGGAAACCGCATACTCTAGATACTATCGCAAGGCACATTATCATGAAAATAATGGATAAGGTCACCAAGGAAAAGATTAAGTATCTCAAATCATGAAAAGCAATGTGGGATACTCGCTGAAATATCGAGGAAATGAACAGATAAAAGACAGTGCCTACAAGTTTAACCGGTGAAGTTCGAAAAATCAAGATGTCGCCCAACAAAACCATCAACGAATTCGATGGAAGGATTACAATGTCTATAAACAAGCTTTGAGAACTTGGTAGAGAGATGTCTGATAAAGATATCAACTACAAAATCCTAAGGTCTCTCACCAAGAAATGGGACACGAAGGTCACGGTAATCAAGGATTGCCAAGACATTTCAAAGATGAAGCCAAGTAGCTTGTTCTTGAGTCTTAAAGCTCACGAGTTCGATTTGATTGAAAGAGGACAAGCTGATGAAGATGAGGTACCCAACAAGCCTCAACTTCAAAATCATTTGCTTTTAAGGCAACCAAAGAAGTTAGAACGGAAGGCCAACGAACCTCGCTGGGAATATAATGAGTCGCGTATTAGATCGCTTCGCTTACTGAAGCTTGAGAAGTCGAACGTCCAACTTGGCAAGTATCAAGATTTTATAAGGACAATCAACATACCGAGGGAGAGATAGGAGATCAACCAATGCATCTCCGTAAAGAATCGATCCGATGATCGGAGGGATCACAGAGATGAAAGGAAAAGAGATAATCGACCGAGGAAGGAATAGATAACCAATCGATGTAAGGCTCGCATTACTATCGAAAAAGGAAGTCACCGATAGGTCATAAAGACGAGTGATTCACCCGGAAGGAAAGGTTCGTGGATCAAGGAGCGTGCTTCAACTATGAGAAGCCAGTCACTATAGCGCAGATCGCCTGCACTGGACGCCAAGAGAAAGGGAAGAAAAGAGGAACGAAGAGAGCAACGTTATAGGGACGTAAGAGCTATGGTTGCTCGATACGCCGAGAATTGACGATTCCCATCTCCCCTCGAGGACTCTGGATACTCCTCTCTGTAGAAGACTTACTCGATCGACAAGAAGGTTTGTTGACTTCTATGAAAATGAAGATCCGATATTCTCTTCGAGACGATGATGAGATCTCACTGATGGCCGGGAGGACCAATCTGAGGTAACCTCCAAACTCGCTTCGTTCGCTTTACACTCGCTATCATTAGCACACCGCCGAGATTGATTGACTGCAGCCTACTCGAGAGCAATTGCTTGAGGATCTCTCCAATGCAGTAGACACTTATGCTATAGTGGAAGCTGAAAATGACAAGCTGAGAATTAGAAATAATCACCAAGGGGAGAATGACCTCGGTAAAGCCTCTCCAACTTAAATCTGCTTTAAACCGCCGGAGGCAACTGAGGAATGTAAAATTCTGAAAGTTAAGGCTTCTGATCAGGAGAAGCAGATCAAAGATCAGCTGGATATTAACAAACAGCAAGCTGATGATTTCAAACTTCTTCAAGCAAAATTTGATGAGCTATTCCGAATGCATGAATGTCTGAAATCATCTGAGGATAATCTGCGTAAGAAAATAGAGGTTTTCACAAAATCATCTAAAACTATTCAAGACATGAACACCTATTTTCGAACAACGATTAATAAGAAGGGACTTGGCTATGAGAACCCTTCCACATCCTCAAAAGCCCCGACTGATTCATCTCAAAAAGGTGTAATCGATTTAGTTTACTCACAAAGATACACCAAAAGCCAAACATGTATCTAATAAGGAAAAAAGACCAGTTGAAGCGGTAAAAGCAAAAGCCTAACCGAAGGGGAAACGAAATGGACCCCAACCGGTAAAGCATCGATCGAGGAATCAACGAAGAACCCGAGTTCTTACGAAGAGACCTCAACCTCGATCAACAGATCGAATCGAAAAAGACAACCACAAAAAATGGAAGTCCAATCTGAGACCCAATCAAGGTCACCGCCTAATAAGCATGCTTCGTAAACCGCAAAAAACCACCTATGCCAAAAAGATATGAATCTTTTGATGGTAGCGAAATCGTATCTACCCCTATAATCGAAATCTAGGGTCACAGACCAAACCACACCGGATAAAAAAGAAGACAAACAGAAAAGATAAATCCCAAGTCTTCTAAGTCATCCAAGGTTCACACTAATAATCATACAAATCGAAAAGCATATAAAGAGACGATGATTATGTTGATAGGTATGGGAGACAAATCAGGGCCTTCCGATCTAACCGATCACAATAGAAGTGCTCGCTTTGTATGGATCCCCAAAACTAATCCTAACCCCTCGGGACCCAATCCAAAAGGGGTACCTAAAGCCCGATTTGGGTCATAGGATCGCGCTGGTCCGCCAACAAAGGAGGTGTGCAAGCAACTATCCGGTACATCGATAGTGGATGTTCAAGGCACATGACGAGAAGCAAGCACCTCCTCAACTCATACATAGAAATAGAAAAGCCCAGTGTACTCTTTTTGGTGATGATAACTTTGGTTATACCAAAGGGTTCGAACCTTAGAGAATGATGATGTACAAGTAACCTGAGTCTCGTATGTCAAGGTCCGAAGCACAACCTCTTATCGGTTTCACAATTCTCAAGATATAACGGATTCATTCTGTTGAGTTCTCGATCGACCAATGTACTATCAAGAATCGAGCCACTCAACAGATTTTGCTAACTGGTTCAAGGAAAGGGACGATCTACACAACTGATTGGAACAGTTGCCCAAGAAATGCATGCCTGATTGTCAAGAGTTCCAAAAGTAGCAGCTGTCTCTGGCACAAAAGAATGAGCCATCTGAACTTTAAAACTCTTAATAAGATAGCAAGGATGTCTCTAGTGGAAGGACTTCCAATGAAGTATTTTCAAAGGATCGATATGTATCGCATGTCGGAAGGAAAACAGTCAAAGCTTCATTCAAGGGTATTCCTGACCGCATCCAAATAGAAAGTAATTGCTTCATATATGGATCTATTTGGACCGATTACACCAAATCGGTCTCAACGGACGAAATATACTAATAATCGTGGATGACTATTCCAAGTTTACCTGGGTTATATTCTTACATAAGAAGAATGAGACGACAACGAAGATACCCGAGCTACTAAAAAGATTACAAAATGAGAAGGGTGTCAGTGTAGTAAAAATCAGATCAGATAAAGGTACAGAATTTTTGAACTCTTTTATTACTGATTTTTGCTCTAAGTTTGGTATACAGCATGAAACATCAGCTGCAAGGACGCCACAACAAAATGGAGTAGCTGAACGGAGGAACAAAACTCTCAAAGAAGCTGCTCGCACGATGTTAGCTAAACATGCAATACCAAGCCGTTTCTGGGCAGAAGCAATCAACACTGCATGCCATACTCAGAACAGATGTCTTCTGACTAAGGCTCACTACAAAACACCCTATGAACAGTGGAAGGACAGAAAACCTCGTGTCTCCTACTTCCATGTTTTTGGGTGTAAGTGTTTCATACACAACAATGGGAAGAGTCAGTTGAAAACCTTTGAGGGCAAGTAAGATGAGGGTATATTCTTAGGATATTCCTCATCTAGCAAGGCTTTCGTGGTCTACAAATGCATTTAACCCTACTTGTGGAAGAAACACCCCATGTAGTCTTTTGATGAAGCATCTTCCTCATCAAGAGAAATCGCCTCGAACAAGATGTACGATCAACAAGTACTGATGTTCGAAAAATGGATCACCTAACGATCAAGGAAAAAGGATCGTAAAACCGTAACGAAGATACATTCCGGATCTAGTCGATTCACCAGATCATTCGGATCCTAAGGTACGAAAAAACTCGTCGGTGAAGAATCGATACAAATGAGATAAGATCAATCGAACCATCCGGTTCGGGGGAATATCCGAAGTTCCCACGAATGTACATCGCCACATGATGAGTCCAACATCACCGAGACTTGTTCTTATAAAGTGGATCATAACTCGCACCACTCCCAATCGCTAGTAATGAAATTTGATCGAAAACGGACGATGTTCTCCAAACCGACACAAATTCGTAATGTATGACTCGGATAACCACCATCCAACCGATCCGATAATCCGAGACCCATCCGATAAAGTCAAAACTAGACATCGACAGGAAAGTGCCATGTATTGTCATTATCCGCCTATGAAGGAACCAACAACAATAGAGGAAGCTCTACAAGACGCAAGTCGGATTCTAACCATATAGGAGGAGCCGAACAGCTTCGAGAGAAATCAAGTTTGGGAACTAGTGGACGTACCAAGTCATCAAGACGTTATTAGCACGAAATGGGTATTCAAGAACAAGAGAGATGAGAAAAACGTCATCACCGTAAATAAGGCAAGACTTGTTGCTAAGGGGTATTCACAATCGGAAGGAATTGATTATGATGAGACCTTTGCACCAAAGCCCGCCTAGAAGCCATTCGGGTCAAGCTTCGCATATGCTTCCCACGAGGGTTCATTGTGGTATCGATGGACGAAAGAGTGCTTTCTTAAACGGGGTACTAGAAGAGGAAGTTTATGTCGAACAACCTCCGTGCTTTGAAAAGAGCAACCAAGTGTACCGTTTAAGAAAAGCTCTATGGCTCAAACAAGGCTCCTCGAGCTTGGTATGATACACTCTCTCAGTTCTTGATCGAAAGTGGGTTCACTAAAGGAACAGTGGACAGAACCTTATTCAGAATAGAAGATGGAAAAGATATTCTGATGGTTCAGATTTACGTGGATTTACATCATCTTCTGGATCTCCCAACAAAAGTCTATGTGAAAGATTCAAAGAACCGATGCAAGGAAAATTCGAGATGTCCATGATGGGTCGATGAATTACTTTCTCGGGTCTTCAAGTAAAGCAAAATACGTAAGGATATTCATCTCGCCAAGCAAAGTACACTAGGAATTTATTGGCTAAGTTTGAGTTCAAAATTGTAAGGAAGCCAAAATTCCTATGATGACTGGATTCAAGATGGATCCAGATGAGGATGGTCAGAAAACAAATCAGAAGGAATATAGGGCTCTCATTGGATCTCTACTATACCCGATCGCCAAAGGACCGATATAACCTTCGCAGAGGGTGTATGTGCGATTTTCGGCATATCCAATGATAAGTCACCTAGAAGAAGCTAAGCGGATTCTTAAGTATCGGAAGGGGACAGTAAACCTTGGTTTATTTTACCCATCAGACGATAATCTAGAGCTTAGTGGGTATTCTGATTCTGATTATGGAGGTTGGAAGATTGACAGAAAATCCACCTCAGGAACTTGTCAGTTCTTAGGAAGTAAACTGATCTCGTGGTTTTCAAAGAAGCGCACATCGGGCCAACATCTACTAAGCGAAGAATATATATATGGTCGCAGAAGTCGTTGTTCCCAACGCTTTCGAGCTTAGTCGGCAATGAGGATTATAACATTGAAGCTAAGAATGTACCTATTTTCTGTGACAGTAATAGTGCTATTGCAATCACTCAGAATCCTGTTCTACATACAAGATGCAAGCATGTAGATGTCAGGCACCATTTTATAAGAGATCATGTTGAAAAGAAGAATATCAGAATGGAAAAGATTCATACTGATATACGTAAAAGTGATATTCTAACCAAGCCACTACCGAGATCGATTCAGAGAATTATGCAATGAGCTAGGGCTTCTGGATCTTGGAGAAAATGCACCTAAAATGTTTGATGGAATGATCTCTAGAACCAAATTGGTTAAGAAACTAATCAAAGTTCAAGTGAAATCGAGTTGAATTTGGTATATCAATCGATCGGAGAAATCATCAAGGAATCGATATGAGAAGGAACGATCGATTTAAAGTTTATCGATTAAATGAACGCGATCGTTTAAAGGATTATCCGATTAAATCTGCTTCGGTTATATACTTTTGTAAGTCGATTGTGAAAAAACAACAAGATTCACAAGTGGTATTCACAAGATTAAAGCTTAAAATCACATAAGGATACGTGAATTTTACACAACAATGAAATAATAGAAATTTTCATTAATAAAGACCAAGGTCGTTACATTACAAGATACAAGTACAAGAGGACCCGGAGGTCAAGACATAAACCTTAACCCTAAACCCTAGACCTTAACACTAAACCCTCATCCTAACCCTTGAAGAAGTGGAGAGAGAGATTTTAAATCGATGCTCTCATTTTCCCCCCACTTAACAAGGGTGAGAGAGGCTTTTAAAAAATCCTAAAGCCGCTAGTCAAGATCAAAAAAATGGAGCGACAACGGCCTTGATAGGATTTTTTAAGCCGAGCCCTAAGAAAGAGTCAAAATGGCTCTCCAACAGTTAAATGGTGAGTTGATATACGGGCATCAACCGTATTCCGATGCGCATCCACATCAAACTCATGTTCATTTTCGCATCGAGATCTGATGATGGTTACGCTATCTCGATAGACACACAAGGTGAATACGGTTAGGAGAAGTGCCTTCTCGCGATGCGATAGCGAAACCGCCACCTCGTGGTAGAGAAGTTTTAGCAACGATTGTATGTGAAATCTTTGATGATTTAAGATAGTGATAAGGGACACAAAGGGATGATTTGAGAAGTGAAATCATTGAAAAAGGGGGTAAAAGTGTTTGCCTAAGTTTAACCGGAAATAAGGGTTCACCAGATATACATGATTCTACAAAGAAGATAAGTATGGTGAATGGGTTATGTTGTGTAAAAAACAATTGGTCCAATTTATAGAGACCAAGCAAGGGGTGCAAATGCAAATACGAATTCTCAAAACCTTTTAGAGAAATCAGCACCAAAAGGACAACGATGTAGAAATCACGCGATCGATAATTGGAGAGATTTACTACGGATTGACATATCAAGAGATTCGGGCGATAATTCAAGATAAAATAAATCGCCGCCAACTTAGGTAATAGAAGCTACTACTCTAGACTAAGTTTTGGCGGTAACTCTTATCCCAAGAATTGGCTTGATCCGAGAAGAATCAGATTAGGTCAACTAAAATCGATTACATACAAAGTCTGATCGACGAGGAAGATCGGTGAAACATGAAACTCCAACAAATCGGATACATCACCTATGGGAAAAAAAAATATCGGTTGAAGGGGGAACTTCAACTGATCAAGGAGGATCGATGCAAGTGAAGAAGATCGATTAAAAGGATCGGTTAAAAATTTTAAGGCTTAGGCGTAATACTAAGATCAACAAGTGAAATCAACACGGACAAGTGGTATCGACCGACATAATATCAAGAAACCGTGATCTGGCTTTTTCTTTTCTCTTGTTCTTTGCTTATTTATCGGATCTTATCTCGATATTATTTGCCTTATCGCATCTATATCCTTGTGACGATTTCCTCGCAAATCATTTAATGCGGACGTGGGGAACATGTATTAACTGCTACTAAATGTGCTTTTAAATCCAAAAGGTTTTAGTACGTGCTTTTCCTGACCCTACGATCAAAACCGCTTAATCTGGAGCGTCTAATCTTTTCAAACGGTTGATCTTCCAAATCTGGTCTTCTTTTTCCCTCCTCGTCTTTATAAAGATCATCAAAAACATACCAGAGTTTTCCATTTCACAAACTTGCGATTTATTCTCTGAAAACTCCAGATTACTTCTCTCAGATTCAAAGTTTTTTTTTTTTTCTAAAGTTTCAAAATCATCTTTCCGAAAAACAGAATCTAGTAATTTATGTTTATTTGATGTATTCTTTTTAAAATCCATTGATCTTAAATGTTTTTATCCTGTGTTATGCTTTATTGTTTCCTGGTTTCCGCATATGTGATGTTCTTATATATATATGCACAACTTTAATCGGGTTCATCACTTTGTAGATGGCCACCCACGGAATGGGAAAGATAATGTGCAATTATGCGGAACTGGCAACAAAGATTGTGGATGATAAGTTCGTACAGTTCAATATCACTCAGGATCCGGAATCCATGGAGGTCGAGCAAATTCTGCGAAAAGCAGGCCTTGAGAAATTTTATACGCTCAATCGCAATCCAAAGATGCAAGATGAAGCACTAGAATTCCTAAGGAATTTAAGAGTGATACGGATGTTCCGAAATGAACTACTCTCGATAAATAACGGAGAAGAAATCGATCGATTTAATGATGATATAACCCGTCTGTTCAACCTACTAAAGGACGGATCTCGCCGCTCATTACAGGAGAAACGATGATGAGCCGATCGTAAAAAGAGTTCTTCAGAGAGGCCGACAAACATCATACATCGTGTTTTGTCGTCGCCAATGCTCAAGAGAAAATACCGATTGTTGTTTGACATATTGTCAAAAATAATTATGGGTATTGCATTCAAATTTGATGCTCTTACATCCGTCAAAATGTACAAAGATGGCCGCAATAATCGATGAAGCTAAGAACATCAATTGGCACGGGTTCTCAAGGCCATTCTGCCCAAGAACATGAGAAATTTGGAGTCAATGAACCGAGGCGGTATATCTCAAGAGAAAGATCAAGAATCTCAACAAGGTTGCGGTTTATCCTTCAAAGATAAATCGCTAAATCTTGAATAAAGAACAGGGATCAAGTCCTATAAGGCTTTTCTAACAGCCACTTCACCATCTTTGGGCCACCAGACGATGATATGCCAACCCTCCAAAGTCAAAGAAAGGAAAAAGGCAAGAAGGCAACTTCCGTCTCGCACCAGACAAGCCCCCCTCAAGAAGAAGGAAAAAACCCCACCGCCCAGAGAAAAGAGGGGTCAAGAAGAGGTCAAAATGAAGCTCCATGACTCGATGCTTGAAGATGAGTCGTGAAGAAAGAGCGCCAGATCGTCTGTTGCAACAAAAAATCAGGTGAAAAAATCGACGGGGCTTCTCAAACCGAGCTCGCCAGATCATTACGAGGAAGAAGAAGTCGATCGATCCGTCGATCTCATAGCTTGAACCGATTCACCACTCGGACTAATGGCTTTTGTCTCTCCTATTCTTCCACCGCTTCACAATCTCAAAACGATTCGTGAACGAAGTTTACTTGATGTGGAACCGTATAACCGGCCTTCCTGGCCAGAACCCTGCAGTTCGAACCGATCGGCCAACTTCCGCTTACTCAAGCACAACGGAACCTTCCACATCTCATCAAATTGATCTCGACAGACAATTCTGAGTCCAGATCAACAAAGATCATAACCGAAATTGATCGGATCAATGCGAATCGAAAAGAGAATTGATGAGTTATATCCTAATGGTCGCCCATCCCGCCATAAGAGAAGAAGTTATGGAGATCCTCACCGAGAGATCTTCGCTTAAAAGCTTCTCGGACTTTTATAATAATTATTGAACAAGATGGTTAGTGCGGATGAGTTTGCGAACCGATTTCGATCCGAGGAAATCGCTAAAGTGGGATCACCGGGGTGAGTGATAAATCGAGCTAAATCTGTCAAATCTACGATCCACAGGAAGTTAGTTGTTCTTAACAGACAATCGGAGATCACGACAAAGCTCCCCAAGCGTATGTCATCATGAAGGATGCAGAGCGCTGATGATAGTGGAACTGTGTCATAGATTCATGACCAACCACTGAGGCACAAACAAGCTGAATCGGATCAAGTGACACCCAATATTCCAACATCACACGTCACTATCGATCAACTTCGGAGATCAAATCTTGTATCAAAGATCTCCGAAAGAAGAGGGCTGGAAAATCCGTGCGTAACCTAAAATTCAAGAGTTGATGAGATCATCCCAAAAACTAGCTGCAAGATGCTAAGAAATTTGAGGAATGGAATAAGATCGAGAGTGAATGGCTTCGGATGCCGTTGTTCTTAATCTTGTTCCACAATAAGAATCTCCCGATGAAGAATTCCTCAACCCATGGTTAGAAAATAAATACCGGATTTTTCCGTATCGGAAAATGAGGCCAAGCTTATCAATGTAAAATTAACTCGCCAAGAGTATGATCTGTTGGAATACTAAAGAAGGCGATGGCTCATTTGATGATGGGCATTTCAAAGATTCTATTTTGACATCCTACACGTAACGCACATAACTGATCGTCGCCAGATCGATGATGTCAAATGGAAACTTTATCGATTTTCAACGTATTTCAAGATCAAAGAGAGATGCGGAAGGATACAAGCCTAAAGAGTGAAGAATCAGAAGACTACTCAGGATCAGCTGTTCTTATTTTCAAACTTTTCTGATGTAACATGTAATCAACATCTTTTAATAAGAAAAGTTTATTTTCTGATCCTAAGACAAAGTCTCATTGTCTTCTCGATTATATGCTCTTAATCGTTTTTTTTTTTTTTATCAACTCAGATTTGGTTTCTCAAAAGTGTTTTGGTTTCATCAAAAGGGGAAATTGTTGGGAAATTTATAGTTTTGATGAAAGTTCCAAAACACATGTAATAGACCAAATCGGACTGTTAGTAATTGATCGATGTTTATATTACCGCTATAGGAGACCCGTTGATAATGATTGTATAGAACAACCGATGAAATATATAGGTCACATATTGAGGGGGAAACTCAATACGATAGGTCGATCCAAGACTCAAAGGACAAATGATATCCGATGGGCGTAATGCTAGAAAAGAACGTAAGATCGATCGATCCGATCTAGTCGATATCTCACCAAGTCATAAAGCTCAAACTCGCGATACTTGAAGATCGATGACTTCCGGAAGATCGCACCCGAAGACCTACATCACCGAAATCGCTAGTTGAAGCTAAGTCAACCGCACCAAGACTCTATTAGGTAGATCGATCGGTTTAGACCGACAAAGTCAGCTCACCGTGAAATCGATGTTTCACCTAATCATACGCCTATGATCCCAACAAGAAGAATGTCAAGCGAGAGTTAACAAATAATCGAAAAGTGAGTCTCACTTATCCAATAAGAACAAGACACGTATGATCGAAGCCCGATTATGGATTTGATGCTACCTCTACAACGGCTACAAAGTACAAATTCACGCTTTTGGCTCATGCCGTTCTCGGCTTTGCACATCAAGCCTGCGAAGTCTACCAAATATACCAAATTCAAATTGCTCTCCAACGGCTCTTTTGATTTCAAGGTCTATAAATATGGGATCACACTTCGAAAGTGATATAAACGAAAAACTCTTGAACAATCAAGAAGCTCAAGCTAAAATTAGATTTCCGCAAAAGAACACGAACAAGAAGAATAATTTTTATTAAGTGTTCATCCCATAAGTTCTTAGCATAGAAATCTTTTCATCTAGCTATTAGGCTGCTTATACGCAAGAAAAGATTTCATAGTTGGAACCAAAACAATCTTACCCAAACCCCCAAGTTAGGTTAAGTTGTTTAGCAAGATTTCAGACTAGGGTTTCTAGTTCTGATCTCTGGGATCGGTTGAGTGTGAACTCCTTAAACATCTAGTTGGTGTCTTTGTGTTGGACTTACACATAAAACAAAGTCCAGATTGGTTAAGTAGGTGCCCCTTGTGATAGGGAAGAGTGGACGTAGGACTGGTTTGTCCGAACCACTATAAATCTTGTGTGCCTTTACCGCTTTGATTAACTGATTACACAATCGCACACAACCTTTAAAGCGCATACTTATTCCAAGTTGAGATCATTTAGCACCAAGCTTCTGATATGATCAAACCTGACACTTCAGTCAACTGATTAAAAGATTAACTTTGGAATCTGATTTATCAAAACTGGTTTTTCACACGGGTAAAACTTAAGCTTCCGACACATCGATTAAACCGATAGTTACCGAATCGATCTGCGCCTTCAGCGACAAGAAGTTGGTTATCGACCAAACCGATTCACTCACACTCAATCGGGTTAATCGCCTCACACCTGATTTGCACAAAAGTTTTCAGAAGTCTATTCACCCCTCCCCTCTAGACTTGTGCCCTCACAAATCCCGTTCGGGACCTACAATCATAATCAATTCCTTCTGATTGTGAATACCCCTTAGCAACAAGTCTTGCATTATTTCTGGTGATGACGTTTTTCTCATCTCTCTTGTTCTTGAATACCCACTTCGTGCCAATAACATCTTGATGACTTGGTCTGTCCACTAGTTCCCAAACTTGATTTCTGTCGAACTGTTCCAGCTCTTCCTCCATGGCTAGACTCCAGCTTGCGTCTTGTAGAGCTTCCTCTATTGTTGTTGGTTCCTTCATAGATGATAACAAAGAATATAATGGCACTTTCACCAATCTGATGTCTAGTTTTAACTTTATCAGATGGGTCTCCGATTATCAGATCAGTTGGATGACTGGTTATCCACCTCAATATGTGACCTATCTATTTCATCAGTTGTTCTATACAATCATTATCAACTGGTTTCCTATAGCAGGTAATATAAACATCGGTCATTAATTGTGTCCGACTTGTCCTATTACATGTGTTTTTGAACTTTCATCAAAACTATAAATTTCCCAACAATTTCCCCCTTTTTGATGAAACCAAAACACTTTGAGAAACCAAATACAGTTGATAAAAAATAGAACAGTTAAGAGCATGTAAATAAGAATAGCTGATCCTGAGTAGTCTTCTGATTCTTCACTCTTTAGGCTTGTATCCTTCTGGCATCTCTCTTTGATCTTGAGGTACGTTAAAAATCTGATAAAGTTTCCATTTGACATCATCAGTCTGCTGAGGATCGCTTATGTCGTTCAAGCAGATGTCAAAATAGAATCTTTGAAATGCCAAATCACAAATGAGCCATTTGCCTTCTTTGAGTACTCCAACAGATCACACTTGGCGAGTTATTTTTACATTGATAAGTTTGGCCTCATTTTCCAGATACTTGAGAAAATCCGGGTATTTATTTTCTAACCAGTTGAGGAATTCTTCATCAGGAGATTCTTCTTGTGGAACAAGATTAAGAACAAAGGCATCCCAAAGGCATTCACTCCTCGATCTTATTCCATTCCTCAAATTTCTTAGCATCTTGCAGCTTTTTGGGATGATCTCATCAACTCTTGTTTGGCGGCTTAGGTTCGGTATGGATTTTCCAAATTCTTCATTTCTTCGCCTCGATCCGAATTTCTTCTTGATTTTACGCCTCTGCCATTTTTTTTCCGCCTTCTTTCTTCTTGACTTTTTTTTAAGGCTTCTTCATTTATCCTCTTTGGACATCTTTTCCCAGAAATCCGAGTTTGTATGTCCTCAAGACTATTATGTCAGGTTGGTTTCTCATTCTGTCCTTCCCCTTTTTGGTTTGATCAAAAGAGTAGTGAGGTGGGAGGTCGAGAACCAAAGTTATTTGCGATCGCCTCTTTAAGATCTGCAAACAGATATGCCTTGAGTTTGAGCGGTTAGATTTTGAATCTTCGATATCATTTCGATCTTGTGATTCCATGGCGAGAGAGTGTTTTTATCAGTTTGCAAGTTTCTCTTCTGTCAATTCTAGCTTGTCGGTGAGCATCGGAAAAAAACTTGTTGTTTATCCACCGAAAGTCGGTTTGGCATCAATGGTCTTTATCGATTCGGTTTATGCAGTGGGACCTGATTTGGGAATGTTAGGTGTCACTTGATCTCGATTCGTTTGTTTGTGCCTCCAGTTGGTTGGTCATGAACCTAAAGACTCGAATCCACCATCATCGGCAAACTCCCTCAGATCCTTCATGATGGCATCTGCCGAGGAGCTTTGTCGTGATCTCCGATTCGTCTGCTAAGCAACCTAGCTTCACCTCGTGGATCGAGCTTTGGCAGTTGCGGATTATCAGCTTCACCGGTGATCCCACTTTAGCAATTTCCTCATGTCGAAATCGGTCCGAAACTCATCCGCACCGCCCATCTGCTCAATAATTATTATAAAGTCTCGAGAAGATTTTTAATGAAGATCTCTCCGTGAGGATCTCCATAACCTCTCTTATGGCGGGATGGGCGACCGATTGGATATAACTCATCAATTTCTCTTCGATTCACATTCGATCAATTTCCCGATTATGATCTTTGTTGATCTGGACTCGAAATTGTCTGTCGGTCGATTTGATGAGATGTGGAAGGTTAAGTTTGTGCTTGAGTAGCGGAAGTTGGCTGGACGGTTCGACTGCGAGGGATTACTCTTGTGGAAGCGAAAGCTACGTTCCACATGAGTAATCTTTACGGATTCGACGATGCGATTTCGAGTTGGGTAGGTGGAAGAATAGGAGAGACATGCTTTCGTGACCCGTTAGTCACGAGTGTGGTGAATCACCGAGCTTGAGGAGAAGGAGATCGATCGGGTTTGTGCTTCTTCCTCGAGAATGATCTGGCGAGCTCTCGACTTGAGAAGCACCTTCCGACGGTTGTCACTTTTGATTTTTGTGTTGCAAAGACTAATGAGCTCTTTCTTCATTTGACTCATCTTCAAGCATCGAGTCATGGAGGCTTGCTTCACCTTCTTCGGCCTCTTTCTTTGTCTTTGGGGGTTGGCGCGTATCATCGTCTGGTGGCCCAAAGATGGCTAGAAGTGGCTCTGAAAAGGGCTTATAGGACTTCGATCTAATCATTTCCCATTCGATTATTAAGCGGTTTATCTTTCGAGAATAAATGCAACCTTGTTGAGATTCGATCTTTTTCTTGAGATATACTTTGCCTCGATTCATTTACTCCAAATTTCTCATGTTCTTGGAGCGAGAATGGCCTTCCGGAACCCATGCCAATTGATGTTTTTGGCTTCATCAATAATTGCAACCATCTTTGTACATTTTGATCTGATGTAAGAGCATCTGAAATTTGAATGTAATCCCCATAATTGTTTTTGACAATATGTCAAACAACAATCGGTATTTCCTCTTGAGCATTGGCACGACAAAACGGCGACGATGATGTTTGTCGGCCTCTCAAAAAGCTCTCTTCCGATCGACTCATCTTCGTTCTCCCCAGTAATGAGCAAAAAGAGATCCGTCCTTTTGGTTGGTTGAACAGGCGGGTTATATCATCATTCGTCGATCGATTTTCTTCTCCGTTGATTTGTCGAGAGCGGTTCATTTCGAACGTCCGTATCCACTCTTAAATTCGCTTAGAATTCTAGTGCTTCATCTTGCATCATCGGATTGCGATGAAGCGGCATAAAAATTTCTCAAGGCACTTTTTCGCGAGATTTGCTCGACCTCCATGGATTCCGGATCTGGTGATATTGAACTCGCATTTAACTTATCATCCACAATCTTTGTTGCCGCCCCAGCATAATTGCACATTATCTTTCCCATTCCGTGGGTGGCCATCTACAAGGATGGACCCGATTAAAGTTGTGCATATATATATAAGAACATCACATAAAGGAAACCAAGAAACAATAAAGCATAACACAGATATAAAAACATTTAAGATCAATGGATTTAAAAAGAATACATCAAATAAACATAAATTACCGATTCTCGCTTTTTCGGAAGATGATTTTGAAACTTAGGAAAAACACTTTGAATCTGAGAGAAATAATCTGAGTTTTCGAGAATAAATCGCAAGTTTTGTGAAATGGAAAACTCGGTATGGTTTTTGATGATCTTTATAAAGACGAGGAGGGAAAAAGAAGACAAGATTTGGAAGATCAACCGCTTGAAAAGATTAAACGCTCCAGATTAGCGGTTTTGATCGTAGGGTCGAAAAACACGCATTTAAAAACCTTTTGGATTTAAAAGCACATTTAGTAGCAAGTTAATACATGTTCCCCATGTCCGCATTAAATGATTTGCGGGGAATACGCCACAAGGATAATGGGTACAAGAAGAAATAAAATAATATCGATAAGATCCGATAAATAAGCAAAGAACAAGAGAAAAGAAAGGCGATTCCGTTGATCGATATTGTAATCAGTCAATACCACTTGTCCATGTTGATTTCACTTGTTGATCTTAGTATTCCGCCTAAGCCTTAAAATTTCCCAACTGATCCTTTTAACTGATCTTCTTCACTTGCATCTGATTTGTTGAAGTTTCAAGCTCAACCGATCTTCCTTGAATCGTCCCCGATTTCCTTCGATCCTCCTTGATGACCAGTTGAAGTTCCCCCTTCAACTGATATTTCTATTTTTCCCATAGACTGATGTATCTGATTTGTTGGAGTTTCATGCTCAGCTGATCTTCCTCATCTGATCAGCTTTGTATGTAATCAGATTTTAGTTGACCTAATCTGATTCTTCTCAGATCAAGCCAATTCTTGGGATAAGTGTTACCGCCAAAACTTAGTCTAGAGTAGTAGCTTCTATTCCCTAAGTTGGTAGCGATTTGACATCTTGTAATTATCGTCTCAATCTCTCGATATGTCAATCCGCCAAAATTCTCCAATTATCGGTCATGATTTCTACACGTGTCCTTTTTTTGCAAATTTCTTTAAAAGGTTTTGAGAACTCAATTTGCATTTGCACCCTTGCTTGGTCTCTATAAATTGGACCAATTGTTTTAAAACAACATAACCCAATCACCATACTTATCTTCTTTGTAGAATCATGTATCCTGGTGAACCCTTATTTCCTAAGTTAAACTTCCACAAACACTTTTACCCCTTTTTCAATGATTTCACTTCTCAAATCATCCCCGTGTCCCTTTATCAACTTTGCCTTCGTGTCGTCATCAAAGATTTCACATACAATCGTTGCCAAGCTTCTACCACCGAGGCGCGGTTCTCGCTATCGCAACCGAGAAGACACTTCTCCTAACCGTATGCACCTTGTGTGTCTATCGAGATAGCGTAACCCGCATCAACAGACTCGGTCAAAAATGAACATAAGTTTGATGTGCAGTTCGCATCGACAACGATTGATGCCCGTATATCAACTCACCATTTAATTTGGAGAGCCCAATCGACTCTTTCTTAGGGCTCTCGGCTTAAAAAATCTATCAAGGTCATTGCCGCTCCCATGGTTTTAAATTTTAGCTAGCGGGCTTTAGGATTTCTTTTTTTTTCTCTCACCCTTGTTAAGTTGGGGAAAATGAGAGCATCGATTTAAAATCTCTCTCTCTCCTTCTTCAAGGGTTAGGATGAGGGTTTAGTGTTAAGGTCTAGGGTTTAGGGTTTAGGGTTTATGTACTGACCTCCGGGTCCTTTTGTACTTGTATCTTGTAATGTAACCTGACCTTCGGGTCTTTATTAATGAAAATTTCTGTTATTTCATTGTTGTGTAAAATTTCTGTATCCTTATGCGATTTTAAGCTTTAATCTTGTGAATACCACTTGTGAATCTTGTTGAATTTCAGCTTAATAGACTTACAAAGTATAACTGAATAGATTTAATCAGATAATCCTTTAAACGATCGATTCATTTAATCGATAAACTTTAAATCGATCAAGACCTTCTCATATCAGTTCCTTTGATCGATCTTCCGATCGATTGAGATACCAAATTCAACTGATTTCACTTGAACTGATTAGTTTCTTAACCAGCTGGTTCTGGAGATCATTCCATCAAACATTTTAGGTGCATTTTCTCCAAGATCCAGAAGCCCTAGCTCATTGCATAATTCTCTGAATCTGATCTCAGCTAGTGGCTTGGTTAGAATATCAGCTTTCTGTATATCAGTATGAATCTTTTCCATTCTGATATTCTTCTTTTCAACATGATCTCTTATAAAATGGTGCCTGACATCCACATGCTTGCATCTTGTATGTAGAACAGGATTCTGAGTGATTGCAATAGCACTATTATCGCGACGAAAATAAAGTGCATTCTTAGCTTCAATGTTATAATCCTCACCACCGACTAAAGCCGAGCGATTGGGAACAACAAATTCCTCATGCCATATATTCTCGCTTTTAGTAGATGTTGCAAAACGATGTCTCCGCTTTTTGAAAACCACGAGATCGGGTTCTTCCTAAGAACCGACAAGTTCTCGAGGTGGATTTTTACGTCAATCTTGCAACCTCCATAATCGTAATCGAATACCCACTAAGCTCTAGATTATCATCGATGGGTAAAATAAACCAAGGTTTATTGTCCCTTCAAATACTTAAGAATCCGCTTAGTTTTTTCTAGGTGACTTATCATTGATTTGCCCGAATCGCACATACACCTCTCGCGAAGGTTATATCCGTCCGTCTATTTGGCGATCGGTATAGTAGAGATCCAATGAGTTCCCTATATTAGCTTCGGTTTGTTTTTTCGACCATCCTCATCCGATCCATCTTGAATCCAAATATCATATAATTTTGGCTTCCTTACAATTTTGAACTCCAAACTTAGCCAATAAGTTCCTAGTGTACTTTGCTTGGCGATGAATATCCCTTCTCAGACTTTGCTTTACTTGAAGACCCGTAAAGTAATTCATCCGACCCATCATGGACATCTCGAATTTCCCTTGCATCAGTTTGCTGAATCTTTCACATAGACTTTTGTTGGGAGATCCTAAGATGATGTCGTCCACGTAAATCTGAACCATCAGAATATTTTTTCCATCTTCTATTCTGAATAAGGTTCTCCCTTTATTCCTTTAGTGAACCCACTTTCGATCAAGAACCCAAAGAGAGTGTATCATACCAAGCTCGAGGAGCCTGCTTTTGATGCCATAGAGAGCTTTTTCTTAGACAGTACACTGGTTGCCCTTCTCCGACACGCGAAGACATGTCCGATCCTTTGAAAATACTTCATTTCGAAGTCCTTCCACTAGAGACATCCTTGCTATCTTATTAAGAGTTTTAAAGTTCGGATGGCTCATTCTTTTTGTGCGAGCCAATTGTTTACTTTTGGAGCTCTTAACAATCAGGCATGCATTTCTTGGGCAACTGTTCCAATAAGCTATGAGATCGTCCCTTTCCTTGAACCAATTAGCAAAATCATTGAGTGGCTCGATTCTTGATAGTGCATTGGTCACGAGAACTCAACACCGAATCCGTTGTCGCAAAATTGTGAAACCGATAAGAGGTTGTGCTTCGGACCTTCGACATACGAGACTCAGCCATTTGTACATCATCATTCTCTATGTTCAACCCTTTGGTATAACCAAAGTTATCATCACCGGAGTACACGCGGGCCTTTCTATTCTATGTATGAGCTGAGGAGGTGCTTGCTTCCTGTCATGTGCCTTGAACATCCACTATCGATGTACCAGATAGTTGCTTGCACACCTCCTTTGTTGGCGAGACCCACGCGATCCTGCCGACCCAAATCAGGAATTAGGTACCCCTTTTTTGATTGGGTCCCGAGGGGTTAGGATTAGTTTTGGGGATCCATACAAACAGAGCACTTCTATTGTGATCAGTTAGATCAGAAGGCCTGATTTGTCTCCCATACCTATCAACATAATCATACGTCTCTTTATATGCTTTCTGATTTGTATGATTATTAGTGTGAACCTTGGATGACTTAGAAGACTTGGGATTTATCTTTTTCTGTTTATCTTCTTTTTTATCCAAGGGGTTCAAAAAAAAGCGTGACCTAGATTTCGATTATAGGAGTAGGTACGACTACTACCATCAAAAGATTCATATCTTTTTTTTTGGCATAGGAGGTTTTTTTAAGCACACAAGCATGCTTATTAGGCGGTGACCTTGATTGGGTCTCGATTGGACTTCCTTTTACGGGTTGTCTTTTCGATTCTCGATCTGTTGATCAGTTGAGGTCTCTTAAGAACTGGGTTCTTCATGATTCCTCGATCGATGCTTTACCAATTGGGGTCCATTTACGCTTCCCTTCGGTTGGGCACCGCCTTTACCGCTCAACCGGTCTTTTTCCTTATTAGATACATGTTTGGCTTTTGGTGTATCTTTGTTTAAACTCGTCTGATTACACCTTTTTGAGATGAATCACCGGGGCTTTTGAGGATGTGGAAGGGGTTCTCATAGCCAAGTCCCTTCTTATTAATCGTTGTTCGAAAATAGGTGTTCATGTCTTGAATAGGTTTTAGATGATTTTGTGAAAACCTCTATTTTCTTACGCAGATTATCCTCGATGATTTCAGACTTTCATGCATTCTAATAGCTCATCAAATTTTGCTTGAAGAAGTTTGAAATCTTCGACTTTGTCGTTTGTTAATATCCAATGATCTTTGATCCGCTTTCCTCGATCGAAGCCTTAACTTTGAGAATGTTACATTCCTCGATTTGCCTTCCGGCGGTTTAGCAGATTTAAGTTCGAGGCTTTACCGAGATCATTCTCCTTAGCAAGTCGATTATTTCTAATTCTCGACTTGTCATTTTCAAACTTCCACTATAGCATAAGTGTCTCTTGCATTGGAGAGATCCTCAAAATTGATTGCTCGGAGTAGAGCTCGAGGTCAATCTCCCCGGCCAGTGTGCTAATGATAGCAGTGTAGAAGCGAGCGAAGCAAGTTTTAGGGAGGTTACCTCAGATTGGTCCTCCCCGCCATTAGAAGATCTCATCATCGCCCGAAGAGAATATCGATCTTAATTTTCATAGAAGTGAACAAAGATCACTGATCGGTGAAGTCTTCTCAGAGGAGTATCCAGAGTCCTCGATGGCGATAGAATCGTCAATTCGACGAATCAACAACCATGGCTCTTCTCGGTCCCTATAACGTTGCTCTCTTTTGTTCCTCTTTTCTTCCCTTTCTCTTGGCGTCGGTGCAGGCGTCTGCGCTATATAGTGACTTTGCTTCACGGTTGAAGCACGCTCCTGATCCACCGATCCTTTCCTTCCGTGAATCAACGTCTCCGTCAGATGACCTATCGGGTGACTTCCTTTCGATAGTAATCGAGCTTCTTACATCGATTGGTTATCTCTTCCTTCCTCACCGATTATCTCTTTTCCTTTCATCTCTGTGATCCTCCGATCATCGATCTGGTTCTTCTCCCGGAGATCCGTTGGCTGATCTCCTATCTCTCCCGGCTATGTTGATAGTCCTTATAAAATCTTGATACTTACCAAGTTGGACGTTCGACTTCTCAAGCTTCCCCGTAAGCGAAATGATCTGTTTACTTGACTCATTATATTCCCAACAGTTCGTTGGCCTTCGCTCTAACTTCTTTGGTTGCCTTAAAAGCAATGATTTTTTCAAGTTGAGGCTTCAACGGGCACCTCATCTTCATCGGCTTGTCCTCTTTCAATCAAATCGAACTACCGTGAGCTTTAAGGCTCAAGAACAAGCTACTTGGCTTCATTTTTGAAATGTCTTGGCAATCCTTGATTACCTTGACCTTCATGTCCCATTTCTTGGTGAGAGACTTTAAAATTTTGTAGTTGATATCTTTATCGGACATCTCTACCAAGTTCTCGAAGCTTGTTTATCGACATCGTAATCCTTCCATCGAGTTCGTTGATGGTTTTGTTTAGGGAAAGATCTTTAATTTTTTCGAACTTTACCGGTTAAACTGCTGAGACTAATTTCTTTTATCTGCTCATTTTCTCGCGATATCTCGGCGAGTATCCCACATTGCTTTCGCAGATTTGAGATACTTAATCTTTTCCTTGGTGACCTTATCCATTGTTTTCATGTTAATGTGCCTTGCGATAGTATCTAGAGTGTGCAGCTTTCTTTCCTCTGCATCCATCAAGGCTGGGCTTTTTCGCACAAGACTTCCCGGCAAAATCCGGATCTCCTCCAACCTAGGGGTTGTCGTAATATATGATGATGGGTCCTCTTTCGATGACTTCCATCATTCTCGCCAATGATCGAACCTAGATGGTTGGACATATATATGGCCCAATCTGCATACTCATCGATTGAGAACTTCGGCAGATCATGATACATACGAGGTGTTATCCATCTTTGAAAGATTTTGGAAAATGAATGAGTTTTAAAAACTATTTTTCAAGATCGATTCAATTCGACCACAAAGATTCTTCCTCAAGAATCGATGATACACAAAGTCGGGTTAGTCGATAGAACCAACTGCTCGATACCACTTGTAGGTCCCGAACGGTTTTGTGAGGGCGTAAGTCTAGAGGGAGGGGTGAATAGACTTAAAAATTTTTGTGCAAATCAAAAGTGAGGGCGCTTAACCCGATTAGAGTGTGAGTGAATCATTTGGTCGATAACCAACTTCTTGATCTCAAGGCAGATCGGTTTCGGTAACTATCGGTTTAACGATGTGTGCGGAAGCTTAAGTTTTACCCGATGTGAAAAACCGGGTTTTGATAAATCGATTCCAAAGTTAATCTTTTAATCAGTTGATCAAGTGATAAGTTTGATCGGTCGTAATCTTGGTGCTAATCGATCTCAACTTGGAATATGTATGCGCTTTTAAGGGTTGTGTCGATTGTGTAATCGCTAATCAAAGCGGTAAAGGCACACAAGATTTATAGTGGTTCGGACAAACCAATCCTACGCCCACTCTTCCCCATCACAAGGGGCACCTACTTAACCAACCGAATTTGTTTTATGTGTAAGTCCAACACAAAGACACCAACTAAATGTTTAAGGAGTTCACACTCAACCGATCCCGAGATCGTAACTAGAAACCCTAGTATGAATCTTGCTAAACAACTTAACCTAACTTGGGGTTTGGGTAAGATTGTTTTTGTTCCAACTATGAAATCTTTTCTTACAGATATAAGTAGCCCAATGCCTAGATGAAAAGATTTCTATGCTAAGAACTTATGGGATGAACACTTAATAAAAATTAATCTTCTTGTTCGTGTTCTTGTGCGGAAATCGATATTAGTTTGAGCTTCTTGATTGTTCAAATTTTCCGTTGTTTCACTGAAGTGTGATCCCATATTTATAGACCTTGAAATCAAAGAGCCATTGGAGAGCAATTTGAATTTCAAAGTATATTTAGTGAACTTCGGGCTTGATGTGGCGAGCTTCGAGAACAGCATGGCCAAAAGTGTGAATTTGTACTTTTGTAGCGTTCTGAGAGGTAGCATCAAATCCATAATTGTCATCGATCATCGTGTCTTGTTCTTATTGGATAAGACTCACTTTTTCGGTGTTATTCTTCCAACTAAGCTTGACATTCTTCTTGTTGGATCATAGGCGTATGATTAGATGAAACATCGATTTCACGGTGGTGACTGATCGGTCTGGTGATCGATCTACTGATAGAGTCTTGAGCGGGTTGACTTAGCTTCAACCGGCGGACTCGGTGATGTAGGTCTTCGGTGCGATCTTCCGGAAGTCATCGATCTTCAAGTATTACGAGTTTGAGCTTTATGACTTGGTGAGATATCGACTAGATCGGATCGTCTGATCTTCTTTCTTTTTCTAGCATTCGCCTTTGTCGGATATCAAATTTATCCTTTGAGTCTTCAGATCGACCTATACATATTGAGTTTCACCCTCAATATGTGACCTATCTATTTCATCGGTTGTTCTATACAATCATTATCAACTCGCTCCTATAGCGGTTAATATAAACATCGATCCAATTTACAGTCCGAATGGTCCTATTACATGTGTTTTTGAACTTTCATCAAAACTATAAATTTCCCCAATGTAGCATCAAATCCAGAATTGCCATTCACGATCATACGTGTCTTGTTAAGTATTGGATAAAGGAGACTCACTTTTTCAAAGGTTATTCTTCCAACTAAGCTTGACATTCTTCTTGTTCGGATCCTCGACGTATGATTAGGTGAAACATCGATTTCACTGTGAGTCCGATCGATCTGGTAATCGATCTACCACCGATAGAGTCTTCAGTGCGGTTGACTTAACTTCAACTAGCGATTTCGATGATGTAGGTCTTCCGTCCGATCTTCGAGTATTCAGAGTTTGATCTTTATGACTTTAGCTGAGATATCTGACCAGATCAGAACGATCTGATCTTCTATTCTTGTCTTGCATTCTGGCCTGTCGGATATCAACTGTCCTTTGAGTCTTCAGATCTGACCTATACATATTGAGTTTCCCCCTCAATATGTGACCTATCTATTTCTTCAATTGTTCTATACAATCATTATCAACTGGTCTCCTATTGCAGGTAATATAAACATCAGTCAGCTAAGAGGTCTGACTGGTCCTATTACATGTGTTTTTGGAACTTTCATCAAAACTATAAATTTCCCAACATCCAACAATGACATCTCAGATCTTCTTTCATCAGGGCTATGATGTCTTCATTCAGTTCAGTGCCCTTTTTTGTTTACCTGAAAAACAGATTAGATCAGTGGTACCCATTTGGTGTAGGGTCCTACCAGGTTAAATTTGTACCTTTGGAATCCAAATCGCCTCGACAACTCTAATTACTTTAGAGTGGGTGATCTGTCTTCCATAAATATCTACATACACATTCACCACTCTAGGTGCCTTAGCGATTATCACAGTGTATGTGCTGTTTAGCATGAACATGAGCCTTAGAATTTTTCTTGGAGTGGGCCTTTTGTTCCATTGCTTTGGCTTTTTGTGCTTGGTGATCGAGTCTCTGTTGACTTGGGTTGAGTAACCTTTACCCTTAAGCAAGTGTGGTTTAGGTTACTGTCTTGTCAAATTGGGGGTGGGGTCTTTCGATGTCGAGGACTTGGTCTTTTTCGATTGAGAATGTCTCTGCTTTGAGTGTTTCTCTTCTGAAAATTCCTCTGTGCTGTTCAAGGTCTGAGATCTTTTCAGGTTTGCATTCTTAGCCTGAGGCTTCGAAGTACTTGCCTGAAAATTTCCTACTGATTGGTCAGGTTTTCTAGCCTTTACGAGGTTTAGGCTTTCTTACTGAACATTCGGTTTTTTAAAACCATAGGTCCTTTTCCCTTGTCTAAAACCTTGGGCATTTCTTCAGTCCGAAGAATGGGTGCCACTTGTTTAACAAAGACAGCCTTCTTACTATTAGAAGCAGCATTCAGATGACCTTGTGAGGTTCCCCCTGGAATGTATCCCAATCCAGATTTTATAGTGGTAGGTCTCGATAACTCAATTTCATCTATTACTTTAGATCGTAATTCAATGGAGTTAGCTTTCTCAAGACTATCCTCACACTTTTGTAGAGTTTCATGCTTCTCAAAGAGGTCATTGAACTCGATTCGATCAAATGAATTTCCTCGATGGATTTCTAGTTTTCCATTTAGGGTCTCTATCAACTTCTCTTTCTCTCGAGAGTTGTACTTTTCGTAACATCTAGTTCATCAAGAGTTCCCATTAATTGAGAAGTGATCTCATCATTACTAGATTTTTTTCCACTTAAGATTTTCAAAGAATCAGGTTCTTTGTTACTCGCTCTTGAGTTTCATTCGGCCAGTTCTTGTAAAACAAAGATAGTCCTTCAAAAGACTCTCAAAAAGAATCCATCGTGTCAAATCGATTTGTTTCTAAATGAACTTGACAACTCATGTGCTTGTGTAGGAGCAACAACAGAGATAGAAGAACTTACTTCTCCTACAGCCATGAGACAGATGTCATCATTTATCCTTTCTCGAGCACATCTCATCCGGAGAGTCGAACTTTCTTCGGACTCCTTTTCTTCCTTAGCAATCTCAGCAAGTGTATCCCATATTTCTTTTGCATTCTCACAATGAGAGATCTTCCTCATAACACCATCATCAATAGTGCTATATAATGTATCTTGGGCAATATAGTCAAGATTGATTAACTTCCTCTGATCAGGAGTAAGTTGATCATCTGACTTTGGAAATTCAGTCCTGGAATCATTTCTCTCATCTTCAGTAACTCTGGGATTCACAACAGTGAATTGGAATGCTCCTTCAGAAACCACTCTCCACATACATTCATGCTTAGAATACAGATGAGCCTGCATTCTTAATCTCCACAAATCATATTTCTCAACTGAGAACATTGGAAGCTTCTTAGAAGGCATGATGTCTGAGCCTTTTAAGATTTCAGCAAATAAGATCTGTTCAGTAAACCACGGGAGTCTAAGCAGTTTAGACTATGGTCAACAAAGCAGGTGGTCAAGATGAACCACTGCAGAGATGGGTTTTAAAAATTGGATCAGTTCAGGTGATCACTTTTCAAATCAGTGATCTTTTGAACTCCCGCTCTTATACCACTTGTTGGTCCCGGTGCAAACGAGTCTTACATGTGTATGGGGGGCAATACACGTGTTCAGTAATTTTAAAACTTTTTCTTCACTGAGGTCAGATGGGTCAGGTTGTCCTGATGATTTGGTCTTGAGAAGCACAAATCGCCCTGAGTCAAAGTCTACGTGAGACAGTGATCCTGAGCTGCTTTCAGAAACCTCAGATAATCCTAACTGAGCCTGAGTACTTTCAGAGATACTGAGTTTCTTGAATAGCTACTCAGATGTGCGGAATGGTCGGCCCTAAGTTTATACTCGTTTTATGCTTTGCTGAAAACCTTCCTTTTAATGGAACAATGATTAAGGCTGTGATTCAGTTAGATGCAACTTCAGTGGATTGAGTCCAACTGAGTATCAGTGAAAATATGCCTTCAGTTAAAGATATGCAACAGATAATCAATGCAGTACAGAAAGCAAATAACACAGCAAGTTATAGTGGTTCAGACACTCAAGCTCCTACGTCCACTCTCTCTGACTCTTCAGAGAAATTCCTTAATCACCTCCTAAGGTTTTCTGACTACCTCTGTAGTTTACTAACCTTTCCACTTCCTAAGGTTTTCTGACTACCTCTGTAGTTTACTAACCTTTCTATTTTGAGCTTTCTGACTACCTCTGTAGTTTACTTACTCAAAACACACACAAGCTTTCTGACTATCCAAGATAGTTTACTCACTTCTTCTCTAGAGCTTTCTGACTACCTCTGTAGTTTACTAACTCTTTACAACTCCAACTCACCAACAATCACACTCAAACTACCTTACAAAGGGTTTGGGGTTTCTTGGTTGGTTTCCAACTAGGATGAGATATCCTTTACAATTAAGTACAATGCAAAGGCTAGGATATCTCTACTAAGCTTTGGATATATCTTATCAAGCTAGACTTAGTGAATGAGCTCTCTTCAATGTAAAGCACTTGGGAAATTCTTGGGTTTTCGAGTGCTTCAACTTGCAATAATAAGTTTGAGCTCTTGAGTTGCTTACAAATTTCCTGTAACCTTCAATGTAGAGGGTCACAAGTATATAGGCAGACACCAAGGTCACTCTTGAAAAACTATCCGTTGGAAGAGATAGCTCCATGAGTTTCCTCTTATGGTGTGTGATGAACGACTATTTTTAGTGTTTGAATACTCCCTAGCATGTTTTAGGCAATATGCTTTTATGCAGCCAGTCACCACTTTTTGCAGTCTAGAACATAGTACTACTGACATGCTTCAGTGACCTGTCGCTTTCGATGTCGATAAAAATCAGTGATGTTGTCTTCTTCGATTGGTATTGTCTTGATTAATGTAGACAAACACAACGGCTCTTTTTGGTCAATATCTCTGAGTGATATAACCTTAACAACACTTAGTTTTAGTTCCTTTTGTCTGCATCTGAATGTCTTGGGCAATATCTATTTTTCTAAGTAATCGCGTTCTTCTCAGTATTGAATCCTTCAGATAGATATTTTCATTGCCTCGGAACATTCAGGTTTATACTGAGCATTCAGTACATTACTGAGTCTTCAGTAATTACTGTGCCTTCAGTATCCTTTGTCTTCAGTCTTCTGTGTCTTAAGAGTCTTCTGAGTCTTCAGTGTCTTCTGAGTCTTCACAAATATACTTATTGATATACTGAGTCTTCATCTTTGAGTCTTGATTTCTCAATTTCCTGCCGAGTCTTGATTTTCTCGATTTCACCGAAGTCTTGATTTCTCATTTTAACTGTAGAGTCTTGGTTTCTCGGTTTCACCGAAGTCTTCGGTTTCTCGGTTTCTCACGTCTTGGTTTCTCCGAGTCTTGATTTCTCGATTTCTCATCGAAGTTCTCGGTTTTTGAAACTTGAAACGAAACTTCGAATCTTGAAACTTGAAACTTCGCCATACTAAAACTTCGCTTTCTTGAAACTTATCGAGTCTTCGAATCTTGAATCTATCCTGATCTATATCTGCTGACTATACATTATGCAGATAACATTCTGAACACTCTAAAACTGAATCCTGACTCAACTATTAAGATTATCCTTAACATGTCATACTCAGGGGTTTTGGGATCTAATCAAAATCTTCTTTATTAAATTCATCTCCCAACAATTATGTAGTGAGATTAATTAATATTTATGGGCTTGAATAATATTGTGGCTCAATATTGATAATTCAAGATCCATTGGAAGGTCCAATCTTAATTCTCCTAAAGGCCCCCCAAGTAGCCCAACATAAAGTCCAATAACTGAAAAAGGTGTTTAAAAATAAAATAAATATTTGTTTCAATTTTTCCTCAATTTTCGAAAAATATGGATAAAAAGGGGAGAAAGATTTTCTTTGAATTTTGTTATGGAATGAAGATATGTATTCTTGGAATACAAGATTATCTCATTAAATTCAAGAAATCTCCCACTTGGTTATTCATGTGGAAATTTTCGAAAATTTTGAAATAAAAGGGAAAGAAAGATTTTCTTGAAAAGATATTATGGAAGATATGTATTTCTTGAAATACAAGTATATCTCATAAATTCAAGAAGATCCAAATCTTGGTTTCTTTTTCCTATTATTTTCGAAATACCCCATAACAAGAGGAGTTGGGATTTTTATGGAATATTTTAATTATGGAGAAAAGAATATAGGAGATATATTCAAGATTTCTTGGAGATCAAGAAAAAAAATTTCTTCCCCCTATTCCATGCCAAAAAATCGTCCAACACCCCTCTATAAATAGGGGATGAATGTTTCATTCCCAAGTACAATTCCATGTGCTGAAAAAATTAGTAAATCCATAAAGGTGGTGCAACAAATTTTATTTTCCCTTTTGTTAATTGTTCGCGAGTTTCCTTCCACCGGATTGTCGAGCAAGGACTAGGGAATACTTGGGAAGGTCTTTTGGTGTGTTTTTATCAACGAGACCATTGTCATTCCAAGAGGTAAGTTCACGTAAACTCGTAGTAATTCCGCATGCGTAGGATTTACGTGAACAGTTTATATGCATGATTTGTTGTTGAATTATTATTTGAATTAATTTAGAATTAATTCATGCTAGTAATAATTGTTAGAATTAAATTTGTATTTAAATATTCATCCCGAATAGATCCGGGCAATCAATTCCCCAACAACTGGTATCAGAGCCTCGGTTTCGGGCTCTGAATTTTAAATTATAATTTAATTCGCTGTCATTAAATTTGAAATTGGTTAGTAGAATTGCTAGATCTTTTTTGCAGACATCTAATTGTCATGGAATTTAATGTGTTTATTTATACATGCATATAAATTGTGGTTTTTTTAATTCGATTCGTTCGAATTCGTTTTGCCTCTTGAGAAAATCCACGAGTAGATTAGAATTTGTTTGATTTGATCAATGTAATAGACTAGTACAGATCTAGGTTTATTTATTTTTTGTAAATAAATTGTAATCGGATAAGAAATGGAGGCGGAGATGAAGAATTAAAAGACGGATCCTAATCGGCATAGCAAATAGGCGTCGTATGAAAACGTGATAAAGGAGGCGCATGCGCGAGACGCAGACGCTAATTGGCGGCACGGCATGGGGCGGCGAGGATGAGGGGGCGATCTACCGGCGACGCTCGGGCGCGCTGACGCCGATGACACCGACCACACGCTGGCGACGAGGCGGAGGAAGCGGCGACTTCGGCGACGCGGTTGAGGCGACGCTGGGCAACGCCGCCGAGGGCACGGGTAATGTGGGCGAGGCGGCGCGGCGGGCGACGGGCGACCGAGACGCACGCTGGCGACGCCTGAGCGGCTGAGGGCGCGGGCGACGTCTTGTTGGCGCGACATACAAGACGGACGCCACTCAACACGGCCGGGGGAGTGCTAGGCGGGCACTCCGACCCGCGAGCTGGTCGATGACGTGGCTTGACAAGGCGTTTTTTTTAAGACGGTCAAGTGGGAGCTTTTTGAGACGAACGGTGAAGGCTATGAAGACGATTTCTCAAGATCAAGACATGACAAAAATTAACCATGACAATTGGATAAATGTGCCCAATATGTTTAATTTTTTGTCTTGATGTTTATGCATTATTTTATGCTTATTTAAATTGTGTTTAAATTTGCGATGCATGAGAAAATGTTTTGAAAAATCTCACTTTCGAAAATTACTAAGTATGCTTAAACAATTAATTGACAATTTTATTCCGGATAATAAAATTGAATTAATTATTGACCTCCATGATTTATTTATTTGTGAATTCTTTTGGAGAAATTCCCCCCACCGACGGAGAAAAAGATAGCTTTCACATGAATAAATTCTAAATGGATGATTGTGGATTATTACTAGTGGCGATTTATGACCCTCCCCACGAGGCTCGATCAAAGCGAAATAATAATTTCAGATTTAATCATGGTTATTACTTAGGTATAAAATTGATATGCATATACTTCCCCGAAGTCCCTGTCAATTTTATATTGGTCAAGTGGGAGCCAACTATTAATCTGGATATTAAAGGTTTGTAAATCGTTTTGTTTGTAACACGTTGAAT
This sequence comes from Stenogyne calaminthoides, assembly GCA_037126765.1. Taxonomy (NCBI): domain Eukaryota; kingdom Viridiplantae; phylum Streptophyta; class Magnoliopsida; order Lamiales; family Lamiaceae; genus Stenogyne; species Stenogyne calaminthoides. The sequence continues at coordinate 21,197,138 of JBBCBC010000014.1, read as the reverse complement.
GTGTTTAAATAATGACCCACCCCACGTGGCTTATTTAAACTGCTTTTGAGATGTTATTGGTGATGCATGTTCATATTTTTTGAGATTTTAATATGAAACATGTGATCGAATTTTGTGATATATTTGTGCTTATGCATATTATTATTTATTTCAGTTCATCATGTCGCAACCTTTTAATCCACTGTTCAATATACTTAAAGACAATTTGCTTACTGGTGAAAACTATTTTGATTGGATATACAAACTAAAACCTCTCATAGCTGCATCACCTTCCAAATGGGTACTTGATACACCAAAACCCGAAAAACCAACTATGGACGCAGGAATATGGGACGAGATGCTATATGGTGAATGGGAGCTGGCAAATGAATTGATGAAGGATACAATTCTGGCACATCTGCCAGATGCGTTGAAACGCCTTCACCAAAAATATGAGTCAGCTGCAGACATTTTACAGAATCTCGAAGAGATGTTCGCACATCAGACCCATATGGCAATCCAAAGTGTGAAGCAAGAAATTGCTGAATTAAAAATGGAAAAAGGGACAACTGCAGCGCAGCATGTTCTTAGGGTTATGGTGCTATTTGAGGAGCTTGAGATCCTCGGCGAAAAATGTGATTTCAAGACTAAGATTGATTTCATTCTCCAATCCTTACCAAAGAGTTATAATCACCACTATCTTGAGTATCTATTGGAATATCTAGATTTTACAGTGGATGATCTTGTAAATGCTCTCACTTTGGTTGAAAGGGAAAGGGAGCGTGAGGAAAAGAACTTGGGGAAACAGAAATCTTCTTTTCATCCTACGTCAAGTGGTGATAAGGATGATGAAAAGAGAAGAAAGTTAAACCAAGCAGACTCAACGTCAAATAAGAGCATGGAATCAAGCATGAGGAAAGTTTTGGAAAGCGGCGGAGTAGGACACTCGAGGTCAGCCTGTTCCAATCCCAAAAGGAATGGAAAGAAAGGTAATTCTCACGCACTAGTTTTTTTCACTGATCATGTTTGTTTCAAGCGGACCCGGCAACTTAGTGAGAGTGAGGTCCTCATCACACTGGGCGATGCTACGAGAGTGGCAGCTGAAGCAGTGGGAGAAGTGCACATGTCTTTTGAAGACAGAGTTTTAATTTTAAGATATGTTCTTTACGTTCCGAATTTTAGAAAGAATTTGATTTCGGTTTCTAAACTTTACCTTGATGGATATTCGATTACTTTTGATAAAGTTGTTACCATTTCTCTTTATGATAAATTTATCTATCATGGAACGTTGTCAAGTAATCTTTATACAATTAACTGTGCACACCACTCACGAAATGCATCCTATAACACGTCAATTGTTTCCAATAAAAGAAAATGTTCATCAGACATGAACGAAACACTTCTATGGCATCTAAGATTGGGACATATTAATCCAAAGAGGATCCAAAGGTTGGTGAAAGATGGTTCACTGGAGTTTCTCCAAGTTGAACCAATTCCAACCTGCGAATCATGTTTGGAGTTTAAAATGACCAAGAGGGCATTCGGAGCCAAGGGGAATAGAGCCAAAGAAGTGTTAGAAATCGTTCACACAGACGTATGTGGTCCAATGTTAACCAAAGCAAGTGGAGGTTACGAGTATTTCAAAGAATTTAAGGCTCAAGCAGAGAATCATAGGGAAAAATGTATCAAGTCCCTACGATCCGATCTTGGAGGCGAGTACCTCAGCGATGAGTTTTTGAACTACTTGTCAGATGAAGGGATTGCATCCCAGCTAACTACACCCGGAACCCCTCAACAAAACGGGGTTGCAGAGCGAAGAAACAGAACTCTTTTAGAAATGGTTAGATCAATGATGTGTTATGCGGATCTTCCCAAGTCATTCTGGGGTCATGCCTTGGAAACAGCAGCTTACATTCTGAACTTGGTGCCATCCAAATCGGTTCCCAAAACTCCCAAAGAATTGTGGACCGGGCGCAAGCCCAGTTTGAGACACATGAGAATTTGGGGGTGTTGGTCTCGGTGTAAACGAGTCTTACACGTGTATGGGGGGAATACACGTGTTCCGTGTTTTTAAAACTTTTCTTTACTGAGGTCAGCTTGGGTCAGGTTGTCCTGATAATTTGGTCATGAGAAGCACAAATCGCTCTGAGTCAAAGTCTACCTGAGACAGTGATCCATTTTCAGATACCTCAGATAATCCCAACTGATCCTGAGTTTTCAGAGATCCTGAGCTGCTTGGATCAGATAACTAACTTAGAGTAAGTTCAGTTTGGTAACTATCTGTTCTAGCTACTCAGATGTGCGGAATGGTTGGCCCTTAGTTTATACTCGTTTTAAGCTTTGCTGAAAACCTTCCTTTTTAATGGAACAGTGATTAGACTGTGATTCAGTTTAGATGCAACTTCAGTGGATTGATTCCAACTGAATGTCAGTGAAAATATGCTTTCAGTTTAAAGATATGCAGCAGTTAATCAAAGCAAAACAGAAAGCAAAGAACACAGCAAGTTATAGTGGTTCAGAGACTCAAGCTCCTACGTCCACTTTCTCTGATCTCTTTAGAGAAATTCAATAATCACTTCCTAAGGCTTTCTGACTACCTCTTGTAGTTTACTAATCTTTCTATTTTGAGCTTTCTGACTACCTCTGTAGTTTACTAACTCAAAACACATACAAGCTTTCTGTCTATCCAAGATAGATTACTCACTTCTCCTCTAGAGCTTTCTGACTACCTCCTTGTAGTTTACTAACTCTTTGATACTCCAATCTCACCAACAATCACACTCAAACTACCTTACAAAGGGTTTGGGGTTTCTTGGTTGGTTTCCAACTAGAATGAGATATCCTTTACAATTAAGAACAATGCAAAGGCTAGGATATCTCGACTAAGCTTTGGATATATCTTATCAAGCTAGGCTTAGTGGAATGAGCTCTCTTCGAAATAAAGCACTTGGGAAATTCTTGGGTTTTCGAGTGCTTCAACTTGCAATAATAAGTTTGAGCTCTTGAGTTGCTTACAAATTTCCCGTAACCTTCAATGTAGATGGTCACAAGTATTTATAGGCATACACCAAGGTCACTCTTGAAAAACTATCCGTTGGAAGAGATAGCTCCATGAGTTTCCTCTTATGGTGTGTGATGAACGACTATATTTAGGGTTTGAGACTCCCTAGCACGTTTTAGGTAAACCGCTTTTCATGTAGTGGTCATCACTTTTTGCGATCCGAACTTAGTACTTCGACATCTTTTTCGGTGACTGTCATTTGTCGATGTCGATAATGTCTGATCTTCATCTTCTTCTTTTTTACTTTTGTCTCCAGTTAAAGGTAGAAAACCACAACGACTCTTTTTGGTTGCATCTCTGAGTGATATAACCTTAATAGCACTTTGTCTTAGTTCCTTTTGTCTGCATGAGAATGTCTTGGGCAATATCTATTTTTCTAAGGAATCGCGTTTTTCTCAGTATTGAATCCTTCAGATAGATATTTTTGATTGCCTCGGAACATTCGAGGTTTATCTTGAGCATTCGGTATATTCTTTGAGTCTTCATAATTCTTGTGCCTTGTATCCTTGATCTTCGGTCTTGATCTTCTATCTTCTGCGTCTTGAGGTCTTGAGTCTTGATGACTTGAGTCTTGATGATTTAAAGTCTTGATGACTTACGAGTCTTCCACAGATATCTTGGCCCGATATATCTTAATCTTCATGATGAGTCTTGATTTATTAATGAGTCTTGATATCTCGATTTCTCATTTCGAGTCTTGATTCTCGTTTCACCGAGTCTTGATATCTCGCCTTCGAGTCTTGATTCTCGTTTCACACTGAGTCTTCAATATCTCAGTTTCATACTGAAACTTCAGTTTCTTTAGAAACTTACTGAGTCTTCAGAACTTATCCTGATCTATATCTGCTGACTATACATTTTGCAGATAGCATCCTGAACACTCTAAAACCCAAATCCTCGACTAACTATCAAGATTATTCTAACATGTCATACTCGGGGGTTTTGGGATCTAATCAAAATCTCTCTTTATTAAATTCATCTCCCAACAATTTCCCCCTTTTTGATGATGCCAAAACCTATCTTGTTTACAACATACTTAACCTATACTCAGGTTTTTGTTTATCCTATTACAAGATTGGTTTATCTCTAACAATTTCACAAACAGAGAATCTCCCAACAATTTCTTAAACAGACAATCTCCCAAAAATTAATCTCAGAGACAACAAACAGGCATATCAAAATTAAAGACATGTAAATTAAGATAATGAGATATTATCTTTTGAGCATAAATGATAAGGTTTCATTGATGTTTGGTAGAAGGTACAAGTTACAATGAATCTTATCTAACAAAATCAAAAAGACAAAAAAGATAAAGGATTACAAGAGTCTTCTGAGTTGATCTTCAGTCTTCTTTTTGCTTTTCCTCGCTTTCGCTCTTGGGCTTCGATTTTCCACCTCATCGGCCAGGCACCTCAAGGTTGAACATCCCATAATATCTTCTTTTTTCAACAAGATCTCTTTCTTTTTTAATGATATCGATTGTTCCTGTCGGGCCCAACCGAGCGGGCGTCTTGAAAGAATTTCTTGAGAAATGGTTGCTTCATTTACCAAGCCATTTCCAAGTCTAGGAGGAGGGTAAGAGTATGGATCGGGGGCTGTTATCTGCACCTTCCCTTCATCTGCAAGATTGATCCATCCTTGAAGGTATTTTGGATAGAAGGTCAGGAGATAGTCAATGAACGCCTCATTGGGATTTGAGCTTTCTCCCCTCCACTCTCTGAGGACATCATAGTAGAACCAAAAGGTTCTCTTGATTTCTTCCCATGCATCGTTGAGCTGGATTGGCATCCATTTGTCAACATCGCGCCATTTCGCTTGTGATGTCCCTCTTCTCTTGCTCGCGAACCTCTTGAAACCACTCCTTCTTTTCTGCTCTTCTTCCATCTTCTTTCTGATCACTGGAACTCCAGAGACAGAAGCAACATTTTTCTTTGCTTGCTCAATTTGGAGTGACTTTAGAGCACTTCTGGTGTTGAAGACCTTCTTCTGGGGCACTTCTTCAGACTCTTCAATATCCTGAATCAACTTTCTCTGAACTGGCTTAGAAGCCTTAGCTCTTTTTCCCTTAGGCTCCTCGAACGCCATAGCTTTTCTTTTAATTGGCATTTCAGCTCCAGCTTGGCTTGTTCCAACTCTTCTACCACTCAGTTTCTCTGCAGCAACTTCTTGCATTGTTTCCTCTGAAACCTGAGTGTAGATTGGCTTCTCCACCTTCTTAAACTTCAGCTTCTGAGTGGCCTCTATCTCCTTCATGGCTTCAACAACGATTTTCTTTTCAGCTTCCTTGATCGTCTTGCCTTCCTGAGATCAGCACCGGGTCTTTCCCTCTTCTTGGATCCATACTCTGGTAGAAGCCTGGAGAGTGCTGTGTCCATATGATACTGTTCTTTACTGACACTTCGCACCTCCCCTTGGCCCATCCTGCTCTCCTCGAGCCTTCTTAGGTGGTTCTTCGCTTGTTGAGAATTCTTGAGACCGGATGAGCAAATTGGCTAGAGAGAGCCTTGAACATGTCTGGTCATCTTGGCCGCAGAGCATTGAGCTCATCTCCTCAACAACATTCTTCACTAGCATCTCATTCTTCTCTCGATTTAGCTTCTAGAGATTGATCACTCACGATGCCTTTGCTTGACTCTTCGTTGACTTCACTTTGACCCCCCATCTTTTCTTCTAACTTTCCTTCCATGGAGGTCACTTCTCGGTCATAGAGTTACGAAGTTGCACGAGCTTCTGAAGAAGAACTCAAGCTTTCAATCTTCTTAACCTGGTTGGCCAATACTTCCTCGATCTGAGCAACTTTGGTCAGGATTGGCTCAACGTTCTCCAGCTTTTCCATTACAGTGGTGAGATCAATCTCAGGAGTATATCTGATCTGCTGTGTCTCTGAAATTTGGTATTGACTGAGTCTCAGTCTGAACCTGAGCATCAGACTCGGTCTGGGTCTAGGATTCACCCTGAGCTTGGGTGTCCACCTGAGCCTCAGTCTGCATATCAGACATTACAGATTTAAAGATAGGTACTTGAAGAATCTGGCATAATTGTTAATAGTGCCAAAATTACACGAAGGCTAACTTCAAATCGAGGATGTTCGACAGCAGCCTCTTCAACATCAATTTGGTCTTTCTCCTTCTGAGATTGACCCTCATCATCCCCTTGTTGGTCCCCATCCTGAGATTTTTCTCTGGAGCTCGGGGCACCAACTTCCGCATCCTTCCTCTCAGCAACCTTCTTCTTTACCAGCTCATCAAAGTCAGACGTTTTCATCCTGAGCTTGGTTTCACGAATCTGAGAATTGATGGCGAAGGAGCTATTTCCTCGTTCCACCGGTCTTAGCCTCTGAATGAAGCTATGTTGAGTATTTGGAAGAGTCTTGTTGAGGATGAAGACCGTTGACCTCAATCAAAGAAGATGTCTTGGAGGTCGGGAATGAGCTAAGCTTCGGGGGCCGCGGTCAAGAATGAACTGTTTCCCCTTGCCGCCCATTCGGTCTCTTGACCACCCTTCTTGAGCATCGGGCTCTCGGAGTTGATGAGAGAAGTCCGGCAAGGATCAAGTAAAGATCACTTTCGAGCTCATCAAAGTTCATCGGCTCCCGAGGCTCAAATAAATTCCCGAGGGTTGGGCAGCTCCTCGATCCGAATCGACTTGGTTCTAAGGTCCGTGGCCTCCTCCTCGGGGAATTTCGGTTGCTCACGAGGTGCAGTGGGCATTTCCTCAACGAGGAATCTGAGCATCTTCTGGTGATGAGCCGGCACTTCCTCGAAGGAATCTTAACTTTCTCTCGAGGTCCGAGGTCCTGGAATATTTCTTGAGAGATCTTGTCGAAACTTAGCGGCGTCTCAAGAACCTCGAGAAGACTTGCTCCTCGGTTTGATCCTGTGCCTTTGAGATAGCTTTGAGCTAATACATGTAAAAGGCGATTTAAAGCGGTTTGGCTCTCAGGTTGAATCTCCTCAGCCTCACTTTCCTCCTCATCATCAGTGAGAACCACCATTCTCTTACGCTTTGGAGCCAGGGTCTTTTGCTTCTTCAATTTTTCACCCTACTCCTTCTTGGCCTCCAACAAAGCCTTCCCCCTGGCTTGTTGGGTTTCTTCAGCAGTAGCAGCAACAGGTGATTCCACCTTTTTCTCTTTCTTCCCTTTGATGATCCTCTTTGCAGCAATGGGCTTGATCATTACTTTGGACTTAGGGAAAGGAGTAGAGTTGGCAAAGATATCCTCCTCCTCTCGACATATTTCCAAAATAAAAGCTATTTTGGTGGCATGGAGGATCTTGCCTTTTATTGAAATTGAGTCGTCCTCTTTTTTTATGACATTGGCTTGCTCACTCACCACCTTGATCAGATACTTCAGCCAGTTGAAATCCTTGGTGGGTGAGTCCTCTATCGCAGCCATCAATCGGAGTTTGGGAGTGTTAATCTGTTCAAAACTCCCTGATCGACTCATTATACACTAGCTCACTATATCCATCAAAACTCTGTATTTTGGCCTCAAATGCCTCTTATGTAAGGTCGCCTCAAATTTAATAGGATTCTCAATAATTCTATCATGATATTCTTGCTCTCGACCTAACATATACAAAGTGGGATCATCTTCCCTATCGCACAACTCAAAATCATCGTTTAGATTTCTAGGGACTATGTACAATTCCCGAACAAAATCTACATACTTTGATGTATGCTCTAAATGCGAAACAGAAATCTTGGACTCAATATTATCATCCTCATCTATTTCCATATTAGAGACGAACTCTATTATCTCTCGCGAATATTCCACCTCTGGTCGATTTGCGAGGTTCGTCAGTTTCGCCAATCTGATCAATAAAGTGCCTCTTCTTCATGTTTGGCTTTGAAGTTCTCTCCAGAGATACAACGTACTCATACCAAGGTTTATTGGTTTCGGCCAATTTATCGAAAATGGTATAAGTCATTTTGAAGAAATTGAAGGTTAGGGTTTCGGAGTGATAAAGATTTTCTGGGCAAAGGGAATTTTATTTGCAGAGTGATTTGGGAACGAGGGTTTATAAAAAAAATGGATTGAATTGGCTTCTCAAGGAATATATAGACCGATTCGTGGGAATTCGTATCGGTTTGGTGAGAATCAACGGTTAAGATTAATCCACGATTAATCGGGTATACGAAAGGACTCTCACGAAAAGTAAGCCGCCAATTTAACCTCATTGGTGAATAAAACGCAACAGAGCATTTAATGATTGATTGACCTTCCTTGGAATTTCAAAGGTCCCGCCCAAAAACATTCTTCAGGTGTTTTGTATTTATTGCAAATGATTACTGAGTTTCACTTAAGCAATAAATGAGTCGCATGAGTCATTACTTCTTTAGACTAATTTTCCTATCAGTCTTACTGAGTATTGACCTTGATAAAATGTCAAGATGATATTTTGAAGCATGAATGGGTTTAGTATGATCTTGAGTCTTGACCTTGAAGACATCCGAGTTTCTGAGACTCGATTCGGATTTCCAATTTTATCCCGAGTTTCTCGAGAATTGCGAGAAAACTTCATGCATCTGAAAACCTTCAATTTTTCAAATTTACTCTATACACCTGGATCCAACATCCCTAATTCAACTGATAGTTCCTGAAATCTTGATTCAGCCAAAGGTTTAGTCAAGATATCAGCTCTCTGCTTATCAGTATGAATTTTCTCCATCCTGATGTCCTTTTTCTCGACATGATCTCTGATGAAGTGATGTCTGATATCCACATGCTTGCATCTGGTGTGCAATAACGGGATTTTGTGAAATAGCAATGGCACTATTATTATCACAAAATATGGGTGCTTCATTATTTACAACTTTATAATCCCTTAATTGTTGTCCGAGCCAAAGAATCGAAACGCAGACTTTCCTGCGACCATGTATTCAAACCCGATAGTCTTGGTTTGCTCTTGAGGTCTGTTTTCTTCGAAAACCAAGATATCGACTTACTTCCAAGAAATTGACAAGTTCCTCAGAGTGGATTTCTGTCAATTCTCTGACCTCCATAATCGACATTTGAATAACCCGATTAGCTCAAGGTTATCATCACCGGATACCACAATCCTCTATTCATCAGGCTCTTAAGATACTTCAGTATCTTTTTGGCAGCCTTCATGTGACTAGCCTTAGGATTAGTTTGGTATCTTGCACATATCCCAATAGCAAATGTTATATCCGGCCTACTTGCTGTGAGATAGAGCAATGATCCAATGATCCTCTATAATCGGTGTGACTTCTTGATTTGCCTTCGAATCGGGATCCATCTTGTAGTTAGTATTCATGGGAATTCTAATCGCATTGCAATCTGACACCATATTTTGCAATCGGATCTCGGTGTACTTTGCACTCATTGATGAAGATTCCTTCCTTTGATTGTTTCACTTGAAGACCTAGAAAGAAATTCATCTCCCCATCATGGACATCTCAAATTTGCCTTTCATCAGTGTAGAAAACTTTTCACACAACTGATGATTTGGAGATCCAAAAATGATGTCATCAACATATATCCGAACTAGTAAGATATCTTCCCCATCTTCTATCCTGAATGAGTTCTATCAACAATTCCTTTGACAAAAATGGTCAGTCGAAGAAACCGAAAAGAGTATCATACCATGCTCTTGGTGCTTGCTTAAGACCATACAAGGCTTTTCTGAGCCTATAAACTTGGTCATTCTCGCTCGAAACCGGAGGTTGTTCCACATAAACCTCTTCTTTAAGCACACCGCTTCGAAATGCACTCTTCACATCCATTTGATAGTCTCAGGAACTTCATGTAGGGCGACATATGCAAGAAACAATCGATGGCTTCTAGTCTTTTGCAAAGCAAAGGTTTCATCATAATCCAAGCCTTCTTCTTGGTAATAACCTTGTGCAACTAGCCTTTCCTTGTTTCTTACAATGTTGTTGTTCTCATCTCTTTTATTCTTAAATGCCCACTTGGTTCCAATAACATTGTGCCTTTTCGTGCCTATCCACCACCTTCCTCCCATACCTCATTCCTTGAGAATTGATTCACTCTTCTTGCATAGCAAAGAATCCAATGAGAATCTTGTAGAGCTTCTTCAATCTCAGTAGGTTCTTTCTCTGATAGGAAGCGGCAAAATAGTGCACTCTCTCCATGGAACCTTCTTGTCTTAGCACCATCAGTTAGATCACCCACAATCTGACTTGTAGGATGACTATCTAACCAACTTCTTCTAGATGTTCCCCCTTCAATAGTATCCTCAACATTTGAAATGTTAGGTTCAGTTAGTTCAATAAACTCGGGAACAACAGAAAGGAGAAAGGAATCATCTTCCTCGGGGAAATTCTATTGAGAACATTGTCGAGACATTTTTTCCCTTTGGTTGATAGATTCGAAATTGCCTCACCGTGACCACATCTTCATTGGCATCACATACCCGAGTCCAACCGGTGTCTGTTCGGATTGGTCACCTTTTGGTGTGTTGGCTTTCCCGAGTCTCACCATCCCGAGTTCCATCCTGAACTTCCTTGTTGCGAAAGTCCGAGTCACTCCATTCATAGAAGGTGACCGACTTCTTCTTTTCAGGTTCAGTGGATGATTTGGCATTCTTTTTCAGGCTTAATCTGGTGATTCTTTTGGTCGATTCTTAAGATCATGTTCTGTTTCTTCTAAACACAAGTAGATTCATCAAAAACTACATGAGGTGTTTCCTCCACAATAAGAGTCCTACAGATTGTAAACTCGAAAGCTTTTTCGACTTGAAATATCCTAAGAATATTCCTTCATCGCCTTTGCTATCAAATGTTTTCAACTGATCTTTACCATTATTGTGTATGAAACACTTGCAACCAAACACACGAAAGAAAGAAACAAGAGGCTTCCTTTCATTCCAAAGTTCGTATGGTGTTTTGCCTTGACTCTTGGTCAGCATGGATCTGTTTTTGTTAATAGCATGCAAATGTTGATGGCTTATTAAAATCTTTTAGGAATCTCGACCCGGCTATCATGGTCCTTGCAGCTTCTTTTAAAGTCTTGTTCCTTCTTTCAGCAACACCATTTTGTTGAGGGGTCCTTGCAGCTGATGTTTCATGAGTAATTCCATTTCTTTTTAATAATCGATATAACATGATTTATAAATTCAGGTTCCTTTGTCAGATCTGATTTTGACTACACTCAGGTTCTTTTCAATACTGAGCCTTTTCAGTAATTCAGGCAGCTTTATCTGAGTCTCCTTCTTACTGAGTAAGAATATGACCCAAGTATATCTTGAGTAGTCATCAACTACTACGAGTGTATATTTCCCCGCCATTAGTGCTCATTTGGTGTTCTTGGACCAAAAAGATCCATATGCAACAACCGGAAGTATTCTCTCGGAGAAACATCTACTTTGCTTTTAAATGATGCTTTAACTTGTTTTCCTTTTTTGGCATGCATCACAAACATGTTCCTTATCAAACACTTCATTTGGCAACCCTCTCACAAGAGCTAATCTTGCAAGTTTATTGAGGGTTATGAAATTCGGTGATTCATTCTTTTTATGCCATAACCAACCGTATCTCGTGGAACTTTTAGCAACCAAACATGTATCTTTAGGAGTTGAACTCCAATCAGCAAGATACGCATTTCCTTTTCTTGTACCAGTTAGTAATATTTTCTGTGAGATATCATCTTTCACATAATATAAGTTCTTAGAGAACTCAACATTAAAACCCTTATCACAGAATTGGCTTATTGAAAGCAAATTATGCTTCAATCCAAATACATATGAAACACCATGGATATGAACTGAGTCGATTTCCAAAGTTCAATATCCTTGATCCGTCCTTTGAGTTATCTCCAAATGTGATCTGAGGGCCTCTTTGTTAAACATAGTCACTGAGTATCTTCTTGAATCCTGTCATATGTCTTGAGCATCCACTGTCAAGATACCATACAGCAGGGGCAATTTCATCTCCACTCATCAGTGTTATGTGATCTTCAATCAACTCAGTGCCCTTGTTTTCCTCCTGAAAAATAGATCAATTCTTAGGTACCCAATTTGTGTAGGGTCCTACAAGGTTAAATTTGTACCTTTCGAATCCAAATCGCTGACAACTCTAATCACTTTAGAGTGGCTGATCTGTCTTCCATAAACATCTACATACACATTTACTACTCTGGGTGCCTTAGCAGTGTCCTGTGTATGAGTGCTAGCCTTATCATGAACATGAGCCTTAGAATTTTCTTTTTTGTACAGCCTTTTGTTCATTTGCTTTGGCTTCAGTCGCGGCCCAGTCAATCTTTCTTTGACTCGGGTTCAGGTAACCTTTACCCTTAGGCAAGTGGGGCTTAGGTTGCTGTCTTTGAATTTGGGTCTTTCAAGATCTTTGAGGACTTGGTCTCTTCGATTGAGAATGTCTCTGGCGAGTGTTTCTCTTCTCCAAGATTCCTCTCGATGGTTCGGTCTGTATATCCTTTCGGGTTTACATTCTTAGCACGAGGCTTTGAAGTACTTCCTAAAATTTTCCTATTTGAAGTGCTCGGTTTTTCTAGCCTTTACCGAGGTTTGGGCTTTCTTACGATCATTCGGTTTCTTTGGAACCATAGGTCCTTTTCCTTGTCTAACACCTTGGGCATTTCTTGATTTGAAGTGTAGGTGCCATGGTTTAATAAAGATTGTCTTCTTTCTACTTGATGCGACATTCGATGACCTTGTGAGGTTCCCCTGAATGTATCCCAATCCAGTTTTTATAGTGGCGGTCTCTCGATAACTCAATTTCATCTTTTACTTTAGATGCAGTATTCAATAGAGTTAGCTTCTTCTGCGCACTATCCTCATAGTTCTGTAGAGTCTCATGCTTCTCAGAGAGGTCGTTGAACTTAGTTCTCTAGCTTTTCAGTAAGGGTCACTATCAACTTCTCTTTCTCTGAGAGTTGTACTTTCAGAACATCCAGTTCATCAGTAGCTCCCATTAATTGAGAAGTGATTTCAGTATTTCCAGAGTCTTTCCATTTAAGATTTTCAGCCTTTAGTTCCTTATTCTGCTCTTGAGTTTCATTTAGCAGTTCTTGTAAAACAGCATAGTCCTTCATCAGATTCTCAAAAGAATCAATCAGGTCAAAATGACTGTTTACAGTTGAACTTGATAACTCTTGTGCTAGTGTAGAAGCAGCAACAGAGAAAGAAGAGTTTACCTCCTCAACAGCCATTAGACAGAGATCATCACTTTCACTATCTGAGCATATTTCATCTGAAGAACTAGATCCTTCCTCAGAATGTTCTTCTTCTGCAACCATGGCCTTTTTGCTAGAGAACTTCTTGTCTCTTTTAGCTTGTCTTTCTCTTCTCGCCTTAGCACTTAGGTCAGGACAATCATACTGGAAGTGACCTTTCTTTTGGCAATTGTAGCATCTATTGGCATCATCATCCTGATCACTTTCTTCTTTGGACTTGGAGTTCTTCCTTTTGGATGAAGATCCTTCAGCTTTCAGGTCCTTCTTCTTCTCAGTTGATTTGTCCTCAGCTTTCTTCTGGTACCTATGATTCCTGTAATAGTTTTTGTATTTTCCATATCGACTATTAAGTCTTTCAAAACCTCCTTGCCATCAGTGCTAGCTTATCCTCAAGCTCATCCTGATTTTTAGCAAGGGAGTTCTCAGACTCTCTAGTTTTACAGGTTTTATCCTTGGCCTTGAAAGCCACATTTTTACTAGATGATGAATCATCTTTGCTGTCAGCCTTTTTAGATTTCTTATCAATTACAAACTCATAGGCCTTCGGCTCAGAGAATACTTGTTGATATGGCATTGAATCAATGTTTTTGGTATTTTCAATCACCATAGCATGAATATCCCATTTCTTAGAAAGACCTCTAAGAATTTTCAATGCCACTTCTCTCTGTGGATATCTCTTTCCAAGTGCATTCAGATCATTCATAATGCTAGTGAATCTGACTTCCAATTTGTCTATAGATTCACCTTCTTCCATTTCAAAACTATCAAATTTTCCAATGGCAACTGAAAGTTTGTTTTCCTTGATATGATTTGTGCCTTGGCACATTACTGCTAGTGTATCCCAAATTTCTTTTGCAGTATTACAATGAGAAATCATTCCCATCACACCATCATCAATTATACTGTATAGTGTGTCTTTAGCAATATAGTCTAGATTAACTAACTTCCTCTCCTCAGGAATAAGTTGGTCATCAGACTTAGGAAATTCTGCTACTCGATCATTTCTCTCATTTTACATTCCTCCGGATTCACCATAAGAAATTTGAATGGCCCTTCAGAGACCACTCTCCACATAATTCATGTTTTTGAATACAGTGAGCCTCAGATTCTCGATCTCCATAAATCATAGTTCTCTACTGAGAACATGGGAAGTTTCTTAGAAGACATTTTATCTGAGTCTTTTAAGAATTCAGCAAATAAGATCAGTTCAGATAGACCACAAGTATTTTAGCAAATAAGACTTTGGTCAACAAAGCAGGTGGTCAAGTTGAACCACTGCTCTGATACCACTTGTTGGTCCCGGTGTAAACGAGTCTTACACGTGTATGGGGGGGAATACACGTGTTCAGTGTTTTTAAAACTTTTCTTTTCGAGGTCGACTTTGGGTCAGTTGTCTCGATGATTTGGTCCCGAGAAGCAAAAATCGCTCCAAGTCAAAGTCTACACGAGATGGTGATCCCGAAATACCGCTTTCGGATACCTCAGATAATCCCAACTGATCCTGAGTTTTCAGAGATCCTGAGCTTCTTGGATCAGATAACTAACTTACTGAACCCTCAGAAGAGTAAGTTCAGTTTGGTAACTATCTGTTCTAGCTACTCAGATGTGCGGAATGGTTAGCCCTTAGTTTATACTCGTTTTAAGCTTTGCTGAAAACCTTCCTTTTTAATGGAACAATGATTAGGCTGTGATTCAGTTTAGATGCAACTTCAGTGGATTGATTCCAACTGAATGTCAGTGAAAATATGCTTTCAGTTTAAAGATATGCAGCAGTTAATCAAAGCAAAACAAAAAGCAAAGAACACAACAAGTTATAGTGGTTCAGAGACTCAAGCTCCTACGTCCACTCTCTCTGATATCTTCAGAGAAATTCACTAATCACTTCCTAAGGCTTTCTGACTACCTCTTGTAGTTTACTAACCTTTCTATTTTGAGCTTTCTGACTACCTCTGTAGTTTACTAACCCAAAACACACACAAGCTTTCTGTCTATCCAAGATAGATTACTCACTTCTCCTCTAGAGCTTTCTGACTACCTCCTTGTAGTTTACTAACTCTTTAATAATCCAATCTCAACAACAATCACACTCAAACTACCTTACAAAGGGTTTGGGGTTTCTTGGTTGGTTTCCAACTAGGATGAGATATCCTTTACAATTAAGAACAATGCAAAGGCTAGGATATCTCAACTAAGCTTTGGATATATCTTATCAAGCTAGGCTTAGTGGAATGAGCTCTCTTCGAAATAAAGCACTTGGGAAATTCTTGGGTTTTCGAGTGCTTCAACTTGCAATAATAAGTTTGAGTTCTTGAGTTGCTTACAAATTTCCCGTAACCTTCAATGTAGATGGTCACAAGTATTTATAGGCATACACCAAGGTCACTCTTGAAAAACTATCCGTTGGAAGAGATAGCTCCATGAGTTTCCTCTTATGGTGTGTGATGAACGGATATATTTAGGGTTTGAGACTCCCTAGCACGTTTTAGGTAAACCTAACTTTTCATGTAGCGAGTCATCACTTTTTGCGATGCGGAACTTAGTACTTGACATCTTTTTGACTTTATCATTTGTCGGTATGTCGATAATGTCTGATCTTTGTCTTCTTCTTTTTGACTTTTGTCTTGATTAAAGGTAGACAACCTGGCGGCTCTTTTTGGTTACATCTCTACGGTGATATAACCTTAATAGCACTTTGTCTTAGTTCCTTTTGTCTGCATGAGAATGTCTTGGGCAATATCTATTTTTCTAAGGAATCACGTTTTTCTCAGTATTGAATCCTTCAAATAGATATTTTTCGATGCCTCGGAACATTGAGTTTATCTTGAGCATTAGATATATTCTTGAAGTCTTGATAATTTCTTGTGCCTTCATATCCTTGATCTTGATCTTAGTCTTACATCTTGGCGTCTTCTGCGTCTTACGAGTCTTGATGACTTACGAGTCTTGATGACTTCCGATTCTTCCAGATATCTTGGTGATATCTTGAATCTTCATCTTTGAGTCTTGATTTCTTGAGTCTTGATATCTCGATTTCTCATTTGAGTCTTGATTCTCGATTTCTGGCTTGAGTCTTGATATCTCGATTTCTCATTGAGTCTTGATATCTCGATTTCTCCTTTGAGTCTTGATTCTCGATTTCTGCACCGAGTCTTGATATCTCGATTTCTGCTTGAAACTTGATTTCTTGAAAACTTCTTGAGTTTTGAAACTTATCTGATTTATATCTGCTGACTATACATTTTGCAGATAGCATCCTTAACACTCTAAAACTGAATCCTGACTCAACTATCAAGATTATTCTGAACATGTCATACTCAGGGGTTTTGGGATCTAATCAAAATCTCTCTTTATTAAATTCATCTCCCAACAGGGGGTGTCCGGCCTACGTGTTGGACAAGGAAGCCGGGAAATTGGATCCTCGACCAGAATTAAGGTTGTTTATAGGATACCCCGAGGGAACAAAAGGGTGTATGTTCTATGGTCCCGAAGATCA
Source organism: Stenogyne calaminthoides (assembly GCA_037126765.1). Taxonomy (NCBI): domain Eukaryota; kingdom Viridiplantae; phylum Streptophyta; class Magnoliopsida; order Lamiales; family Lamiaceae; genus Stenogyne; species Stenogyne calaminthoides. The sequence continues at coordinate 21,180,428 of JBBCBC010000014.1, read as the reverse complement.
AAAGGTGGTAATAAGCACCCACTTTAGATTTTTGGAGGAAGACTATATGAACGAAAGAAGACCCAGAAGTGAGATTACCTTAAGTGAGCTAAGGGGACTAACCTCATTACCAACTGTACAAGATGACATACCAAACGACACACTTTCTGGCCTAACCTCGTCAGAAGTGGGAGGGTTGTAAGACAGCCCGAGAGATTCATGGGGATAGGAGAGTCCTCGGACTTGATTCCCGGACAAGACAAATCAGACCCATGGACATATGATGAGGCAATCCAAGACAAGGATGCAGTTTCTTGGCAAAAGGCAATGAAAGCATAAATGGGTTCTATAGATCATAACTGTTGGGAAATCTGTATTTAGTTTTGATGGAAGTTCCAAAACAGGTTGTAATAGGACCAGTCAGATCTGTTAGCTGACTGATGACTTAGAATCAGATTAAGATGACCAGCTGAAATGTATAGATAGCTGATGTAAAAAATAGGTCACATATTGAGGGGGAACTCAATATGTATAGGTCAGGTCAATTTATCAGATGACCAGATAAGGTCAGATGATCAGAAGACTAAACAAGTCAGAAGACAAGAAGAAGTCAGATGATCTGGTGAAGACTAAAGAAACCTGAAGACTCAGAGAAACTTGAAGACTCAGTAAGAAACCTGAAGACTCAGTATGTCACTAAAGACACTGAGACTCAGAGTAACCTGAAGATCAGAAGACTTCCAGATGATCAAGAAGACCAGAAGACCTACATCAGTCGAGTCTGCAAATTGTGCTAAGACAATCTGCATCAGAAGACTCTATCAGGTAAACTGATCAGTTATCTGATCAGGTCAGCTCACACCTGGTGTTAACCAAAATGTTACACCAGAGCATACGAATCGTCTACAAAAAGAATGTCAAACTTTAGTTGGTGGAACAAACACTGAAGTGTTGTACTTGTGAAACCAATGAGAGAACGACACGTGCGTAAAAAGGGCTGACAATACGGGATTCTACGCTGCGGAGACAAACGACGATAATCACGCCTTCGGCCACACCGTAATTGGAAGCACGTCACATCAAATCCTACAAACCTACCAAATATAGCCAGAAATTCAAATTGCTCTCCAACGGCTCTTTGATTTCGAGGTCTATAAATATGGGATTGCTCTTCAAAGTGAGTACGACGATGGAAAATTATCAAGAAGATCAAACTATAGCAGAATTTCCGCATGAAGAACATAAAATTTGAAGATTATTTCTAAGTGTTCATCCCATTGTTCTAAGCATAGAAATCTCATCCTCTAGCTTTTTGGCTACATAAACACTAGGATAGATTTCCAGTTGGAACCACAACAAATATTTACCCAAACTCAAAAGTTAGGTTAAGTTTGTTTTGCAAGATTTTAGACTAGGGTTTCTAGTTTTGATTTCTGGGATCGGTTGAGTGTGAACTCTTTAAACATTTGTTGTGTGTTGGACTAACACGGTAAACTAAGTCCAGTCGGCTAAGTTGGTTTAGTTGGTGCCCCTTGTGATAGGAAAGAGTGGACGTAGGACCGATTGTCTGAACCACTATAAAAATCTTGTGTGCATTTACTTGCTCTTTATTGCTTTACACTATTGCACACAACCAGGCTTAAAACTGCATACATATTCTGAGTTAATATCAGTCTGCACCAAGCAACTGATCTGATAAGGTTGACAGTTTAGTCAGCTGATTGAAAATTGACTTGAGAATCTGATTTGATAAAACAGGTTTTTCACACGGGTACAAACTAGCTTCCGCACAATCAGATTAAACTGATAGATACCCAACTGATCTGCCCTTAGGTGGTCAGTAAGTCAGATATCAGTCCAAACTGATTCACTTGCACTCTGATCAGGTAAACTGCAATCACACCTGATCTGCCCTCACGAAACCCGTTCGGGACCTACAATAACAGAGTGTGGGAGCTAGTCAAACCACTTAATGGGGTCAAACCCATTGGTTGCAAGTGGGTATACAAGAGAAAGAGGGGACCGGACGGGAAGGTGGAAACCTTCAAGGCAAGGCTTGTGGCGAAAGGTTATACTCAGAAAGAAGGGATCGACTATGAGGAAACCTTTTCACCTGTAGCAATGCTCAAGTCCATCCAGATTCTCTTGTCGATAGATGCGCATCTCGATTTTGAAATCTGACAAATGGATGTAAAGATAGCTTTCCTTAACGGAAGTCTTGATGAAGAAATCTATATGCAATAACCCCAAGGTTTCATTGAAAAGGGCCAAGAACACCTAGTTTGTAAGCTCATGAAGGCCAGTTACGGACTCAAACAGGCATCCAGAGCTTGGAACCAATGTTTTGATCATGTTATAAAGTCTTACGGGTTTGATCAAAATGAGTTTGAAAGTTGTGTGTACAAAAAGCGTGTCGGAACTGCATTGGTATTCTTAGTACTATACGTAGATGATATTCTGCTCATCGGGAACGATGTAAAGGTGTTATCAGACGTAAGGGCATGGCTTTCAAAATAGTTTGATATGAAGGACTTAGGGGAAGTCGGGCACATCCTTGGGATCAAGATCACTCGAGATCGCAAGAAAAGGATGATAGACTTATCGCAAGCTTCATACATAGACATTATCTTGAAACGATTCAACATGCAGGATTCCAAGAAAGGCTTCGTACCTTTCAGGCATGGAATCCATCTATCCAAGGAAATGTGCCCTAAGTCACAAAAGGAGATAGATGACATGAAAGGCATTCCTTATGCTTCGGCTGTTGGAAGCCTTATGTATGCAATGCTGTGCACGAGACCGGATATCTGCTTTGCCGTAGGCATGGTGGCAAGATATCAAAGTAACCCGGGGAAAGAACATTGGACGGCAATTAAAAACATTCTGAAGTATCTGAAAAGAACTTGAGATAGAGTGTTGGTTTATCAGTCAGATAGTCTAATCCCCATCGGCTACACGGACTCGGATTTCTAATCAGACTTAGATTCCAGAAAATCTACCTCCGGTAGTGTGTTTTGCATGGGGGGAGGAGCCATGACGTGGAGAAGCATTAAGCAGAAATGCATCGCAGATTCTACCATAGAAGCCGAGTATGTAGCTGCTTGTGAGGCAGCGAGATAAGCGGTTTGGCTCAAGAACTTCCTAGTGGACTTGGATGTAGTTCCGAATTTGCCCAGCACAATCACTATTTATTGTGACAATGCTGGAGCAGTTGCAAATTCAAGGGAACCAAGAGCCCACAAGGCCAGCAAACACATTGAAAGGAAATACCATCTTATACGAGAAATTGTTAAGAGAGGAGATATAGAGGTGGCAAAGATAGCGTCGAAAGACAACCTAGCTGATCCATTCACAAAGGGTCTGCCTCATAATACATTCGAGAGACATGTGGAAGGAATGGGTGTCAAGACCGTTGCCAATCTGCTTTGAGTATAAGTGGGAGACATTATTAGGTTCGTGTAGGTCACATTAGATGTCACGTATTAGGAACTACACGAGACATGCTGATGTATACTTAAAAGCAGACTTTGAGTATAAGTGGGAGATTGTTGGGATTATACTGGAAAGTATGCTTTTACTTTGTATAATCAGACTGAATTTCGGACTTATTTACTGAAATAAATTGTTTATCACCGATGCTTTAAATATCATCGAATGTTACATATATTTACTGCATAATTGTTCAATAAATAGTACGTGTTACATTGTAATTAATTTAGTGATACCAGATCACAGAAGATTAAATTAACAGTCTCTTGTAACTAAAAGTACACCATTCACGACCTAGATGGAAATGAACAATCCATCGTGAAAGGTTGAAGTGTAAGGCTCAGATTGGTTTGTCTTGACCAAGAGATTACACTAGTGCATGACTGATGCACTGAAGAGGACCTACAGGAGGACAAATTCATCAGAACTGAACTAGGAAGAATTAGAACTCAGTGGTTAGTTATTTCTTAATCTCCGTCCCTTAAATAGGATTGCGTGTGGTTATTAACTATTGCTTTGACTTATTACGGGTAGAGAATCAAGGAGATTCAATACTTTATATCTTGGGAAATATTATTGGTCACATGCGATTGCTAAGATTTAATACGGAGAATCGTGTGCAAGTACGCTTGTTCGATTTGCCCCCTTGGGAGGTTCATAAGTTTTATTATACCAAATCTTGCAAGTGGAACTAGTTTCGGTATGGATAATAATGTTGAACCGTTCCCTTACCAAGGATAAAAGATATTAATCAATGGAAAGCTTATTCAGTGGCATGAATTAATTAATGGGCTAGATAATCTTAAACATGGAAAATAATAACCGGGAGCCATATTAACTGTAATATGGGTTAAGATGGATAGTGCAATATTAATTATGTAGTCGGATTAATTAATATTTATGGGCTTGAATAATATTGTGGCTCAATATTGATAATTCAAGATCCATTAGAAGGTCCAATCTTAATTCTCCTAAAGGCTCCCCAAGTAGCCCAACATAAAGTCCAATAACTGAAAAAGGTGTTTAAAAATAAAATAAATATTTGTTGCAATTTTTCCTCAATTTTTACGAAAAATATGGATAAAACGGGGAGAAAGATTTTCTTTGAATTTTGTTATGGAATGAAGATATGTATTCTTGGAATAAAAGATTATCTCATTAAATTCAAGAAATCTCCCACTTGGTTATTCATGTGGAAATTTTCGAAAATTTTGAAATAAAAGGGAAAGAAAGATTTTCTTGAAAAGATATTATGGAAGATATGTATTTCTTGAAATACAAGTATATCTCATAAATTCAAGAAGATCCAAATCTTGGTTTCTTTTTCCTATTATTTTCGAAATACCCCATAACAAGAGGAGTTGGGATTTTTATGGAATATTTTAATTATGGAGAAAAGAATATAGGAGATATATTCAAGATTTCTTGGAGATCAAGAAAAAGATTTTCTTCCCCCTATTCCATGCCAAAAAATTGTCCAACACCCCTCTATAAATAGGGGATGAATTTTTCATTCCCAAGTACAATTCCATGTGCTGGAAAAATTAGTAAATCCACAAAGGTGGTGCAACAAATTTTATTTTCCCTTTTGTTAATTGTTCGCGAGTTTCCTTCCACCGGATTGTCGAGCAAGGACTAGGGAATACTTGGAAAGGTCTTTTGGTGTGTTTTCATCGACGAGATCATTGCCATTCCAAGAGGTAAGTTCACGTAAACTCGTAATAATTCCGCATGCGTAGGATTTACGTGAACCGTTTATATGCATGATTTGTTGTTGAATTATTATTTGAATTAATTTAGGATTAATTCATGCTAGTAATAATTGTTAGAATTAAATTTGTATTTAAATATTCATCCCGAATAGATCCGGGCAATCAATTCCCCAACAAAAGCAACTCAAGAGCTCATTCGTATTATTGCAAATTGATGCACTCGAAAAACCTAGAATTTCCCAAGTGTTTCACATGGAAGAGAGCTCATTCACTAAGCCTAGATTGATAAGAAATATCCAAATCTTAGTAGAGATATCATAACCTTTACATTGTTCTTATTGTAAAGGATATCTCATCCTAGTTGGAAACCAACCCAAAACCCAAACCCTTTGTTAAGGTAGTTTGTGTGTGTTTTTTTGGTGAGTTGGAGTTGTAAAGAGTTAGTAAGCTACAGTGAGTTAGCCAGAAAACTCTAGAGAAGAAGTTAGTAAGCTACTTGTGGTAGTCTGAACACTTGTGTGTGTTTGAGTTAGTAAGCTGCAGTGAGTCAGCCAGAAAACTCAAGGTAGAAAAGTGAGTAAGCTACAGTGAGTTAGCCAGAAAGCTTTAGGAAGTAGTTAAGGAATTTCTCTGAAGGTCAGAGAGAGTGGACGTAGGAGCTTGAGTCTCTGAACCACTATAATTGCTGTGTTGGTTTGCTTTCTGTACTGCATTATTATCTGTTGCATGTTTTTCACTGAAAGCATAATTCACTGATATCCTGTTGGAACTAATCCACTGAACTTGCATCAATTGATCACAACCTTAATCATTGTTTTATTGAAGGGAAGATTTTCAGCAAAGCTAAAACGAGTATAAACATAGGGCCAACCATTCCGCACACTTGAGTAGCTAGAACAGATAGTTACCAAACTGAACTAACTCTACTGAGAGTTCAGTAAGATAATTATCTGATCCAAGCGCCTCAGGATCTCTGATAAACTCAGGCTCAGTTGGGCTAATCTGAAGCTTCTGAATACAGCTCAGGGTCATCGTCTCAGTAGACTTTGACTCAGGGCAATTTGTGCTTCTCAGGGCAAAATCATCAGGATAACCTGACCCATCTGACCTCAGTGAAACAAAAGTTTTAAAAATCACTGAACACGTGTATTCCCCCCCATACACGTGTGAGACTCGTTAGCACCGGGACCAACAGGTTGGTTTCCAACTAAGGTGAGATATCCTTTACAATAAGAACTAATGCAAAGGCTAGGATATCTCTTCTAAGCTTTGCATATATCTATCACTCTAGGCTTAGAATAGTGAGCTCTCTCCAATGTGAAACACTAGGGAAATTCTAGGGTTTTCGAGTGCTTCAATTTGCAATAATACGAATGAGCTCTTGAGTTGCTTTGAAATTTCCTGTACCCTCTCAATGTAAAGGGTCACTGGTATTTATAGGCAACTTCACCAAGGTCACTCTTTGAAAACTATCCGTTGGAAGAGATAGCTTTATGAGTTTCCTCTTCTGGTGTTTGATGAACGACTATTTTTAGGGTTTGAACACTCCCTTGCATGTTTTAGGAAATATGCAGTCATGTAGCCAATCACCAATTTTTGCAGTATGGAACTTAGTACAACTGACATAATTCAGGGTCCTGTCGCTTTCAGTGTCAGTGAAGTACAGTGTTGTCTTCCTCTGATTGGTTCTTGTCTTCAGTGAATGTAGACAGACAAAACGGCTCTTTTTGGTCAATCTCTCTGAATGAGACAACCTTAAACAACACTTAGACTTAGTTCCTCTTGTTCTGCACTAGAATGTTTTGGGTAATATCTATTTTTCTGAACATGTGCGTTTTTCTCAGTTTTGTAGTCTTCAGATAGATATTATTCAGTGCCTCTGAACATTCAGGTTATACTGAGTATTCAGTATCTTACTGAGTCTTCAGTAATTACTAAGTCTTCAGTGTCTTCTGCAACTTATTGAGTCTTCAGTGTCTTCAGCAACTTACTGAGTCTTCAGTGCCTTTAGTTACTTACTGAGTCTTCAGTGTCTTTAGTTACTTACTGAGTCTTCAGTGTCTTCAGTTACTTACTGAGTCTTAAGTGTCTTCAGTTACTTACTGAGTCCTTAAGCGTCTTGATTTACTTTCATCGAGTCTTGATGTCTTGATAACTTCTTGAGTCTTTAGTGTCTTGATTACTTCTTGAGTCTTGATGTCTTCACAACTTCTTGAGTCTTGATGTCTTGACAACTTCTTGAGTCTTGATGTCTTCATCATTTAAGTTCTATATCTACTAACTATACATTGTACAGATATCTTCCTGAATCAATCTATGCTGAAAACCTAACTCAGACTATCAAGATTATCCTGAACATGTCATGCTTAGGGGTTTTTGGGATCTAATCAAAACTTCTTTATTAAATTCATCTCCCAACAACAAGGATCTTGCAAAGATCTATATCAATAGTATGTTGTGGATCTTTTACAAACACGGATAGGAAATTACTGAGAAATTCCATAGTCCATGAGTTAACCTGAAAAAAGCTTTTACACCCAAAAATGCCTGCGCCTATTCATCGGCAAAATGGCAAAAAGGGCTAGCCCACATGGTTAACTCATGAATATCACTGGAAAGCTCAAACCTACCGGTTAAACCAACTCTACCTTTCATATATCAAATTACAGATCAATATAGGAATATAATTCCAAATGCACATGATAGTAGAGTATAGTTATGTCAGGTCATGATTCAATACAAGTAATTTAGCCGACCATTGAGGCGGCAATCATCAGAAATAAAAATTTAAAATAAAGAATTTAAATAACAATATACCTTTAAAAAGCCACAAGCAAAAACCAGTTTATGAACAATAATATTACAAGGTTACAAGGTTGCACACAAGAGAGGGATTTAGAGAGAGAAAGAGGGGGCAAGTCTAAACTCGAGCGTGCCTCTGAAAAGAAAATACAAGCCTATTTATAGATGAAAGAGCCGGACATCAAACCCCGGATTTCAAAATAAAAAAGAAATAGTCTAAAAAAAAAACAAAAGCCACAAAAAAAAAAAAAAAAGTTTGAATAGTAATTACTATTCATGAACAAGATTTGTCTCTGCGATGCAAGCAATGACGAAATTTGATTTTGTCTGATACTGTAGCCACATTTTGCTGGAATGTGCTAAATCAAAGTCTTCTCTAAATCGTCATTAGTGATGCTTGTTTCTTTAGAAGAATTAGAGTCTTCTTAAATCCTTTTAAGGAATGAGGATAATGTCTTCCTTCATCAATATCATTCCTGTATCTCATTTTTTCCAGTACAGGAATACATATTTCAAGAATCTTAATTTTCTTCTTCAGAACTTTGAGATAATTTTTATCTCGGATTTCATTATTATTTTCATAAAAAATAACATGAAAAGGGACCTTCCAGATATTAGAAACTGGCATTAGTTTGGAGCTATTTAGATATAATCTCCAATCTTCCATTAACACTTTCTTTCTTTAAGTTTCTCTTTAAGAGAATTTCTCAAAAGATCAAAACTTTCTTGAAGAGAAAAGTCTTGATAGTCTTCATTTGGGTCCTGAGCATCTTGTAATTCAGAACCGGAAATCATAGAGACATCTGATTTTGAATCAGAAAAATCAATATCATTGAATAAATCTTTCTTGATATGATCCATATAAAGATCCATATTTTTTTCCTTGGGAAATAAACTAACATATTTCTTAGAATATTCAGAAAATGAAGAAAGACAATTTTGAAGTCTTTTCACCAGAAGACTTTATATATTCTTCTATTTTGGATTTAATCATATTGATATTTTCCTGCAAAGGTGACTCATGGGAGCCAGGAGTAATAACATTTAAGTTATTCCAAAATCTCGTAGTATGGATCCTCCATAAAATTGGTATACCATCTTTAGTATAACTGAATTCTGGTCTCCATTTCCAGACCCATGGGATTCCGGAATCAACAAAAAACATACAAATAGTTTTACTACTTGTATTATGAGTTTTTAATGAAGAAATATTAATAAAATATTCTACCAATAGATATTTAATCTCTTCAGGCAAAATATCTGCCATAGTACCAAAATTTCTCCACCAGGAGAAAAGCCAATTAGGAATTTAATTCCTACTGATATTATCACAATTTTTTATCAACCAAGTGTGAGAATGCTTAGCATTCTGATAAGATAAAGTTTTAGTGACTTCATTAGTCATGCTTCTCTCAGCAAAAGGAGAAGTACCCCATTCTTGGATGGAGATGATTTTTTTAATGATAAATTTAGAGTAATTTATCGCTTTACTCTTAGGAGGAAAATGTTGAATATCAACACTTCCAAGGCTAATGAGGATATTATCATAAAATCCTCTCGCCTTATAAGTTTCCATATTCCAACTATTAGCTGGAAAATACTTATCCATAAGAATCCATGGGGGCTCTTTGAATATTTCATCATCATCTTCAATGACAAGAATCAATTCTCTCTTAGGAGAATCAAAGAATTTATATTCTTTCTGAGCGACTTAAGAATATGACTCCTCATCATCAGGTTTTGGAGGATTGTCCTGAACTTGAATATTCCTGCTCCGTTGTTTGAGGAATTCTTGAAATTCCTTATCAAAATTTTCTCCTTTTGATGAAGAACCAATACCAGAAATGTTCTGGTTGTAAAGGGATTTCTTCCCTTGTTGTAAAATAGGAGATCCTCTGCCTCCCCTTCCTCTATAAAAGCAATAACTTCTTCCAGACTGGCTCATAATTGTCATGAAGAAATAAATTCACGAGTTAAAAAATCTGGGAGATGATTATCTTTCCCTTGCTTATAAACAATATCAAAATCAAAATAAGCAAGATGAGATTGCCATCGGGCAAACATTTGTTTAGAAACATTATGTTAAAAAACTTTGAAGAGCATAAAAGTAGCAGCCCTGCAATCAGTTTTAATAGTAAATTTCTGATTATATAAACCATCCTGAAATTTAAGGACACATTTGACAATAGCAAGAATTTCTTTAGCTGTAGCAGAATAATTTTTCTAACTATTATTCCATTTACCGGAATAAAATCTAATGATATAATCATTTTTATTATCAGGATTAATTTGTTTTAAAATACCTCCATACCCCAAATCTGAGGCATCAGTTTCAACATTTTTTTCCCAAGAGGGATTAGCTAGCATAAGACAAGGAATATTTTTAACCTTTTCTTTTATCCTGATAACAGCCTTAGTATGATCATCATTCCAAGGAGAAGGATTCTTTTTAAGTCTATCATATAAGATAGCGGAATCTTCACCAAGATTCTTAATATAAGAAGACACATAATTAATGCTTCCTAAGAATCTCTGTAACTGAGTTTTATCAGTTATAACATCAGGGAATTTATTACCAAATTCAATACTTCTTTGAATTGGAATAATATTACCTTTATCAACAATATTACCAAGAAATTTTACTTTAGTCTGGAATAAAACCATTTTAGGTTTTGAAATAACTAAACCATTTTTAATGACTAAGTTTTAAAACTTATCAAGATGTTTAAAATGTATTTCAATATCTTTAGAAAATACAAGGATGCCATCAATATAGACAATAATAAAATCACTACAAGGATTAAAAATATCATTCATAATTTGTTGAAATTCTGAAGGAACATTTTTAAGACCAAAACGCATAACAGTCCATTCATAATGACCAAATGGAACATTAAAGGCAGTTTTATACCTATCAGGTTGATTAATCTGAATTTGCCAAAAACCTGATTTTAAATCAAAATTAGAGAAAATAAGAGCATTGACTAATCTGTCAAGAAGATCTTTTTTATTAGGAATAGGATGTCTAATCCATTTTAAAACCTTGTTGAGAGGTTTATAATTAATAACCAATCGAGGAACTCCGCATTCCTGCTCAGAATGTTTATTAACATAGAAAGCAGTACAAGACCAAGGAGATTTAGAAGGAGTTATATGCTTCTTCTGTAATATGGAAGATATTTCATTTTTACATAACTCTAAGTATTCAGAGTTCATTTGACAAGGTCTAGACTTAGTCGGAATTTTATTTTCTTTAAAATCTTCTTCATAAGGAAGAGAAACTATATGTTTCTTTCTGTCCCAAAAAAACATTGGGAAAATTATTACAAATTTCAATAGAAAATTTATTTATTAAAAATTAGATTTTATCCTATAGTTTAGGATTATTTAATCTATCACTTATAGTAATAGAATTAAGCTCATCTTTAAAAAAATTGATTTGATAATTTTTATTATTAATTTGATCTTGAATCAAATTAAGAACCTTACGAATAGGTTTAGTGATAAACATTAAAGAAATAGGTTTACCATTATACCTTTTTCACCAACAAAGGTAAGAGGATATATTTTAAATAGAAAAGGAAGACCAATAATCATTTGACTAGTGATGTCTTCAGCAATAAGAAAGTCGTTAGAAATACAACAACCATCTACACAAACATAAGCATTTTTAATCTTATAATTAATCTTTAAAGATCCTCCACCTGCATGAGAAAGTGAATGAGTAGTTTTTTCAAAAAACTTAGTAGGAATTATTCCTAACTGTATGACACTTAAATCAACACTACTATCAATCATAGCAATAAAATCTTTCTTATAAGAATTATTTATAAGAAGAGAAATCTTAGTATAACATTTCTGTGATATAATCATATTAATGGTAGATAAATGATTTTTCTCAATATTAACATTGTCATCAATTTCAAAGTATTGTGAAAGAGCTTTATAGTTAGTTTCACTATCCTCAATTTTTTATTTACCTTTCTCAATAAAAGAAAGACGAACAAAAAGATCTGTATTCTGCTTTTTGAAGAATCTTCACATCAGTTTTGAGATTATTAATCTCACGAACTAAATCATTTATATTTACTGGATTATTTTTTATATTTTTAGGCGAAGAAGTCTTTCTAATTCACCCATATTATAATAATTACCATCAATCTTTTTAGAAAGACTAGTTTTATCATTGTCTTCATTATTAGAAGAATCATGAAATTGTTCAATGATTTTATCTCTTACACTAGAATCTTTTATATGTTTAAGAAATTCTAAAATATTATTATCAGTTAAGACACTAATATTCATATCTTGAAATTGACTCATGAGTTTATAAAACTCATTATCATTATTATTAGTATTATCAGTATTACTGATACAATTAAGACAAGGTTTTCCAAGTACACATTCATTGCACTTTTCTTTATCTGATTTAACAGAATTATCATCATCCGAAGAGGATTCAACAGAAGAACAGTCATTATAAGACTTTTCTGATTCTGTATCAATATTAGAACTCATAACAATTTTAAAAAGAGTTTCTTTTAACTCTTCATCAATATCAAGATTTTTAATCTTGTCTTTTTAGATAAGACCGATTAGCATAATGACCTGGCCTATTACATTTTTTACAAATAATTGTATCATATCTTCTTTTTTTAAAAGATATTATTTTACTTTTATCATTTTCATGATCTTTTTCTTTCTGTTTTGAAGAATTATATTTTCTTCTTTTATAAGTAGATTTACTTTTATAATCTCTCTTATTATTTTTAGTCAAATTATTTTTATTTTTAGAATTAGGGTTATCTAATCCAAATTGATCACAAAATTGGCCTTATTGTTTTCTTTCCATAAGATTATCCTTTTTAATTTGATTTTTTAATTTGTGTTCATTACAAAGATTTTATCCTTCCTGAACACAAACACTAATGATTTGTCCAAAAGTATAAGACCCATAATGGATTGAATCAGAATCCTTTCTAAGAGTTTTCTTAACTCTTTTCAAAGAAATAGATTAGGAAGACCATCTACAAATTTATTCTTCCAAATATCCCGATTCAATCGGGAATCTCTCATAAATCTGAGACAAAAAAAAATTCTTTGTACCATCCGAAATCGAGAAGAGTTTTACACTTCATATTTAAAAGAAGAGTTCTGGTATTTTCATATTTATTGGTATATTGACCAGTAAAATGATCCAAAATAGTAAGAATCAAAGAGTAAACCGCATTGATTTTAGTCTCACCATTTTTAATTTTAATAGAATTAAAAATTTCCATTCTATTTTGGGGAGTCAAATAATTATCCCACCAACCTTTAAGTTGACCAATAAAACCAAAGAATAATAAACATGCGTTACTAATATCACTATTACCACAAGTTTGACAAGCAGAACTATACATAAGCATGCGATGACATTGAGTGATGTTGGGAGAAATCCTAGCAGTCTCCTGCCTTTAAGGTCAGTTGCAGCTCAAGACCCCTTGTTCGCTCGATTAAAGGCATAGTTGCGTGCCGCCCGTGGTGCCTGCTGCTAGGTATGGGTTAAGGGAATTAAAGTAGCACCTCACTACAAGTCCGGACTTTTAGTCTAGTGGCAAGCGCTTGATCCTTCAATTGGTATCAGAGCACAAGTCACGGGTTCGAGTCCCCCATGACGCAAATAGTGGTATGTTTGGCGAAAGTCGCTTCTTTTTGCTTGGGGGAAGATTGTTGGGAGAAATCTGCAGATCTCACCTTTAAGGTCGATTCTTGACTCAAGACCCCTCGTTCGCTCGATTAAAGGCATAGTTGCGTGCCGCCCGTGGTGCCTGCTGCTAGGTATGGGTTAAGGGAATTAAAGTAGCACCTCACTACAAGTCCGGGCTTTTAGTCTAGTGGCAAACGCTTGATCCTTCAAGTGAAAATATGATTATCACTTCTGTTGGGAGATGAATTTAATAAAGAAGTTTTAGTTAGATCCCAAAAACCCCTAAGTATGACATGTTTAGGATAATCTTGATAGTCTGAGCAGGTTTCAGCATAGATTGTTCAGGAAGATTTCTGCAGAATGTATAGTTAGCAGATATAGATCAGGTTAGATCTTGAAGTTACTAAAGAACTCAGAAGATACTGAGTAACTAAAGAATCGAGAATCAAGACTCGTAAGTTGTCAAGACAATCAAGACTTCGATAAGTTGTCAAGACATCAAGACTAAATAAGTTCTTTGACACCAAGACTCAAGAAGTTCAAGACATCAAGACTCGATGAAGTTGTCAAGACACTCAAGACTCAATGAAGTTATCAAGACATCAAGACTCAAGAGAATCAAGACATCAAGACTCGGTGAAGTTCCTCAAGACATCAAGACTCAAGAAGTTCTTTGAAGACACTAAAGACTCACTAGTTACTGAAGACTCAGTAAGATACTGAATACTCAGTATAACATGAATGTTCAGAGGCACTGAATAATATCTATCTGAAGACTACAAAACTGAGAAAAACGCACATGTTCAGAAAAGTAGATATTGCCCAAAACATTCTAGTGCAGAACAAAAGGAAGTAAGTCTAAGTGTTGTTTAAGGTTGTCTCATTCAGAGAGATTGACCAAAAAGAGCAGTTTTGTTTGTATACAATCACTGAAGACAAGAACCAATCAGAGGAAGACAACACTGTACTTCACTGACATTGAAAGAGACAGGACCTTGAATTATGTCAGTAGTACTAAGTTCCAGACTGCAAAAATTGGTGATTGGCTACATGACTGCATATTTCCTAAAACATGCAAGGGAGTGTTCAAACACTAAAAATAGTCGTTCATCAAACACCAGAAGAGGAAACTCGTAAAGCTATCTCTTCCAACGGATAGTTTTTTCAAAGAGTGACCTTGGTGAAGTTGCCTATAAATACGAGTGACCCTTTACATTGAGAGGTTACGCGAAATTTCAAAGCAACTCAAGAGCTCATTCGTATTATTGCAAATTGAAGCACTCGAAAACCCTAGAATTTCCCAAGTGTTTCACATTGGAGAGAGCTCATTATTCTAAGCCTAGATTTATAGATATATCCAAAGCTTAGAAGAGATATCCTAACCTTTGCATTAGTTCTTATTGTAAAGGATATCTCACCCTAGTTGGAAACCAACCCAAAACCCAAACCCTTTGTTAAGGTAGTTTGTGTGTGTCTTGTTGGTGAGTTAGAGTTGTAAAGAGTGAGTAAGCTACAGTGAGTTAGCCAGAAAACTCTAGAGAAGAAGTTAGTAAGCTACTTGTGGTAGTCTGAACACTTGTGTGTGTTTGAATTAGTAAGCTACAGTGAGTCAGCCAGAAAACTCAAGGTAGAAAAGTGAGTAAGCTACAGTGAGTTAGCCTGAAAACTTTAGGAAGTGGTTAAGGAATTTTCTCTGAAGATCAGAGAGAGTGGACGTAGGAGATTGAGTCTCTGAACCACTATAATTGCTGTGTTGTTTGCTTTCTATACTGCATTTTATCTGTTACATGTTTTTCACTGAAAGCATATTTAACTGATATTCAGTTGTAACCAATCCGCTGAACTGCATAAAATTGGTCACAGCCTCAATCACTGTTTTATTAAAGGAAGAAGATATTTCAGCAAAGCTAAAATGAGTATAAACTTAGGGCCAACCATTCCGCACACTTGAGTAGCTAGAACAGATAGTTACCAAACTGAACTAACTCTACTGAGTGTTCAGTAAGATGATTATCTGATCCAAGCTCCTCAGGATCTCTGATAAATTCAGGATCAGTTGGGCTAATCTGAAGCTTCTGAAAGCAGCTCAGGATCATTGTCTCAGTAGACTTTGACTCAGGTCAATCCGTGCTTCTCAGGACAAAAATATCAGGATAACCTGACCTATCTGACCTCAGTGAAGAAAAAGTTTGAAAAATCACTGAACAAGTGTATTCCCCCCCCCATACAGGTGTGAGACTCGTTACCACCGGGACCAACAACTTCCACCATCAATATTCCATTCATAAATACCTTTTCCAGAATAAGAATTATTGAAAAAGTTTTTATGTTCTTCATTAAGAACATCCATAGGAGTGGGTCTCTTATAATAATAAGTAGACATGGTAGGTCTATCAGCCCCTTTTATTTTATTAATACTATCAGTATTACTAGGACTACCAATATTATTCGGTTGAATAACATGATTATAATCTAAGTCATCATCTAAAGCTGAAATATTCAGATTACTAAATTTATCATTAATAATCTTTTCAAGATCAGAAATAGAGGCTTCAGATTTAAAATCTTTTATCTCAATAGGAGATTGAATAGGTGAAGTTGTTTTAATAATAACATTATTATTTTTATTATCATAATCTTCAGATTTATTCTGAAAATTAATTTTAGAGATTATTTTATCAACTTTATCATGTAAAGAAATAATTCTTCTCCAAGGATAGAAAGATAAAGATTACAAAAATTATTTTGCTCAATCATTTGATTGACATGTTTAACAGTAATTTGTAAAACATCATTTTCTATGATTCTGGAGAATGGAAGAAAACTAAATATCTTCCCATTTTTCTCGATTTGAAAAGGAACATGAGGAGGGTAAACATATTTTTGTATTCCTCCAGAATTTATTTTATAATCACGTTCAATTAATGAAATATAATCGATATAAAAGGTTTTAATAAACCAAGGAACATTATAAGTAATTTCATTATGTTTTTCACAGAATTTATAAAAGTTGTCAACAAAGTAGTCTAAATCATATTTTGAGAATGATTTAAAATACCAAATTCTAAACTTATCCCATTTAGGATTATTAAACTCATCATTAATATGAGCTCTAGTAGAAGAACATTTAGAAAAATCTAAAAAGTTTGTAAAATCCATAAAATTATATTTTAAAGTTACAATCCGAAATTATTTCGGGATCAAATCCATCTTAATGGATAATATTTTTTTCATTAATAATAATTTTCTCATTGTTATTATTAATTTTACAATAAGAATTTTCTCTATAAGAGGAAGTAGAAGCTCTAGATTCAAAAGGTAATTCTACCTCATAATCCAGAGGAGATATAAGAGAATGATTAGACATTGATCTAGAATAAGAAGTCGAATGTCTTCTTTGATTATTTTGAAAACCAATATTAATTATACCATCATTACTTTGAGTAATATGTTTAAAATCACTAATTATAATAGGATTTTTAGGAACAGATTGTTCTATTATCCAATTTTCAGGAAAAACAATTTCTTCCCACTTAGTGGATCTTCTGGTAGTAATATTTGATTTACCAAAATTAGTTTCTATAAGAGTAGTTTCATTATTATCTTTCTCAATTCTTTTACACATAGGATTGAGTGTAAATAAAGGCTTATAATAAATATGATAACAGATACACATAACCTCTGTACCTGGTATGTAATTATAACCATGAGTTTTAACATTTAATGTTAAAGCTTCAAGAATATTACTATCAGATAAAGATAGAGATAAATTAGTATATGCGTCAAAAATAGACAGGTCCTAAAGTCAAACTAGACTCTATAATTCCCATTAAGGATTGTGTCCAATTAAAATTTCTACCATCCCTAAGAGAAGTTAGAAAGCTTTCTGGTAAACCATTTAAAGTAAGTGGTCTAAAAGCGACCTGAACACAAACAATATGTAAGAACTTATGAGTTCTTTTGTAAGGTAAAATATCATTTTTACTAAGCAATTTAATAACCATCTCTTCTTCATGAAGAGGTATAGAGGATTCAGTAGTTTTAACAATTTGTTTAAAACCTATTTTTTCAAAAGCTCCTAATTTATAAACCATTTTAGGTTCAATTTTAGGAATAGTCCATTTATTCAATAAATCAAGATTTTCAGGAATATCATATTCTGAAATCATCTTTTCTAACAAAGATCCTTTAATTGGAACAGATTCATTAGAATCAAGATGTATTGAATCCTAAAACCATATAACTTATATATACCCTACTTCTCATGGCTCTGATACCATATTAACATAAGTGTTGGTCCCGGTGCTAACGAGTCTCACACGTGTATGGGGGGGGGAATACACGTGTTCTGTGATTTCAAAAACTTTTCTTTCACTGAGGTCAGATGGGTCAGGTTATCCTGATAATTTTGCTTACGAGAAGCCTTAGATTGCCTTCTGAGTCAAAGTCTCATTGAGACAATGATCCCGAAATTCTTTTCGGTTTCCAGATTAACCCAACTGATCCTGAATTTATCTGAGATCCTGAGGAGCTTGGATCAGATAATTATCTTACTGAACACTCAGTAGAGTTAGTTTCAGTTTGGTAACTATCTGTTCTAGCTACTCAAGTGTGCGGAATGGTTGGCCCTAAGTTTATACTCGTTTTAGCTTTGCTGAAAAATCTTCCCTTCAATAAAATAGTGATTAAGGCTGTGATCAATTTGATGCAAGTTAAGTGGATTGGTTCTAACTGAATATCAGTGAAATATGCTTTCAGTGAAAAACATGCAACAGATAAAGTGCAGTACAGAAAGCAAACAACACAACAATTATAGTGGTTCAGAGACTCAAGCTCCTACGTCCACTCTCTCCGATCTTCAGAGAAATTCCTTAACCACTTCCTAAAGCTTTCAGACTAACTCACTATAGCTTACTCACTTTTCTACCTTGAGTTTTCTGGCTGACTAACTGCAGCTTACTAACTCAAACACACACAAGTGTTCAGACTACCACAAGTAGCTTACTAACTTCTTCTCTAGAGTTTTCTGGCTAACTCATTGTATCTTACTCACTCTTTACAACTCTAATTCACCAACAAAACACACACAAACTACCTTAACAAAGGGTTTGGGTTTTGGGTTGGTTTCCAACTAAGGCGAGATATCCTTTACAATAAGAACTAATGCAAAGGCTAGGATATCTCTTCTAAGCTTTGGATATATCTATCACTCTAGGCTTAGAATAGTGAGCTCTCTCCAATGTGAAACACTTGGGAAATTCTAGGATTTTTGAGTGCTTCAATTTGCAATAATACGAATGAGCTCTTGAGTTGCTTTGAAATTTCCCGTCCCCTCTTAATGTAAAGGGTCACTGGTATTTATAGGCAACTTTACCAAGGTCACTCTTTGAAAACTATCCGTTGGAAGAGATAGCTTTATGAGTTTCCTCTTCTGGTGTTTGATGAACGGCTATTTTTAGGGTTTGAACACTCCCTTGCATGTTTTAGGAAATATGCAGTCATGTAGCCAATCACCAATTTTTGCAGTCTGGAACTTAGTACAACTGACATAATTCAGGGTCCTGTCGCTTTCAATTAATCGATGAAGTACAAAGGTTGTCTTCATCTGATTGGTTCTTGTCTTCAGTGAATGTAGACAAACAAAACAACTCTTTTTGGTCAAGCTCACTGAATGAGACAACCTTAAACAACACTTAGACTTAGTTCCTTTTGTTCTGCACTAGAATATTTTGGGTAATATCTATTTTTCTGAACATATGCATTTTTTCAGTTTTGTAGTCTTCAGATAGATATTATTCAGTGCCTCTGAACATTGTGGTTATCTTCGAGTATTCAAGATCTTCTTGAGTCTTGATAAATCTTTGAGTCTTCAGTGTCTTGAAGAACTTCTTGAGTCTTGATGTCTTGAAAGAACTTCTTGAGTCTTGATGTCTTTTTAATTACTTCTTGAGTCTTCATTGTCTTGATTACTACTGAGTCTTGATGTCTTGATTACTTCATCGAGTCTTAAGTGTCTTCAGTTACTTACTGAATCTTTAGTATCTTCAGTTACTTACTGAGTCTTGATATCTTGACAAGAATCATCGAGTCTTGATTACTTCTTACGAGACTTGATGTCTTGACAAACTTCTTGAGTCTTGATGTCTTGAAAGAACTTCTTGAGTCTTCAATGTCTTCATCATTTAACCTGATCTATATCTGCTAACTATACATTGTGCAGATATCTTCCTGAATCAATCTATGCTGAAAACCTGACTCAGACTATCAAGATTATCCTGAACATGTCATACTTAGGGTTTTTGGGATCTAATCAAAACATCTTTATTAAATTCATCTCCCAACAATAAGGATCATGCAAAGATCTATATCAATAGTATCCTGTGGATCTTTTACAAACACGGATAGGAAATTACTGAGAAATTCCATAGTCCATGAGTTAACCTGAAAAAAGCTTTTACACCCAAAAACGCTTGCGCCTATTCATCGACAAAACAGCAAAAAGGGCTAGCCCACATGGTTAACTCATGAATATCACTGGAAAGCTCAAACCTACCTGTTAAACCAACTCTACCTTTTATATATCAAATTACAGATCAATATAGGAATATAATTCCAAATGCACATGATAGTAGAGTATAGTTAAGTCAGGTCATGATTCAATACAAGTAATTTAGCCGACCATTGAGGCGGCAATCATCAGAAAAAAAAATTTAAAATACAGAATTTAAATAACAATATACCTTTAAAAAGCCACAAGCAAAAACCAGTTTATGAACAATAATATTACAAGGTTGCACACAAGAGATGGATTTAGAGAGAGAAAGAGGGGGCGAGTCTAAACTCGAGCGTGCCTCTGAAAAGAAAATACAAGCCTATTTATAGATGAAAGAGCCGGACATCAAACCCCGGATTTCAAAATAAAAAAGAAATAGTGCAGAAAAAACAAAGCCACAAAAAGAGAAAAAAAGAAGTTTGAATAGTAATTACTATTCATGAACAGTACTTTGTCTGCTGATGCAAGCAATGATGAAATTTGATTTTGTCTGATACTGTAGCCACATTTTGCTGGAATGTGCTAAATCAAAGTCTTCTCTAAATCTCCATTAGTGAAGCTTGTTTCTTCAGAAGAATTAGAGTCTTCTTAAATCCTTTTAAGATATGAGGATAATGTTTTCCTTCATCAATATCATTCCCGTATCTCATTTTTTCCAGTACAGGAATACATATTTCAAGAATCTTAATTTTCTTCTTCAGAACTTTGAGATAATTTTTATCTCGGATTTCATTATTATTTTCATAAAAAATAACATGAAAAGGGACCTTCCAGATATTAGAAACTGGCATTAGTTTGGAGCTATTTAGATGTAATCTCCAATCTTCCATTAACACTTTCTTTCTTTAAGTTTCTCTTTAAGAGAATTTCTCAAAAGATCAAAACTTTCTTGAAGAGAAAAGTCTTGAGAGTCTTCATTTGGGTC
Source organism: Stenogyne calaminthoides (assembly GCA_037126765.1). Taxonomy (NCBI): domain Eukaryota; kingdom Viridiplantae; phylum Streptophyta; class Magnoliopsida; order Lamiales; family Lamiaceae; genus Stenogyne; species Stenogyne calaminthoides. The sequence continues at coordinate 21,159,279 of JBBCBC010000014.1, read as the reverse complement.
CTGGGCATCTTGTAATTCAGAACCGGAAATCATAGAGACATCTGATTTTGAATCAGAAAAATCAATATCATTGAATAAATCTTTCTTGATATGATCCATAATTTTTTCCTTGGGAAATAAACCAACATATTTCTTAGAATATTCAGAAAATGAAGAAAGACTAATTTAAGTCTTTTCACCAGAAGAATTTTTATATTCTTCTATTTTGGATTTAATCATATTGATATTTTCCTACAAAGGTGACTCATGGGAGCCAGGAGTAATAACATTTAAGTTATTCCAAAATCTCGTAGTATGGATTCTCCATAAACTTGGTATACCATCTTCAGTATAACTGAATTCTGGTCTCCATTTCCAAACCCAAGGATTCCGGAATCAACAAAAAACATACAAATAGTTTTACTACTTGTATTATGAGTTTTTAATGAAGAAAAATTAATAGAATATTCTTCCAATAGAGATTTAATCTCTTCAGGCAAAATATCTGCCATAGTACCAAAATTTCCCCACCAGGAGAAAAGCCAATTAGGAATTTGATTCCTACTGATATTATCACAAATTTTTATCAGCCAAGTGTGAGAATGCTTAGCATTCTGATAAAATAAAGTTTTATAAAAACTTTGTAGATAATCCCAATAATTGTATTGGTAAATTGTTTTAGTAACTTCATTATTCATGTTTCTCTCAGCAAAAGGAGAAGTACCCCATTCTTGGATGGAGATGATTTTTTTAATGATAAATTTAGAGTAATTTATCGCTTTACTCTTAGGAGGAAAATGTTGAATATCAACACTTCCAAGGCTAATGAGGATATTCTCATAAAATCCTCTCGCCTTATCAGTTTTCATATTCCAACTATTAGCTGGAAAATACTTATCCATAAGAATCCATGGGGACTCTTTGAATTTTTCATCATCATCTTCGATGACAAGAATCAATTATCTCTTAGGAGAATCAAAGAATTTATATTATTTCTGAGCGACTGAAGAATATGACTCCTCATCATCAGGTTTTGAAGGATTGTCCTGAACTTGAATATTCCTGCTCCGTTGTTTGAGGAATTCTTGAAATTCCTTATCAAAATTTTCTCCTTTTGAAGAAGAACCAATACCAGAAATGTTCTGGTTGTAAAGGGATTTCTTCCCTTGTTGTAAAATAGGAGATCCTCTGCCTCCCCTTCCTCTATAAGAGGAATAACTTTTTCCAGACTGGCTCATAACTGTCATGAAGAAATAAATTCACGAGTTAAAACATCTGGGAGATGATTATCTTTCCCTTGCTTATAAACAATATCAAAATCAAAATAAGCAAGATGAGATTGTCATCAGGCAAACTTTTTTTAGAAACATTATGTTCAAAATCTTTGAAGAGCATAAAAGTAGCAGCCCTGCAATCAGTTTTAATAGTAAAATTCTGATTATATAAATCATCCTGAAATTTAAGGACACATTTGACAATAGCAAGAATTTCTTTAGCTGTAGCAGAATAATTTTTCTGACTATTATTCCATTTACTGGAATAAAATCTAATGATATAATCCTTTTTATTATCAGGATTAATTTGTTTTAAAATACCTCCATACCCCAAATCTGAGGCATCAGTTTCAACAATTTTTTCCCAAGAGGGATTAGCTAGCATAGGACAAGGAATATTTTTAACCTTTTCTTTTATCCTGATAACAGCCTTAGTATGATCATCATTCCAATGAGAAGGATTCTTTTTAAGTCTATCATATAAGATAACGGATTTTTCAGCAAGATTCTTAATATAAGAAGACACATAATTAATGCTTCCTAAGAATCTCTGTAACTGAGTTTTATCAGTTATAACATCAGAGGATTTACTATCAAATTCAATACTTTTTTGAATTGGAATAATATTACCTTTAACAATAATATGACCAAGAAATTTTACTTTAGTCTGTAATAAAACCATTTTAGGTTTTGAAATAACTAAACCATTTTTAATGACTACGTTTTTAAACATATCAAGATGTTTAAAATGTATTTCAATATCTTTAGAAAATACAAGGATGTCATCAATATAGACAATAATAAAATCACTATAAGGATTAAAAATATCATTCATAATTTGTTGAAATTCTGAAGGAGCATTTTTAAGACCAAAAAACATAACTTGATCCATTCATAATGACCAAATGGAACATTAAAGGCAGTTTTATACCTATCAGGTTGATTAATCTGAATTTGCCAAAAACCTGATTTTAAATCAAATTTAGAGAAAATAAGAGCATTGACTAATTTGTCCAGAAGATCTTTTTTATTAGGAATAGGATGTCTAATTCATTTTAAAACGTTATTGAGAGGTTTATAATTAATAACCAATCAAGGAACTCCGCGTTCTTGCTCAGAATGTTTATTAACATAGAAAGCAGTACAAGACCAAGGAGATTTAGATTGAGTTATAAGCTTCTTCTGTAATAAGGAAGATATTTCCTTTTTACATAACTCTAAGTATTCAGAGTTCATTTGACAAGGTCTAGACTTAGTCGGAATTTTATTTTCTTTAAAATCTTCTTCATAAGGAAGAGAAACTATATGTTTTTTTCTCCCCAAAAAGCATTGGGAAAATCATTACAAATTTCAATAGAAAATTTATTTATTAAAAATTTGATTTTATCCTATAGTTTAGGATTATTTAATCTATCACTTATAGTAATAGAATTAAGCTCATCTTTAAGAAAATTGATTTGACAATTTTTATTATTAATTTGATCTTGAATCAAATTAAGAACCTTATGAATAGGTTTAGTGATAAACTTGAAAGTAATAGGTTTACCATTATAAGTACCTATAATACCCTTTTCACCAACAAAGGTAAGAGGATATATTTTAAATAGAAAAGGAAGACCAATAATCATTTGACTAGTGATGTCTTCAGCAATAAGAAAGTCGTTAGAAATACAACAACCATCTACACAAAAATAAGCATTTTTAAGCTTATAATTAATCTTTAAAGATCCTCCACCTGCATGAGAAAGTGAATGAGTAGTTTTTTCAAAAAACTTAGTAGGAATTATTCCTAACTGTATGACACTTAAATCAGCACCACTATCAATCATAGCAATAAAATCTTTCTTATAAGAATTATTTATAAGAAGAGAAATCTTAGTATACCATTTCTGTGATATAATCATATTAATGGTAGATAAATTATTTTTCTCAATACTAACATTGTCATCAATTTCAAAGTATTGTGAAAGAGCTTTATAGTTAGTTTCACTATCCTCAATTTTTTCTTTACCTTTCTCAATAAAAGAAAGATGAACAGAAAGATCTGTATTCTATTTTTGAAGAATCTTCACATCAGTTTTGAGATTATTAATCTCATGAACTAAATCATTTATAGTCACTGGATTATTTTTTATATTTTTTAGGCGAAGAAGTCTTTCTAATTCACCCATATTATAATAATTACCATCAATCTTTTTAGAAAGACTAGTTTTATCATTGTCTTCATTCTTAGAAGAATCATGAAATTGTTCAATGATTTTATCTCTTAAACTAGAATCTTTTATATGTTTAAGAAATTCTAAAATATTATTATTAGTTAAGACACTAATATTCATATCTTGATATTGACTTATGAGTTTATAAAACTCATTATCAATATTATTAGTATTATCAGTATTACTGATACAATTAAGACAAGGTTTTCCAAGTACACATTCATTGCACTTTTCTTTATCTGATTTAACAGAATTATCATCATCCGAAGAGGATTCAACAGAAGAACAGTCATTATAAGACTTTTCTGATTCTGTATCAATATTAGGACTCATAACAATTTTAAAAAGAGTTTCTTTTAACTCTTCATCAATATCAAGATTTTTAATCTTGTCTTTTGCATAGCACTGATTAGCATAATGACCAGGCCTATTACATTTTTTTACAAATAATTGTATCATATCTTCTTTTTTTAAAAGATTTTCTTTTACTTTTATCATTTTCATGATCTTTTTCTTTCTGTTTTGAAGAATTATATTTTCTTCTTTTATAAGTAGATTTACTTTTATAATCTCTCTTATTATTTTTAGTCAAATTATTTTTATTTTTAGAATTTGGATTATCTAATCCAAATTGATCACAAAATTGACCTAATTGTTTTCTTTCCATAAGATTATCATTTTTAATTTAATTTTTTAATTTGAGTTCATTACAAAGATTTAATTCTTCCTAATCTATTTGCTGAAAGAGTTAAGAAAACTCTTATAAAGGATTCTAATTCAATCCATTATGGGTCTTATACTTTTGGTGAAATCAAGTTATATGGTTTCATGATTCAATACATATTGATTCTAATGAATCTGTTCCGATTAAAGGATACTGTTAAGAACAATATGACTCAGGAATATGATATTCCTGAAAATCTTGATTTATTGAATAAATGGACTATTCCTAAAATTGAACCTAAAATGGTTTATAAATTAGGAGCTTTTGAAAAACTAGGTTTTAAACAAATTGTTAAAACTACTGAATCCTCTATACCTCTTCATGAAGAAGAGATGGTTATTAAATTGCTTAGTAAAAATAATATTTTACCTTACAAAAGAACTCATAAGTTCTTACATATTGGTTGTGTCCAGGTCGCTTTTAGATCGCTTACTTTAAATGTTTTACCAGAAAGCTTTCTAGCTTCTCTTAGGGATGGTAGAAATCTTAATTGGACACAATCCTTAATGGGAATTATAGAGTCTAGTTTGGCTTTAGGACCTGTCTATTTTGACGCATATCCTAATTTATCTCTATCTTTATCTGATAGTAATATTCTTGAAGCTTTAACATTAAATGTTAAAACTCATGGTTATAATTACATACCAGGTACAGAGGTTATATGTATCTGTTATCGTATTTATTATAAGCCTTTATTTACACTCAATCCTATGTGTAAAAAAATTGAGAAAGATAATGATGAAACTATTCTTATAGAAACTAATTTTTGTAAATCAAATATTACTACCAGAAGATCCATTAAGTGGGAAGAAATTATTTTTCCTGAAAATTGGATAATAGAACAATCCGTTCCTAAAAATCCTATTATAAATAGTGATTTTAAACATATTACTCAAAGTAATGATGGTATAATTAATATTGGTTTTCAAAATAATCAAAGAAGACATTCGACTTCTTATTCTAGATCAATGTCTAATCATTCTCGTATATCTCCTCTGGATTATGAGGTAGAATTACCTTTTGAATCTAGAGCTTCTACTTCCTCTTATAGAGAAAATTCTTATTGTAAAATTAATAATAACATTGAGAAAATTATTATTAATGAAAACAATATTATCCATAAAGATGGATTTGATCCAGAAATAATTTCGGATTGTAACTTTAAAATATAATTTTATGGATTTTACAAACTTTTTAGATTTTTCTAAAGGTTCTTCTACTAGAGCTCATATTAATGATGAGTTTAATAATCCTAAATGGGATAAATTTAGAATTTGGTATTTTAATTCATTCTCAAAAGATGATTTAGACTACTTTGTTGACAGTTTTTATAAATTCTGTGAAAAACATAATGAAATTACTTATTATGTTCCTTGGTTTATTAAAACCTTTTATATCGATTATATTTCAGTAATTGAACGTGATTATAAAATAATTTCTGGAGGAATATAAAAATCTGTTTACCCTCCTCATGTTCCTTTTCAAATAGAGAAAAATGGGAAGATATTTAGTTTTCTTCCATTCTCCAGAATCATAGAAAATGATTGTTGGGAAATCTGTAATTTAGTTTTGATGGATGTTCCAAAACAAGTTGTAATAGGACCAGTCAGACCTGTTAGCTGACTGATGACTTAGAATCAGATTAAGATGCCCAACTGAAATGTATAGATAGCTGATGTAAAAGATAGGTCACATATTGAGGGGAACTCAATATGTATAGGTCAGGTCGAAGTATCAGATGACCCAGATAAGGTCAGATGATCAGAAGACTAAGCACAAATCAGAAGACAAGAAGTCAGAAGATCAGGTGAAGACAAGAAGACATCAAGACTCGGATGAACTCAAGACTCGGATGAACTCAAGACTCAGATAGACACTGAAGACTCAGATGAACCTGAAGACTCAGATAAACCTGAAGACTCAATAACAAACCTGAAGACTCGGTATGACTGAATACACTGAGGCTTAGAGACACCTGAAGATCAAAAGACCTGAAGACCTATATCAGCAGAGTCTGCATATTGAGCTAAGACAATGTGCATCTGAAGACTCAACAAGGTAGATCGATCGCCACACCGATCTAGTCACCACACCGTAACAATCTAAAAGATACACCAGACAAGACGAATCTTCTACAAAAGGAATATCAATCGTCTAACGGACAAATTTCTGAAGTGCCGCCTCGTGAAGCCAAGGAGAAAGCGACACGAGCACAAAAAGAGCTGACAATGCGGGATACGACGCTGCGGACAAAAATGGCGCTAATGATGCCTACGGCCACGCCGATATTTGGAGCACGTCACAATCATATCCTACAACCTACCTAATATAGCCCGAAATTCAAATTGCTCTCCAACGGCTCTTTGATTTCGAGGTCTATAAAATGGGATTGCTTGTCAATTGAAGATAAGAGAGACAACTAGCAAAGAACGAACACGGAGACACCGCAAAAGAAGCAAAAGCTACAGCAAAATCTCCGCTCAAAGAACACTATATTTGATGATTATTCTTATAGTGTTCACCCCATTAGTTCTTAGCAAGAAATCCTATCCACTAGCATTTTGGCTACCTAAAACACCAGGATAGATTTCTAGTTGGAACCCTCAAACATTCTTTACCCAAACACAAGTTAGGTTAAGTTTGTTCCCGGAAGATTTCAGACTAGGGATTCTAGTTTTCTGATTTCTAGTTCGGTTGAGTGTGAACTCAATAAACATCTGTAGAGTGTGAACACAATAAAAATCTCGGCCATCCTTTGAAGGATATAAGTCCCGCAGGTTAAGTTTGTAGAGTGAGAACTCGGTAAACATCTCGGCCATCCCGTGAGGGGTATAAGTCCCGCAGGTTAAGTTCGGTGAAGGTTCCCCTGTGTTAAGGGAAGAGTGGACGTAAGACGAGTTTCGTTTGAACCACTATAAAAAGTCTTGTGTGCATTTACTTGTGTTGGTCCCGGTGCAAACGAGTCTTACACGTGTATGGGGGGGGGGAATACACGTGTTCAGTGTTTTTAAAACTTTTCTTTACTGAGGTCAGCTTGGGTCAGGTTGTCCTGATGATTTGGTCCTAAGAAGCATAAATCGCTCTGAGTCAAAGTCTACCTGAGACAGTGATCCTGAGCTGCTTTCAGATACCTCAAATAATCCCAACTGATCCTCGAGTTTTTTCGAGAGATCCCGAAATGGATTAGATAACTAACTTACTGAACCCTCAGAAGAGTAAGTTCAGTTTGGTAACTATCTGTTCTAGCTACTCAGATGTGCAGAATGGTTGGCCCTTAGTTTATACTCGTTTTAAGATTTTGCTGAAAACCTTCCTTTTTAATGGAACAGTGGTTAGGCTGTGATTCAGTTCATATGCAACTTCAGTGGATTGTTTCCAACTGAATATCAGTGAAAATATGCTTTCAGTTTAAATATATGCAACAGTTAATCAAAGCAATACAGAAAACAAAGAACACAGCAAGTTATAGTGGTTCAGAGACTCAAGCTCCTACGTCCACACTCTCTGATCTCTTCATAGAAATTCACTAATCACTTCCTAAGGTTTTTTGAGTACCTTTGTAGTTTACTAACCTTTCTCTTTTGAGCTTTCTGACTACCTCTGTAGTTTACTAACTCAAAACACACACAAGCTTTCTGACTATCCAAGATAGTTTACTCACTTCTTCTCTAGAGCTTTCTGACTACCTCCTTGTAGTTTACTAACTCTTTACAACTCCAATCTCACCAATCAATCAAACTCAAACTACATTACAAAGGGTTTGGGGTTTCTTGGTTGGTTTCCAACTAGGATGAGATATCCTTTACAATTAAGAACAATGCAAAGGCTAGGATATCTCGACTAAGCTTTGGATATATCTTATCAAGCTAGGCTTAGTGGAATGAGCTCTCTTCGAAATAAAGCACTTGGGAAATTCTTGGGTTTTCGAGTGCTTCAACTTGCAATAATAAGTTTGAGCTCTTGAGTTGCTTACAAATTTCCCGTAACCTTCAATGTAGATGGTCACAAGTATTTATAGGCAAACACCAAGGTCACTCTTGAAAAACTATCCGTTGGAAGAGATAGCTTCGTGAGTTTCCTCTTATGGTGTGTGATGAACGACTATATTTAGGGTTTGAGACTCCCTAGCACATTTTAGGTAAATTGCTTTTCATGTAGCTGGTCATCACTTTTTGCAGTCTAGAACAAAGTACTACTGACATGTTTGTTGACTGTCATTTCAAGGTCGTAAGAATAATATCTGATCTTTTCTTCTTCTTTTTTGACTTTTGTCTCCAGTTAAAGGTTGATAACCACAACGGCTCTTTTTGGTTACATCTCTGAGTGATATAACCTTAACAACACTTTGTCTTAGTTCCTTTTGTCTGCATGAGAATGTCTTGGGCAATATCTATTTTTCTTAGGAATCGCGTTCTTCTCAGTATTGAATCCTTCAGATAGATATTTTCAGTGCCTAGGAACATTCGGGGTTTATCTTGAGCATTCAAAGACATTCTTGAGTCTTGATAATTACTATACTTCAATATCCTTCGATCTTCGGTCTTACGTGTACGTGGTCTTCGTGGTCTTACGAGTCTTGAGTCTTCGAGTCTTAGATGACTTCTCGAGTCTTCACAGAGATATCTTGGCCGATTATCTTGAGTCTTTATCTTTGAGTCTTGATTTCTCCGAGTCTTGATATCTCGCCTTTAACACCGAAGTCTTGATATCTCGATTTCATCTTGAGTCTTTAGTATCTCGATTTCATCTTGAGTCTTGATTTCTCGATTTCATCTTTGAAACTTGAAACCGGTTTCTTCAGAAACTTATTGAGTCTTCAGAACCTATCCTGATCTATATCTGCTGACTATACATTTTGCAGATAACATCCTGAACACTCTAAAATTGAATCCTGACTCAACTATCAAGATTATCCTGAACATGTCATACTCAGGGGTTTTGAGATCTAATCAAAATCATTCTTTATTAAATTCATCTCCCAACAATTTCCCCCTTTTTGATGATGCCAAAACCTATATTGTTTACAAAATACTTAACCTATACTCAGGTTTCAGTTTTACCTATTACAAGATTGGTTTATCTCCAACAATTTCATAAACAGAGAATCTCCCAACAATTAATCTCAGAGACAACCATCAGGCATATCAAAATTAAAGACATGTAAATTAAGATAATGAGATATTATCTTTTGAGCATAAATGATAAGGTTTCATTGATGTTTGGTAGACAGTTACAAATTACAATGATCTTATCTAACAAAATCAAAAAGACAAAAAGATAAAGGATTACAAGAGTCTTCTGAGTTGATCGTCAGTCTTCTTTTGCTTTTCTGCTCTGGCTCTTTAGTTCTGATCTTCCACCTCATCAGTCGGCACTTCAAGGTTGAACATTCCATAATATCTTCTTTTCAGCGCATCTCTTTCTTTAATGATATCAGGATTTCTCCCTGTCAGGCCCAACTGAGTGGCGTACTGAGCAATTTCTTGAGAAATGGCTGCTTTATTTACCAAGCCATTTTCAAGTCTAGGAGGAGGGTAAGAGTATGGAACGGGGGCTGTTATCTGCACCTTCCCTTCATCTGCAAGATTGATCCATCCTTGAAGGTATTTTGGATAGAAGGTCAGTAGATAGTCAATAAACGCCTCATTGGGATCTGAGCTTTCTCTCCTCCACTCTCTGAGCACATCATAGTAGAACCAAAAGGTTCTCTTGATTTCTTCCCATGCATCGTTGAGCTGGATTGACATCCACTTGTCAACATGCGGCCATTTCTGTGCTTGTGCTGTCCCTCTTCTCTTGCTCGCGAACCTCTTGAAACCACTCCTTCTTTTCTGCTCTTCTTCCATCTTCTTTCTGATCACGGGCACACCAGAAACAGAAGCAGCAGTTTTCTTAGCTTGCTCAATTTGGAGTGACTTCAGAGCACTTCTAGTGTTGAAGACCTTCTTCTGGGGCACTTCCTCAGACTCTTCAATATCTTGAATCAGCTTTCTCTGAACTGGCTTAGAAGCCTTAGCTCTTTTGCCCTTAGGCTCTTCAAATGCCACAGCCTTTCTTTTAATTGGCATTTCAGCTCCAGCTTGGCTTGTTCCAACTCTTCTACCACTCAGTTTCTCTGCAGCAACTTCTTGCATTGTTTCCTCTGAAACCTGAGTGTAGATTGGCTTCTCCACCTTCTTAAACTTCAGCTTCTCTGTGGCCTCTATCTCCTTTATGGCTTCGGCAATGATTTTCTTTTCAACTTCCTTGATCGTCTTGCCTTTCAGAGTTTGATCCAATAATTTCCTGAGATCAGCACCGGGTCTTTCCCCCTTCTTGGATCCATACTCTGGTAGAAGCCTGGAGAGTGTTGTGTCCATATGATATTGTTCTTTACTGACACTCCGCACCTCCCCTGCCAACTGATCTTGCTCCTCCTCGAGCCTTCTGAGATGGTTCTTCGCCACTGATAATTCTTCAGACAGATGAGCAAATTGGCTAGAGAGAGCTTCCTTGAACATGTCTGTCATCTTGGCCATGAGCATTGAGCTCATCTCCTCAACAACGTTCTTCACCATCATCTCATTCTTCTCTGCCAATTTAGCTTCTAGAGATTCAGTTTGCTCCTGATGCCTTTGCTTCAGCTCTTCATTAAGCTCAGCTTTGACCCCCTCCATCTTCTCTTCTAACTTTCCTTCCATGGAGGTCAGCTTCTCAGTCATAGAGTTCTGAAGTTGCACCAGTTCTGAAGAAGAACTCAAGCTTTCAATCTTCTTAACCTGGTTGGCCAATACTTCCTCGATCTGACCAACTTTGGTCAGGATTGGCTCAACCTTGTCCAACTTCTCCATTACAGGGGTGAGATCAATCTCCATTACCTCGAAAGGCTAACATCTCGACTCGAGGATGTTCGACAAACACCGAGCTTGGGTGTCCACCTCTTGAAAGATCGGTTTGGTCTTTCTCCTTTAGATTGACTCTCATCATCCCCTTGTTGGTCCCCATCCCGAGATTTGTCTTTGGAGCTTGGTCCCCACCAACTTTGGAGCATCCTTCCTCTCCTCCCTTTCCTCTTAACCAACTCATCAAAGTCAGACGTTTTTATTCTGAGCTTGGTTTTCCTGAACCCTGAAAATTCAGTGAGCAGAGTTATTTCCTCGTTCCACCAGTCTTCGCCTCTGAATGAAGCTACGTTGAGCATTTCTGGAAGAGTCTGGTTGAGGATGAAGACCGTTGACCTCAATCGAAGAAGATATCTTGGAGGTCGGGGAATGAGCTAAGCTTCGAGGTAGCGGTCAAAATGAACCGTTCCCCTTGCTTCGACGATTCGTCTCTTTAGCTTCACCCTTCTTCTTGAGCATCGGGCTCTCGAGGTTCGATGAAAGTGTCTTTGAAGGATCGAGTAAAAGATCACTCGGGGAGCTCATCAAAGTTCATCGGCTCGAGCTCGGTCGCGAGGGTTGGGCGGGGCATCCTCGATCTGAATCGACTTGGTTTTGAGTGCAGTGGCCGGCCTCCTCATTGGGAATTTTAGTTTGCTCTAAGGTCTGAGTGGGCAATTCCTCAGCAGGAATCTGAGCATCTTCTGCGGTCTGAGCCGGCACTTCCTCAGAAGGAATCTGAACTTTCTCTGAGGTCTGAGGTCCTTGGAATATTTCTTGAGAGAACTTGTCAGAACTTAGCGACGTCTCAAGAACCTCAGAGAAGACTTGCTCCTCAGTTTGATCCTGTGCCTTTGAGATAGCCTGAGCCAATACATGTAAAGGCAATTTCTGAGTAGTTTGGCTCTCAGGTTGAATCTCCTCAGCCTCACTCTCCTCGTCATCATCAGTGAGAACCACCATCCTTTTACGCTTTGGAGCCAGGGTCTTTTGCTTCTTCAATTTTTCACCCTGCTCCTTCTTGGCCTCCAACAAAACCTTCCCCCTGGCTTGTTGTGTTTCTTCAGTAGCAGCAGCAACAGGTGATTCCACCTTCTTCTCTTTCCTCCCTTTGATGGTCCTCTTTGCAGCAATGGGCTTGAACATCACCTTGGACTTAGGGAAAGGAGTAGAGTTTGCAAAGATATCCTCCTCCTCTCGACACATTTCCAAAATAAAAGCTATTTTGGTGGCATGGAGGATCTTGCCTTTGATCAAAATTGAGCCGTCTTCCTTTTTTATGACCTTGGCTTGCTCACTCACCACCTTGATCAGATACTTCAGCCAGTTGAAATCATTGGTGGGTGAGTCCTCAATCGCTGCCATCAATCGTAGTTTGGGAGTGCTAATCTGCTCAAAACTCCCCGATCGACTCATTATACACTTGCTCACTATATCCATCAAAACTCTGTATTTTGGCCTTAAATGCCTCTTATGTAAAGTCGCCTCAAACTTAACAAGATTCTCAGTAATCCTATCAAGATACTCTTGCTCTCGACCTAAAATATACAAAGTGGGATCATCTCCCCTATCGCACAACTCAAAAACATCGTTTAAATTTCAAGGGACTATGTACAGCTCCCGAACAAAATCTACATACTTCGATATATGCTCTAAATGTGAAACAGAAATCTTGGACTCAATATTATCATCCTCATCTATTTCTATATTAGAGACGAACTCTATTACCTCTCGAGAATACTCAGCCTCTCCTTATTAACTTGCGATTAGATTAAATCGACTTCGCTTAGTCGGATCAAATGAAGTGCCTCTTCTTCATGCTTAGCATTTGATGTACTCTCCAGAGAAACCACGTACTCATACCATGGTTTATTTGTTTTGGCCAATCTGTCGAAAATGGATAGAATCATTTTGAAGATTTGAAGGTTAGGGTTTCAAGTGATGAAGATTTTCTGGGTAAAGGGGATTTTCTTTGCAGAGTGTTTTTGGGAACGAGGGTTTATAAAAATGGTTTGAATGGCTTCTAAAGGAATATATAGACCGATTCATGGGAAGTCATGTGATTAATTAAAATCAACGGTTAAGATTAATCCAATTTCTCGACTAATCTCAATATATGTGAAAGGACTCTTGCATCTAAAAAAATGGCACTATTATTTAACCTCATTGGTGATTAAAAAGCATGTATTCAGAGCATTTAAGTGATGTCACGAAAACCGTCTTGGTTGCCATCTTGAGATCTGCCATGATTTTCTCGACATGATCTGACCCCTCAATAATGAGAGTCTACATAACCCGTTAATTCAAGGTTATATCCACAATCCTCTATTCTTGCATCTGGTGTCTTTTTGATCCATGTGACTAGTCTTAGGATTTTGTGAAATCCCAACATCAAATGTTATATCGGGCCTATTATTATCACAAAATATTGGTTTTCATTATTACAACAAAATAATCCTTAATTGTTGTCTAATCCATCTTGTAGTTAGTATTCATGGAATCTTAATCGCATTGCAATTTATACACCATATTTGGCAATCGGATCTCTGGTGTACTTTGCTTGGTTGATGAAGATTCCTTCCTTGATTGTTTCATTTTGAAAGAAATTCATCTCCCCATGTTCTTCCCAAACATGCCTTTCATCGATGAAAAACTTTTCACACACTTGATTTGGAGATCCAAAATGATGTCATCAATATATCCGAACTAGTAAGATATCTTCCCCATCTTCTATCCCGAACAAAAGTTCTTCGATTCCTTTATGAAAACCATGGTCCGAAAAAGTTCATATCATCATCTTGGTGCTTTTGCTTAAGACAAATCATCACCTCTTCCCTCTTGTTAGAGGTTCTAAACCTTTTGGTAACACCCGGTTTCCATTTGATAGATCGCAACTCATGTGACATATACAAAAACAATCACGGCTTTTGGGCCTTGCAACAATAAAGGTACAATCCAAGCCTCTTCTTGGGAATAATCCCTCCTTGTTTTCATTCCTTCATCTCTTTTTATTCTTATTGGTTCCAATAACATCAAAAGTTCCTTAGAATTGATTCAAAAGACCATTCACCCATCCATTTTGGTTGTTCTACTAATCTTGGTGAAGCTGTGACTTCACCATGTGTCTTAAGATTCCCACAACTGAGATTGAATCGATTATACAAGATTCTTCTTCGATTAGATTGCAAGATTCTTATAATCAATTCTCAAGGAATGAAGTATGGGAGCTAGTAGATAGACTTGAAAGGATTCAATGTCATTGGAACCAAGTGGGTATTTAAGAATAAAAGAGATGAAAACAACAACATTGTAAGAAACAAGGCAAGGCTAGTTGACAAGGTTATTCCCAAGAAGAAGGCTTCGATTATGATGAAACCTTTACACTCATTGGTTGATGAAGACTAGAAGCCATCAAGATTGTTTCTTGCATATGCTATCCACATGAAGTTCATCTCCCATCAAATGGATTGTGAAAAGTGCATTTCTAACCACAAGGTTATTCCCAAGAAAAGCTTAAAGAAGAGGTTTATGTAGAACAACCTCCCCCATTTCAAATGGATGAAAAGACCAAGTTAAAAGAGGTGCCAACCTAAAAGCTTTTCTGAACGGATGGTCTTTGTATGGTCTTACCGGCACCCGTTAGCATGGTATGATACTTCTTTCGGTTTCATTCTTGACCATGGTTTTGTCAAAGAACTGAATCATGATAGAAACTCGTTTGAGATAGAAGATGGGGAAGTTATCTTAACGGGTGGGATATATGTTGATGATGTCATTTTTGATCTCCAAACCATCACCGTGGTGAAAAGTTTTCAACATTGATGAAAGGCAAGTTTGAGATGTCAATGATGGGAGAGATGAATTTCTTTTCTAGGTCTTCAAGTGAAAACAATCAAAGGAAGGAATATTCATCAACCAGTGCAAAGTACACCGTAGATCCGATTGCCAAATATGGTGTATGCCGACTTACAATGCGCTTAGGATTCCTATGAATACTAACTACAAGATGGATCCCGATTCAAGGCAAATCGCTGACTCATACCGATTATAGAGGAATCATTGATCATTGCTCTATCTCACGGCAAGTAGGCCGGATATAACATTTGCTGTTGGGATATGTGCAAGATACCAAGCTAATCCTAAGGCTAGTCACATGGAGGCTGCCAAAAAGATACCGAAGTATCTTAAGGGCACAGTGAATAGAGGATTATGGTATCCAGCTGATGATAACCTTGAATTAACTGGTTACTCAGATGCTGATTATGGAGGTTGCAGAATGACAGGAAGTCCACTACAGGAACTTGTCAATTTCTAGGAAGTAAGTTGATATCTTGGTTTTCAAGAAATGCACCTCAAGAGTAAACCAAAGATTCATCGGGTCAATACATGGTCACAGTGAAGTCAGCCAGTTTTATTCTTTGGCTCAGACAACAATTAAGGGATTATAAAGTTGTAGCCAATGAAGTACCAATATTTTGTGACAATAATAGTGCCATTGCTATTTCACAAAATTCGTATTGCACACCGTGCAAGCATGTGGATATCAGACATCACTTCATCAGAGATCATGTCGAGAAAAAGGACATAAGGATGGAGAAAATTCATACTGATATAGAGAGCTGATATCTTGACTAAACCTTTGGCTGAATCAAGATTTCAGGAACTTTCAGTTGAATTAGGGATGTTAGATCCAGGTGTATAAGTGTAAATCTGAAAAATTGAAGGTTTTCAGATACATGAAGTTTTCTCGTAATTCCCAAAGAAACTCAGGATAAAATGGAAATATCTTGGGCGAAGTCTCGAAAAACTCAGATTTTTCAAGGTCTCAGATCGAGTATATCGAACCCATTCAAGATTTTCGAAGATATAATAACATTTTATCAAGGTCAAGATTACAAGAAGACTGATAGAGAGAAATTAGTCTAAGAAGTAATGACTCATGCGACTCATTTATTGCTTAAGTGAAGCTCAGTAATCATTTGCAATAAATACAAAACACCTAAGGAATGTTTTTGGGCGGGATCTTTTGAAATTCCGAAGAAGGTCAACAGTCATTTAATGCTCTGTTACATTAATGACCAATGAGGATATTTTGGCGGCTTACTTTTTTGAAGATCGATCGCTCATGATACCGATTAATCGGAGATCAATCTCAACCGTTGCTTTTCACCTAACCAACGTGAATTCCCACGATCTCCAAACTATATATTCCCCAAGAAGCCATTCAAGCCCAATTTTATCAAACCCTTCGTTCCCAAAATCCTCCGCAAGAAAATCCCCTTTGCCCAGAAAACCTAAACCCTATATCTTCAAATCTTCAATCTCTCAAATGGCTCCTACCATTTTCGACAAATTAGCCAAAACCAACAAACCTTGGTACGAGTTCGTTGTCTTACTCGATAGCACAACCAACTCTAAACCAGAAGAGGAGGCTCTCCATATGATCCGTTTGGCCAAACTCACTCATCTCGTCTCAAGCCGATCGGACCAAGAATACGCGAAAGAGGTAATCGAGTATGGTATGCATTCTGAGATTACTGTATCACATTTAGAGCATTCGTCCAAATACATCGATTTTGAAAGGGAATTATATATTATTCCGAAGAATTTAAACGATGTTTTTGAGCTTTGTGATAGTGGAGAGGATCCTGCTGTGTATATGTTGGGTAGAGAGTCGAGTATTTAGATAGGATTCCTGAGAATCTTGTAAAATTTGAGGCTACACTGCATAAGAGGCATTTGAAGCCACAATATAGAATTTTGTTAGATATTGTGAGCAAATGCATTATGAGTCATTCGGGGAGTTTTGAGCAGATTAGTACCCCGAAGCTCAGATTAATGGTAGCGATCGAGGCTTCACCCACCACCGACTTCAACTAGCTCAGATTCCTGATTCAGACAGTGAGTGAACAAGCCAAGGTCGTAAAAAGAGAGAAGGACGGGGCTATCTCGATCAAAGGCAAGATCCATCATGCCACCAAAATAGCATTTATTTTGGAGATGTGCAGAGAGGAGGAGGACATCTTCGCCAATTCGACCCCATTCCCCAAGTCCAAGGTGCTCTTCAAGCCCATTGCTGTGAAGAAACATGCCATTAGAGGGAAAAAGGAAAAGAAAACAGAATCACCAAGGGCTGCTGAAAAAGAAACCCAACAAACCAAGGGGAAGGTTTTGTTGGAGGCGAAGAAGGAGCAGGGTGTAAAATTGATGAAGCAGAAGAACCTTGCTCCAAAGCGCAAAAGATTGGTGGTTCTCACCGATGAAGATGGCAGTGATTCTGAAGAGATTCAACCTGAGGGCCAAACCGCTCAGAATTCACCATTACAAGTCTTGGCTCAGGTTATCTCTAAGGCACATGAACAGACTGAGGAGCAGGTCTTCTCTGAGGTGCTTGAGACATCGCCCAGCTCAGATAAAATTTCTCAGGAAATTTTTAAAGGAACTCAGACCTCAGAGATTCCTACCAAAGATGTGCCGGCTTAGACAGAAGAGCCAACTCAGAGTCAATCTGAGGACGCATACCGTGCACTAGAACCCACTCGGATGCAAACCGAGGACCCGATCGCACAACATTCTGGATCACCGAGACTTCGAGAGCAACTTATTTTGGATGAGTTCCTGAGTGATCTACTTCTTGATCGTTCAGCTGATGCTTCGACTGAACCAGATAGCCCGAGATGGAAGAAGGGCGAAGCTGAGGAAACCGAGTGGAGGAGCAAGGGGGAACGGTTTATCCTTGACCGCTACCCTGAGCTCAGCTCATACCCTGATCTGCAAGATATCTTCTTCAGATTAAGGATGACGATTTTCATCCTCAATCAGACTCTTCCGGAGATGCTTAACATTGCCGTTGCATTCGGAGGGGAAGACCGGTGGAATGAGGAGATGACCTTCCCGACCGAAGTTCTCGTGTTTCGGAAGACAAAGGTCGAGATGAAAATTTCCGATTTTGATGAGCCGGTTCGAAGAAGATAGGCCGAGAGGAGAGCTACCGGGTTGGTGCCCTAGCGCAGAGATAAATTTCAAGATGGGGACCAACAGGAGATGCCGAGGATCGATCTCGGATGGAGAAGGAAACTTCTTGGCCGATCAACTCGAAATCATTCATCCTCGATGAAAATTTAGCACTCTTGAAGACCGAGGCTCGGATGGAGACCGGAGCTCGGGAGATGAAGTCGATGCTCAAAAAGCAGACCGACCCTCGTCAGGTCTGGAACCTCGGATGATCAATCAACACAGAAGGTGCAGAATGTTCCTGAGATCGACCTCACTCCCATTCTGGAGAAGCTTGAGAAGGTTGAGCCAATGATGAACAAAATCGATCAGATGGAAGAAACATTGGCCAGCCAAACTCAGAAGATGGAGAATCTGAAGTTTATCTTGAGCGAAACTGTGCAACTCCAAGCCACTCGACCTCAAAGATGACCTCCATGGAAGACAAAATTTGAATGAGAAGTTCGGAGGAGTCAAAGGCCGAAATGAAAATACTTAAACAGAAGCACCAGGAGAATACTGAGTTTTTAGAGGTGAAATTGGCAGAGAAGAATGAAGTGCTGATCAAGTCTGTTGTTGAGGAAATGAGCTCAATGCTCATGACCAAGATGACAGAGATGTTTAAAGATGCTCTCTCTGGCCAGTTTGCCCATCTTTCTGAAGAGTTCTCTATGGCTAAAAACCACCTCAGGAGGCTGGAAGATGAACAACATCAGTTAGCAGGAGAGGTGCGCTGTGTAAGCAAAGAGCAATATCACATGGACACAGCACTCTCCAGACTTCTTCCAAATTACGGTGCCAAGAAGGGGGAAAGACTAGATGAAGACCTCAGGAAGTTATTGGCACGTACTTTGGAGAAAAAGGCACAAAAAGAAGTTGAAATGAATAGCCTATCCAAAGCCTTGAAGGAAGTCGAAGCTACTGAAAAACTGAAGTTCGGTAAGGTGGAGAAGCCGATATACACTCAGGTTTCTGAGGAAACCATGCTTGATGTTGCAAGAGAGAAACTGAGTGCTAGAGCTAAGGTTGGAACAAGCCAGGCTGCTGCTAAATTGCCTATGAAGAGGAAGGCCTTAGGTATTGTTGAACCTGAAAGCAAGCGTGCTAAGTCTTCTAAGCCAGTCCAAAGGAAGTTGGTTGAAGAATTAGAAGAGTCTGCAGGTCAACCTCAGAAGAAAGTCTTCAACACCAGGAATGCTCTGAAGACACTCCAGATAGAACAAGCTAAGAAAGCTGCTGCTTCGGTCTCAGGCGTGCCTGTGATCAGGAAGAAAATAGATGAAGAGCAGAAGCGAAGGAGTGGATACAAAAAGTTTGCGAGCAAACGGAGAGGGACTTCACAAGCACTAAAATTGCCACACATTGACAAGTGGATGCCCATCCAATTCAATGATAGTTGGGAAGAGGTCAAGAGAACCTTTTAGTTCTACTATGAAGTGCTCAGGGAATGGAAAAGGGAAAGCTCAGATCCAAATGAAGCCTTTATTGAATATCTCCTAACCTTCTATCCTAAATATCTCCAAAGCTGGATAAACCTTGCTGATGAAGGAAAGGTGCAGATAGTAGCCCCCGGTCCATATACCTACCCTCCTCCAAGACTTGAAAATGGCCTGGTGAATGAAAAAGCCATCACTCAAGAAATCGCTCAATATGCTGGACAGTTAGGTCTGACAGGGAATAGTCCGGATATCATCAAGGAAAGAAATGCTCTGAAGAAGAGGTATTTCGGAATGTTCAACCTGGAAGTGCCCGCTGATGAAATTGAATAGGATGCAAACTGAAGAGCAGAAGACTGAAGAGCCAAATCTGAAGACTGAAGACTTACCTGAAGACCTTGTAATTTTTCTATCGTTTTGTCTTTTATTTTTGTTCTGATAAGTTTCATTGTAACCTGTAACAGTCTACTCATCATCAATGAAAATTTATCATTTGTGCTCAAAATATAATATCTCATTATCTTATTTACATGTCTTTTATCTTTTGATATGCCTGTATGATGTCTCTGAATGAATTGTTTATGGGAAATTGTTTATAAGTATTTGGTGATGAATCCTTTGAGAGATTCATTACTGAAGAAATTGTTGAATGATTAATTGTTGAGGAGATTCTCAGAAATTGTTGGGAGATTTCCCTGTTCAGAAACCAATCTTGTAATAGGATAAACTAAAACCTGAATTTAGGTTGTATGGTTGTAACAAGATAGGTTTTGGCATCATCAAAAAGGGGGAAATTGTTGGGAGATGAATTTAATAAAGATATATGATTTTGATTAGATCCCAACACCCCTGAGTATGACATGTTTAGGATAATCTTGATAGTTGAGTCAGGATTCAGTTTTAGAGTATTCAGGATGATATCTGCAAAATGTATAGTCACAGATATAGATCGACAGGATCCAAGATTTCAAGACTCGGTATGTTTCAAGAAGAAACTGAAGTTTTTCCTGAAACTTTGTTTTCAAGACTCAAGATGAAACTCGAGAATCAAGACTCAAGATGAAATCGAGAATCAAGACTCGAAAGATGAAATCGAGAATCAAGACTCAAAGAAATCGAGATATCAAGACTCAAGATGAAACCGAGGAACTCAAGACTTCAAGATGAAGATTCAAAGATATCACCAAGATATCTGTGAAGACTCAACCTTGTGCTATGTAAGACTCAAGACTCAAAAGACTCAAGACTCGAAGACGCCAAGACTCGTAAGACCCTAAAGACTCAAGACATAGAAGAAAGAAGATCAAGAATCAAGATCAAGAATAGGCCACACAGCAATTATCAAGACTCAAGAATGTAATTTGAATGCTCGAGATAAACTCCGAATGTTCCGAGGCACCGAGAATATCTATCCGGATGAAGGATGCAATCTTGAAGATCGCGATTCCTTAGAAAAATAGATATTTTGCCAAGACATTCAAATGCGCATAAAAGGAACTATGTCAGAGTGTTGTTAAGGTTATATCAACTCAGAGTTTATAACCAAACGAGCCGTTGAAGGTGTCTACCTTTAACTGGAGACAAAAGTCAAAAAGTGGAAGACAACACTGTACCATACTGACACTGACAGTGATAGGTCTCTGAAAAAGATGTCAGAAGTACAAAAGTTCCAGACTACAAAAAGTGAAGACCGGCTACATGAAATGTTATTGCCTAAAACGTGTTAGGGAGTTTCAAACCCTAAATATAGTCGTTCCTCACACACCATAAGAGGAAACTCACGAAGCTATCTCTCCAACGGATAGTTTTTCAAGAGTGACCTTGATGTATGC
This sequence comes from Stenogyne calaminthoides, assembly GCA_037126765.1. Taxonomy (NCBI): domain Eukaryota; kingdom Viridiplantae; phylum Streptophyta; class Magnoliopsida; order Lamiales; family Lamiaceae; genus Stenogyne; species Stenogyne calaminthoides. Next base: position 21,137,965 of record JBBCBC010000014.1, on the reverse strand, counting down.
CTATAAATACTTGTGACCCTCTACATTGTAAGGTTACGGGAAATTTGTAAGCAACTCAAGAGCTCAAACTTATTATCGCAAAGTTAAAGCACTCGAAAAACTTAGAATTTCCCAAGTGCTTTTATATTGAAGAGAGCTCACTAAACTAAGCCTAGCTTGATTAGATATATCCGAAGCTTAGTCGAGATATCCTAGCCTTTGCATTTGTACTTCATTGTAAAGGATATCTCATCCTAGCTGGAAACCAACCGAGAAACCCCAAACCCTTGAGAAGGTAGTTGGAGTGTGTTTGTTGGTGAGAAGAGTTATAAAGAGTTAGTAAACTACGCGGAGTAGTCAGAAAGCTCTAGAGGTGAAGTTAGTAAGCTACAGAGGTAGTCTGAAAGCTTGTTTGTGTTTGAGTAAGTAAACTACGGAGGTAGTCAGAAAGCTCAAGGTCGGGTTGAGTAAGTAAATTACGTGGAGTAGTCAGAAAGCTCAGGACCGAGTTGAGTAAGTAAACTACGTGAGGTAGTCAGAAAGCTCAGGAAGTGATTAGTGAATTTCTCTGAGGATCAGAGAGAGTGGACGTAGGAGCTTGAGTCTCTGAACCACTATAATTGATGTGTTGTTTATTGCTTTCCTAATCCGTGCTTAACTGTTGCATTGATTTAAATCAGAAAGCATATTTTCACTGAGATTTCAGTTGGAATCAATCCACTGGAAGTTGCAGGTAATTTAATCACAGCCTAATCACTATTCCATTAAAGGAAAGTTTTCAGCAAAGCTTAAAACGAGTATAAACTAAAGGGCCAACCATTCCGACACATCCGAGCTAGAAGAAAAACGGATAGTTACCAAAAACGAACTTACTCTAATGAGGGTTCAAGAAGTTAGTTATCGATCCAAGCAACTCAGATCTCTCAATGAAAACTTCGGGACTCGGTTGGGATTATCTCGAGGTTTTACGATGGCGACTCGGATCAATTGTCTCGATGAGACTTTGACTCAGAGTGATTTGTGCTTCTCAGGACCTAATCTTCAGGATTATCTGACCCAAGCTGACCTCAGTAAAAGAAAAGTTTTAAAAACACTGAACACGTGTATTCCCCCCCATACACGTGTAAGACTCATTTGCATCGGGACCAACACTTATCAAGCTAGGCTTAGTATAGTGAGCTCTCTTCAAAAATAAAGCACTTGGCAAATTCTAGATTTTTCGAGTGCTTCAACTTGCAATAATAAGTTTGAGCTCTTGAGTTGCTTACAAATTTCCCGTAACCTTACAATGTAGAGGGTCACAAGTATTTATAGACATACACCAAGGTCACTCTTGAAAAACTATCCGTTGGAGAGATAACTTCGTGAGTTTCCTCTTATGGTGTGTGAGAAACGGCTATATTTAGGGTTTGAGACTACCTAACACGTTTTAGGCAATAGCCTTTCACGTAGCCGGTCTTCACTTTTTGCAGTCTGGAACTTAGTACTTCTGACATCTTTTTTTTTTTGCCATCGTCGATTTTCGGTATATGGTATGTTGTTTTTTTTCCTTTTTGACTTTTGTCTTCAGTTAAAGGTAGTCACCTTCAACGGCTCTTTTGGTTACAATCTCTGAGTTGATATAACCTTAACAACACTTTGTCTTAGTTCCTTTTGTCTACATTTGAATGTCTTGGGTTATATATTCTTCTGAGTAATCGCGTTTTCTTCAGTATTGTATCCTTCAGATAGATATTTTCAGTGCCTCGGAACATTGGGTTTTATCTTGAGCATTCAAGTACATTCTTGAGTCTTGGGTAATTCTTGTGCCTTGATATTCTTGATCTTTAGTTCTTGATCTTACATCTTGGCGTCTTGAGTCTTACGAGTCTTGATGTCTTGAGTCTTGAGTCTTCAATGGTATCGAATCTTTAAGCGTCTTCGAGTCTTCCAAGAAATGGATGTTCAGATATCTTGGCCCTACATAGATATCTCTTGAGTCTTCATCTTTGAGTCTTGATTCCTCGATTTCATCTTGAGTCTTGATTTCTCAACGGAGTCTTGATTCTCGATTTCTCCCCCAAGTCTTGATTCTCGATTTCTCTCTGAGTCTTGATTCTCGATTTCTCCTTTGAGTCTTGATTCTCGATTTCTCCTTTGAGTCTTGATTCTCGATTTCTCCTTTGAGTCTTGATTCTCGATTTCTTCTTGAATCTTGAAACTTCGATTTCATCTTTGAAACTTCATTTCTTGAAACTTAATGAGTTCTTGAGAATCTTGAGATCCTAACGTCTATATCTGTGACTATACATTTTGCAGATAACATCCTGAATACTCTAAAACTGAATCCTGACTCAACTATCAAGATTATTTCGAACATGTCATACTCAGGGTTTTGGGATCTAATCAAAATCATATCTTTATTAAATTCATCTCCCAACAACATTTACTACTCTGGGTGCCTTAGCAGTTTCCTGTGTATGAGTGCTAGCCTTAGCATGAACATGAGCCTTAGAGTTTTTCTTTGGTACAGGCCTTTTGTTCATTTGTTTTTGGCTTCTGTGCAGCCGGTCTGAATCTTTGCTGACTCGGGTTCAGGTAACCTTTACCCTTAGGCAAGTGGGGCTTAGGTTGCCTGTACTGAAATTTGGGTCAGTATACTGAGGACTTGGTCTCTTCAGTTGAGAATGTCTCTGCTGAGTGTTTCTCTTCTGAAGATTCCTCTGATGGTTCAGTGCAGATCCTTTCGGGTTTACATTCTTAGCCTGAGGCTTTGAAGTACTTCCCTAAAATTTTCCTACTAAGTGCACAGATTTTCGAGCCTTTACCTGAGGTTTGGGCTTTCTTACCTGATCATTCAGTTTTACTGGAACCATAGGTCCTTTTCCCTTGTCTAACACCTTGGGCATTTCTTCAGTTTGAAGTGTAGGTGCCACTGGTTTAACAAAGATTGTCTTCTTGCTACTTGATGCAGCATTCAGATGACCTTGTAAGGTTCCCCCTGGAATGTATCCCAATCCAGATTTTATAGTGGCAGGTCTCGATAACTCTGAATTTCATCTATTACTTTAGATGCAGATTCAATAGAGTTAACTTCTTCTGCACTATCTATCCTCACAGATTCTGTAGTCTCATGCTTCTCAGAGAGGTCATTGAACTTGGTTCTGATCAGCTGAATCTCTTCAGTGGATTTCTCTAGCTTTTCAGTTAGGGTCATTATCAACTTCTCTTTCTCTGTGAGTTGTACTTTCAGAACATCCAGTTCATCAGTAGCTCCCATTAATTTTGAAGTGATTTCAGTATTGCTAGAGTCTTTCCACTTAAGATTTTCAGCTTTCAGTTCTTTGTTATGCTCTTGAGTTTCATTTAGCAGTTCTTGTAAAACAGCATAGTCCTTCATCAGATTCTCAAAAGAATCCATCAGGTCAAATTGACTGTTTACAAATGAACTTGACAACTCTTGTGCTAGTGTAGGAGCAACAACAGAGAAAGAAGAGTTTACCTCCTCAACAGCCATTAGACAGAGGTCATCACTTTCACTGTCTGAGAATATTTCATCTGAAGAAATAGATCCTTCCTCAGAATGTTCTTCTTCTGCAACCATAGCTTTCTTGCTAGAGAACTTCTTGTCTCTTTTAGCTTGTCTTTCTCTTCTCTCCTTAGCACTCAGGTCAGGACAATCATACTGGAAGTGACATTTTTTTGGCAGTTGTAGCATTTGTTGGCATCATCATCCTGATCACTTTCTTCTTTGGACTTGGAGTCCTTCCTTTTGGATGAAGATCCTTCAGCTTTCAGGTCCTTCTTCTTCTCAGTTGATTTGTCCTCAGCTTTCTTCTGGTACCTGTGATTCCTGTAATAGTTTTTGTATTTTCCATATCGACTATTAAGTTTTTCAAACCTCCTTGCCATCAGTGCTAGCTTATCCTCAAGCTCATCCTGATTTTTAGCAAGGGAGTTCTCAGACTCTCTAGTTTTACAGGATTTATCCTTTGGCCTTGAAAGCCACATTTTCACTAGATGATGAATAATCTTTGTTGTCAGCCTTTTTAGATTTCTTATCAATTACAAACTCATAGGCCTTCAGCTCAGAGAAGACTTGTTGATATGGCATTGAATCAATGTTTTTGGTGTTTTCAATCACCACTGCATGAATATCCCATTTCTTAGAAAGACCTCTAAGAATTTTCAATGCCACTTCTCTCTGTGGATATCTCTTTCCAAGTGCATTCAGATCATTCATAATGCTAGTGAATCTGACTTCCAATTTTTCTACAGATTCACCTTCTTCCATTTCAAAACTATCAAACTTTCCAATGGCAACTGAAAGTTTGTTTTCCTTGATATGATCTGTGCCTTGGCACATTACAGCTAGTGTATCCCAAATTTCTTTAGCAGTATTACAATGAGAAATCATTCCCATCACACCATCATCAATTGTACTGTATAGTGTGTCTTTAGAAATATAGTCTAGATTGACTATCTTCCTCTCCTCAGGAGTCAGTTGGTCATCAAACTTAGGAAATTCTGTTCTGGGATCATTTCTCTCATTTTCTGTTCCTCTGGGATTCACCACAGTAAATTTGAATGGCCCTTCAGAGACCACTCTCCACATACGTTCATGTTTAGAATACAGGTGAGCCGGCATTCTCAGTCTCCATAAATCATAGTTCTCTACTGAGAACATGGGAAGTTTCTTAGAAGACATTTTGTCTGAGTCTTTTAAGAATTCAGCAAATAAGATATGTTCAGATAGACCACAAGTATTTTAGCAAATAAGACTTTGGTCAACAAAGCAGGTGGTCAAGTTGAACCACTACTCTGATACCACTTGTTGGTCCCGGTGCAAACGAGTCTTACACGTGTATGGGGGGGAATACACATGTTCAGTGTTTTTAAAACTTTTCTTTACTAAGGTCAAATTGGGTCAGGTTGTCCTGATGATTTGGTCCTGAGAAGCACAAATCACTCGAGTCAAAGTCTACCCGAGATAAATGATCTGAAAAAAAGCCGATACCTCGAGATAATCCCAACCGATCTTGAGTTTTGAGATCTGAAATGCTGGATCGGATAACTAACTTACTGAACCCTCAGAAGAGTAAGTTCAGTTTGGTAACTATCTGTTCTAGCTACTTAGATGTGCGGAATGGTTGGCCCTTAGTTTATACTGTTTTAAGCTTTTCTTTAAAAACCTTCCTTTTAATGGAACAAAGGATTAGGATATCTGTGATTCGGTTTGATGCAACCGATGGATTGATTCCAACCCTCAATTGAATATCGAAAAATATGCTTTCAGTTTAAAGATATGCAATAGTTAATCAAAGCAATACAGAAAGCAAAGAACACTGCAAGTTATAGTGGTTCAGAGACTCAAGCTCCTACGTCCACTCTCTCTGATCTCTTCAGAGAAATTCACTAATCACATCCTAAGGTTTTCTGACTACCTCTGTAGTTTACTAACCTTTCTATTTTGAGCTTTCTGACTACCTCTGTAGTTTACTAACTCAAAACACACACAAGCTTTCTGACTATCCAAGATAGTTTACTCACTTCTTCTCTAGAGCTTTCTGACTACCTCCTTGTAGTTTACTAACTCTTTACAACTCCAATCTCACCAATCAATCACACTCAAACCACCTTACAAAGGGTTTGGGGTTTCTTGGTTGGTTTCCAACTAGGATGAGATATCCTTTACAATTAAGAACAATGCAAAGGCTAAGATATCTCGACTAAGCTTTGGATATATCTTATCAAGCTAGGCTTAGTGGAATGAGCTCTCTTCGAAATAAAGCACTTGGGAAATTCTTGGGTTTTCGAGTGCTTCAACTTGCAATAATAAGTTTGAGCTCTTGAGTTGCTTACAAATTTCCCGTAACCTTCAATATAGATGGTCACAAGTATTTATAGGCAAACACCAAGGTCACTCTTGAAAAACTATCTGTTGGAAGAGATAGCTTCGTGAGTTTCCTCTTATGGTGTGTGATGAATGGCTATATTTAGTGTTTGAGACTCCCTAGCACGTTTTAGGTAAACAACTTTTCATGTAGCTGGTCATCACTTTTTGCAGTCTGGAACAAAGTACTACTGACATGTTTCAGTGACCTGTCGCTGTCAGTGTCAGTAATGTACAATGTTGTCTTCTTCTTTTTTACTTTTGTCTCCAGTTAAAGGTAGACAACCACAACGGCTCTTTTTGGTTACATCTCTGAGTGATATAACCTTAACAACAATTTGTCTTAGTTCCTTTTGTCTGCATGTGAATGTCTTGGGCAATATCTATTTTTCTTAGGAATCGCGTTCTTCTCAGTATTGAATCCTTCAGATAGATATTTTAAGTGCCTAGGAACATTCAGGTTTATACTGAGCATTCAGTACATTACTGAGTCTTCAGTAATTACTGTGCCTTCAGTATCCTTCAGTCTTCAGTCTTCTGTGTCTTCAGGGTCTTCTGAGTCTTCTGAGTCTTCTGAGTCTTCAGAGTCTTCTGTGACTTATGAGTCTTCACAGATATACTGACTGATATACTGCATTTTTATGCTGAGTCTTCAGTTTCTCACTGAGTCTTCAGTATCTCAGTTTTACACTGAGTCTTCAGTATCTCAGTTTCATACTGAGTCTTCAGTATCTCAGTTTCATACTGAGTCTTCAGTTTCTCAGTTTCATACTGAAACTTCAGAAACTTCAGTTTCATACTGAAACTTCAGTTTCTTCAGAAACTTACCGAGTCTTTAGAACCTATCCTGATCTATATCTGCTGATTATACATTTTGCAGATAACATCCTGAACACTCTAAAACTGAATCCTGACTCAACTATCAAGATTATCCTGAACATGTCATACTCAGGGGTTTTGGGATCTAATCAAAATCATTCTTTATTAAATTCATCTCCCAACAACTTGCTTTCTTATTGCTTTACACTATTCACACAACTGAGTTTAAAACAGCATACAATTAGTCAACTGATCTGATCAGATTGACACCTTAGTCAACTGGTTGGAAACTGACTTAAGAATCTGAATTGATAAAACTGGTTTTTTCACACGGGTTAAAACAAGCTTCCGCGCCATTCAGTTAAACTGACAGATATCAAGCTGATCTGCCCTTAGGCACTCAGTAAGATTGAACATCAGTCTAAATTGATACACTAGCACTCTGATCGGGTAATCTGCAGTTCACACCTGATCCGCACAAAAAAGTTTTGGAAGTCTATTCACCCCTCCCCTCTAGACTTCCACCCTCACAAAACCCGTTTGGGACCTACAGTACCTCAGAGAAAACCTGTTCCTCAGTTTCTTGATCCTGCGCAATTGTCACAACCTGAGCAAGAACCTGCAGAGGAGATTTTAGCCCTTGCTGGCCTTTAGGTTGAGTTTCCTCAGTGTCACTGACCTCCTCTTCAGTAATAGATTGAAGCTTTCTGCGTTTCTGAGGAGCCAGTGCTTTCTTTTTCAGATTCTCTCCTTTTTCTCTTTTCACTTGCATTAGGGCTTTCCCCCTGGCTTGTTTGGCTTCAACAGCTTCTTCTTCAGCAGTCTCCTCCTGAGACTCAGAGCTTTTCTCTTTCTTTCCTTTCAAAGTCTTCTTTGTTTGTGGTTTGAACATGATTTTTGACTTTGGAAAGGATGAGGAATTGGCAAAGATGTCCTCCTCTTCTCTGCACATTTCCAAGATAAATGCAATCTTGGTTGCATGTAGGATCTTTCCTTTGACAACAACAGACCCATTTACCTTCTGAACTTGTTTGGCTTGATCACTCACCACCTTGATTAAATAGTGTAACTAGTTGAATGTCGTGGTAGGTGAATCTTCAGTCGTTGCCATTAGCCTCAACTTAGGCGTGCTTATCTGTTCAAAGCTGCCAGATCTACTCATGATGCATTTACTTACAATGTCTAGCAATACTCGATATTTAGGCTTCAAATGCCTTTTATTCAGAGTAGCTTCAAACTTTACTGGATGCTCTGTAATCTTATCTAGATATTCTTGTTCCCTACCCATCATATATACCGTAGGGTCTTCACCTCTATCGCTTAATTCATATATGGCATTAAGATTCTTAGGAATAATATATAATTCCCTAACAAAATCCTCATATTTTGAACTATGCTCCAAATGCGAGACTGTAATCTGTGATTCTATACAATCTTCATCATCTAACTTCAAATTAGAGATAAACTCAATTACCTCTTTTGCATATTCGGCCTCTGGTTGATTCGCGACCAGGCATGTAAGCTTTGCCAACCGAATCATATGCAACGCCTCTTCTTCGTGAGTTGCATTGGATGAGCTTTTGAGAGAGACGACATATTCGTACCAAGGTTTATTAGAAATGGCAAGCTTGTCGTATACAGAAAACGTCATTTTTGAAGAATTTTTGGTGAAGGGTTTTGAGATAGGTGAGAAATTTCTGGGCAATCGAGAGTTTTTGAAGCAGAATGTTTGAAGATGAGGGCTTTTTGGAAACGGGCTTTGAAGGAATTCTTCAATAGATATAAGATTTGATTTATTAAAAATCGCATAGATGAAGAAATCGACGGTCGAGATTAAAAACCGACTAAATCGGGTATATGAAAGGACGATTTCACAAATATTAAGCCGACAATTTATCCCTATTGGTGATTAATGAACAGTGCATTTAATTACTGTTCAGACCATTGACTTTCTTCATGGATTTCAAATGTCCTGCCCAAATATTCCTTCAGGTGTTTTGTCATTTATTGCCAATGATTACTGAGATTCAGTTAGACAATAAATGTGTTGCATGAGTCAATACTTCTTCAGACTAATTTTCTCCATCAGTCTTACTGAGTTTTGACCTTGATAAAATATTAGTATAATACTGAGTACTGATCTTGATAAAAGGTCAAGATAATAATCGAAATCTTGATCTTCAGGATAACTGAGTTTCCCAACACTCAGTGTTCAGTACTCTCAATTTTATCCTGAGTTTTTCAGTAAAAACCTGAGAAAACTTCATGCATCTGAAAACCTTCAATTTTTCAGATTTGCTTTATTCACCTGAATCCAACATACCTAATTCAACTGATAGTTCCTGAAATCTTGATTCAGCCAAAGGTTTAGTCAAGATCTATTTATCAGTATGAATTTTCTCCATTCTGATGTCTTTCTTCTCAACATGATCTCACGATGAAGTGATGTCCGATATCAACATGCTTACATCTCGGTGTGCATCTGAGATTTTGTGTAATAGCAATTACACTATTATTATCACAAAATATAGGTACTTCATTGGCTATAATCTTATAATCCCTCAATTGTTGTCTGAGCCAAAGAATTTGTGCTGCTTGACTTCCCTGACCATGTATTCAACGATGTAGAGTATCGTTACTCTTGAGGTTTGTTTCTTTGAAAACCATGATATCAGTTTACTTCCAAGAAACTTACAAGTTCCTATAGTAGACTTCCTGTCAATTCTACATCCTCCATAATCAGCATCTGAATAACCAGTTAATCCAAGGTTATCATCAGCTGGATACCATAATCCTCTATTCACATTGCCTTTAAGATATTTCAGAATCTTTTTGGCAGCCTCCATATGACTAGTCTTAGGATTAACTTGGTATCTTGAACATATTCCAACAACAAATGTTATATCAGGCCTACTTGCTTTGAGATATAGTAGTGATCCAATGATCCCTCTATAATTAGTGAGATTTACTGATTTGCCTTCAGGATCAGGATCCATCTTGTAGTTAGTATTCATAGGAATGCTAATCGATTACAATCCCTAGACACCATACTTTGCAATCAGATCTCTGGTGTATTTTGCTTGATTGATGAAAATTCCTTCCTTAGTTTGTTTCACCTGAAGTCCAAGTGTTAGGATATTTTAGTTTTGATGAATTATGCCAAAATATTATTAACTTGTGTTATTCAAGCTATTTTACAGATAACAAGTTAAGGGGGAACTAAAGAACAAATTGAGGGGGAACTCACGAAATCAGAAGAAGATGATCGAGACCAGACGAGGCTACAGATGAGACTTATCGAGATCAGATGAGTTAGATGAGTTTCGGAGTCAACTGATGAGCTGTGCAAATCAAATGTGAAGAAAAGCCAAAGCCAAAGAAATCGTCGGAAGAAGGTTGCGGATCAGAAGATGAGCAAAAGAGACTGATCAAGATCAAACGTGATCGAGATCAGATATGATAAACTGATATGCTAACCTGATGTACTGACCTGATGCTATCTTGATATGTTGATCTGAAGAAGTATTGATCTAATCAATCGAAATTTGATCGATCAAAAAAAAGAAGAAATCGATAGCTCGAATCATGTGACTGAGGGTCGATGTCTTCGATTCAAAGAGTCAACTCAAATAAGCTCGAGTGTCAAGATGCTGATCGACGCATAAGGTCCGGCCAAGAAAAGTCTCTTTGAATCAAGAAACCCGAGACTCGAGATAGAATCAAGAAATCAAGACTCAAGATGTCATCAAGATACTGAGGCTCGGATACCTCAAGGCTCGATAACTCAGAGGCTCGATAAACCAAGGCTCGATAGAATCAAGATCCCGAGACTCGGAAGAAACCAAATAATATAGCCGTTAGATTCAAATTTGCGTGGACCAATGAGAGGAAGACGACTAGCTTTGAAAAAAGTCGCAAAAAAGCTACAGAGTAGTATGGATTTAAATGTGATTCTCTCCAACGGTAACATTCAAATCCACACTATAAATACAAGTTCTTCCTTCATTATCAAGTGTGGAAGTGTGGAGAATGTGGCAAACAATGCTACAGAGCTAAGAAGCCAAATCATCTAGCATTCTCACCATAGAACACAGAGCAAGAAATACACGCATATATTCAAAAGAGTGTTCTACCCTAGATCTAAGCACAAATGTCATATCCTAAGCTTAGAGAGATTTTCACATCCTTAGCATTGAGGCTAAACAAATATAAGGGAAAATCTCAACCTAGTTAGAAACCAAACAAATCTTTACCCAAACCCAAAAGTTAGGTTAAGTTTTTTTTACCGCAAGATTTCAGACTAGGGATTCTAGTTTCTGATTTCTAGGCTCGGTTGAGTGTGAACTTGGTAAACATCTAGCAATCCTGCAAGGGAGGGTAGGCAATCCCGTGAGGGTGATAAGTCCCGTTTGAGTGTGAACTCGGTAAACATCTATAGGCGATCCAGTGAGGGTGATAAGTCCCGTTGGTTAAGTTGGTTAAGTCGGTTAAGTTGGTGCCCCGAAAGGGAAGAGTGGATGTAGGATGGGTTTCGTCCGAACCACTATAAAAATCGTGTGTTCTTTACTGCTTTATGTTCTTACTTGCCATATGCATTCGATTATAAGAAAAACAACACACATGTTCTTAAAACTCAAAAAATTAGGAATCACTCCGTCCTCACCCCAGTTTTATATGCATCACATGACATGTTTTCTTCCGCACGCGCAAATGGGTTTTCGCACACATAAATATCGGGACCATCAATTGGTATCAGAGCGGGTAGTTCAAAATGTCACTGTTTTTCAAATGCGAACATCTGAACTGATACCTACAATTGGTAGGAATCACCATTCCCTCAACCCTGTTTTATATGCATCACATGACATGTTTGCTTCCGCACGCGCAAAATTGGTTTTTCCTCATGGATATTGGGACCTACAATTGGTATCAGAGCAGGAGTTCAAAAAGTTCACTATTTTCAAAGTGACCACCTGAACTGATCTTTTTAAAACAAAAACCCGATCTCTGTATAAATGTATATTTTTTAAATGTTTTGGCGTCATTATCAAAAAGGGGGAAATTGTTGGGATATTTTAGTTTTGATGAATTATGCCAAAACATTATTAACTTGTGTTATTCAAGCTATTTTACAGATAACAAGTTAAGGGGGAACAAAAGAACAAATTGAGGGGGAACTCACAAAATCAGAAGAAGAAGATCGAGATCAGATGAGTTATATGAGTTCCGGAGTCAACTGATGAGCTGTGCAAATCAGATGTGAAGAAAAGCTAAAGCCAGCAAATCAGAAGAGAAGGTTGCAGATCAGAAGATGAGCAAAAGAGACTGATCAAGATCAGACGTGATCGAGATCAGATATGATAAACTGATATGCTAACCTGATGTACTGACCTGATGCTATCTTGATATGTTGATCTGAAGAAGTATTGATCTAATCAATCGAGCTGATCAGATCAGGCAAAGAAGAAATCAGATAGCCTGAGTCAATGTGACCTGAGGGTCAGAATGTCTGAACTCAGAAGAGTTGAACTCAGTAAGCCTGAGTGTCAGTATACCTGATCAGACAAGGTCCGCTGAAGAGAAGTCTGCTGAATCAAGGAACCTGAGAGTCAGATAACCTGAAGGCTCAGATAACCTGAAGGCTTAGATAACCTGAAGGCTCAGATAACCTGAAGGCTCAGATAAACTGAAGGCTCAGATAAACTGAAGGTTCAGATAGCTCAGATAACCTGAAGGCTCAGATAACCTGAAGACTCAGATAGAACTGAAGATCCTGAGACTCAGAAGAAACTGAAGAATATAGTTGTTTGTTTCAGCTGACGTGGACCAATGAGAGGAAGACAACTAGCCTGAAAAAGCTGCAAAAAGTTACAGAGTAGTATGGATTCGAATGTGATTCTCTCCAACGGTAACATTCAAATCCACACTATAAATACAAATTCTTCCTTCATTATCAAGTGTGGAAGTGTGGAGAATGTGGCAAACAATGTTACAGAGCTAAGAAGCCAAATCATCTAGCATTCCCACCATAGAACACAGAGCAAGAAATACACGCATATATTCAAAAGAGTGTTTTACCCTAGATCTAAGCACAAATGCCATATCCTAAGCTTAGAGAGATTTTCCCATCCTTAGCATTGAGGCTAAACAAATGTAAGGGAAAATCTCAACCTAGTTGGAAACCAAACAAATCTTTACCCAAACCCAAAAGTTAGGTTAAGTTTGTTTTACCGCAAGATTTCAGACTAGGGATTCTAGTTTCTGATTTCTGGGTTCGGTTGAGTGTGAACTCGGTAAACATCTAGTCCCGTAAGGGTGATAAGTCCCGTTTGAGTGCGAACTAAGTCCAGTTGGTTAAGTTGGTGCCCCGAAAGGGAAGAGTGGATGTAGGGCGGTTTCGTCCGAACCACTATAAAATCTTGTGTGTTCTTTACTGCTTTATGTTTATACTTGTCATATGCATTCGATTATAAGCAAAACAACACACATCATTCTTGAAAGCGAAAAATTTGGTATCACCATTTCCTCACCTCTGTTTTATATGCATCACATGTCATGTTTGCTTCCACACGCGCAAAATGGGTTTTTCGACACCAAAAATCGGGACCTACAGTTTCGGAGTCAACTGATGAGCTGTGCAAATCAAATGTGAAGAAAGGCCAAAGCCAGCAAATCAGAAGAGAAGATTGCAGATCAGAAGATGAGCAGATGAGACTGATCAAGATCAGACATGATCGAGATCAGATATGAAGAGGAGCAGATGAAACTGATCGAGATCAGACGTGATCGAGATCAGATATGATAAACTGATATGCTAACCTGGTGTACTGACCTGATACTATCTTGATATGTTGATCTGAAGAAGTATTGATCCGATCGGAGAATTTGTCGAGATTAGGGCAAAGAAGAAAATCGATAGCTGGTCAATGTGACTCGAGGGTCGATGTCTCGAATTCGGAAGAGCTGAACTCGAAGCCCGAAATCACTTCGATGCCTGATCGCATAAGGTCCGTGAAGAAAAGTCTTTTTGAATCAAGAAACTCGAGACTCGATAAATCAAGAAACTGATGACTCAAAGATGTCATCGAAGACACCGAGGCTCGAGATAACTCAAGGCTCGGATAACTCAGAGGCTCGAGATAAACCTAAGGCTCGATAGAACTGAAGATCCTGAGACTCAGAAGAAACTGAAGAATATAGTTGTTTGTTTCAGCTGACGTGGACCAATGAGAGGAAGACAACTAGCCTGAAAAAGCTGCAAAAAGTTACAGAGTAGTATGGATTCGAATGTGATTCTCTCCAACGGTAACATTCAAATCCACACTATAAATACAAATTCTTCCTTCATTATCAAGTGTGGAAGTGTGGAGAATGTGGCAAACAATGTTACAGAGCTAAGAAGCCAAATCATCTAGCATTCCCACCATAGAACACAGAGCAAGAAATACACGTATATATTCAAAAGAGTGTTTTACCCTAGATCTAAGCACAAATGCCATATCCTAAGCTTAGAGAGATTTTCCCATCCTTAGCATTGAGGCTAAACAAATGTAAGGGAAAATCTCAACCTAGTTGGAAACCAAACAAATCTTTACCCAAACCCAAAAGTTAGGTTAAGTTTGTTTTACCACAAGATTTCAGACTAGGGATTCTAGTTTCTGATTTCTGGGCTCGGTTGAGTGTGAACTCGGTAAACATCTAGCAATCCCGCAAGGGAGGGTAGGCAATCCCGTGAGGGTGATAAGTCCCGTTTGAGTGTGAACTCGGTAAACATCTATAGGCGATCCCGTGAGGGTGATAAGTCCCTTTGGTTAAGTTGGTTAAGTCGGTTAAGTTGGTGCCCCCAAAGGGAAGAGTGGATGTAGGACGGGTTTCGTCCGAACCACTATAAAAATTGTGTGTTCTTTACTGCTTTATGTTCTTACTTTCCATATGCATTCGATTATAAGCAAAACAACACACATGTTCTTAAAACGCAAAAAATTAGGAATCACTCCATCCTCACCCCTGTTTTATATGCATCACATGACATGTTTTCTTCCGCACGCGCAAATGGGTTTTCGCACACATAAATATCGGGACCATCACCAAGAAAGAAATTCATCTCCCCCATCATTGACATCTCAAACTTTCCTTTCATCAGGGTAGAAAACTTTTCACACAGCTGATGATTTGGAGATCCAAATATGATGTCATCTACATAAATCTGAACAAGTAATATGTCTTTCCCATCTTCTATCCTGAACAGAGTCCTATCAACAGTTTCTTTGATAAAACCATGGTCAGTAAGAAACTGAGAAAGGGTATCATACCATGCTCGGGGTGCTTGCTTAAGACCATACAAGGCTTTCCTGAGCCTGTAAACTTGGTCATTCTGTCTGAAACCAGGAGGTTGTTCCACATAAACCTCTTCCTTAAGCACACCATTCAGAAATGCACTTTTCACATCCACCTGATAGACTGTGAATTTCATGTGGGTAGCATATGCAAGAAACAATCTGATGGCTTCTAGTCTTGCAACAGGTACAAAGGTTTCATCATAATCCAAGCCTTCTTCTTGGGAATAACCTTGTGCAACTAGCCTTGCCTTGTTTCTTACAATGTTGTAGTTTTCATCTCTCTTATTCTTGAACACCCACTTAGTTCGAATCACATTGTGCCTCTTAGGTCTATTCACTAGCTCCCAAACTTCATTCCTTGAGAACTGATTCAGCTCTTCTTGCATAGCAGTAATCCAAAATGAATCTTGTAGAGCTTCTTCAATCTCAGTAGGTTCTTTTTCAGATAGGAAGCAGCAGAACAAAGCACTTTCTCTATGGAACCTTCTTGTTTTGACACCATCTGATAGATCACCCACAATCTGACCATTTTCTCCTGGATGTTCCCCCTTTAGTAGTATCCTCAACATCAGAAATGTTAGGTTCAGGTAGTTCATTTTAAATTCAGGGAACAACAGAAAAGGAGAAAGAGAATCATCTTCCTCAGGGGAAATTCCATTCAGAACATTGTCAGAGACATTTTTCCCCATTGGTTGATAGATTCGAGTTTGCCTCATCTCTGACCACATCTTCATCGGCATTACATACCCGAGTCCGAATGTTGTATGTTCAGTTAGTCGAAACCGGTGTGTTGGCTTTCCTTCAGTGGAGAATTTCCATCCTGAGTCTTACCATCCTGAGTCTTACCATCCTGAGTTTTTCCATCCTGAACTTCTTTGTCTGAGTCTGATTCACTCCATTCATAGAAAGTGACTGACTTCTTCTTTTTCGGATTCGAGGATGTTTTATCATTCTTTTTCGAAAGCTAAGTCCGGTGATTCTCTTGATCGGTTCTCTGAGTCATGTTCCTGTTTCTTCCGAACACAAGTAGATTCATCAAAACAACAAGAGGTGTTTCTTCCACAATAAGAGTCCTACAGTTGTAAACTCTCAAGGCTTTACTGACTTCAGAATATCCTAAGAATATCCCTTCATCAGCTTTGCTATCAAAAGTTTTCAACTGATCTTTACCATTATTGTGTATGAAACACTTGCAACCAAACACACGGAAGAAAGAAACAAGAGGCTTCCTTTCATTCCATAGCTCATATGGAGTTTTTCCTTGGTTCTTGGTCAGCATGGATCTGTTCTGAGAGTAGCATGCAGTGTTGATAGCTTCAGCCCAAAATCTCTTAGGTATATCAGCTTCAGCAATCATTGTCCTTGCAGCTTCTTTCAGAGTCCTATTTCTTCTTTTAGCAACACCATTCTATTGTGGGGTTCTTGCAGCTGATGTTTCATGAGCTATTCCATTTGCTGTACAATAATCAGATATGATTAGATTGATAAATTCAGTTCCTTTATCTGATCTGATTTTAACCACACTCAGATTCTTTTCAGTACTGAGCCTTTTCTATAGTTCAGGCAGTTTTGTCTGAGTCTCTTTCTTACTGAGTAAGAATATGACCCATTTGTATCTAGAGTAGTCATCAACTACCACAAGTGTGTATTTTCTGCCTTTAGTGCTCACAGGTGTTACTGGACCAAAGAGATCCTTATGTAACAGTTGTAGTATTCTATCAGTAGAAACATCTACTTTGCTTTTGAAAGATGCTCTGATTTGTTTTCCTTTCTGACAAGCATCACATACATGATCTTTATTGAACACTTCATTGGGTAACCCCCTTACAAGTGCTAATCTTGCAAGTTTGTTCAGGGTTTTGAAGTTTAAGTGATTCATTCTTTTGTGCAACATCCAACTGGTATCAGTGGAACTTTTTGCAACCAAACATGTTTCTTTAGGAGTTGAACTCCAATCAGCAAGATACACATTTCCTTTTCTAGTACCAGTCAGTAAAATTTTCTGTGAAGTGTTGTCTTTTACATTACATAAGTTCTTTGAGAACTCAACATTGAATCCTTTGTCACAGAATTGACTGATAGAAAGCAAGTTATGCTTTAGACCAGACACATATGAAACACCATGGATATGAACAGAGTCAACTTCAAGAATTCCATATCCTTCAGTTTGCCCTTTGAAATTGTCTCCAAATGTGATCTGAGGGCCTTTTTGCTCAACATAGTCAGGGATTAGTTGCTTATATCCTGTCATATGTCTTGAACATCCACTATCCAAATACCATACAGCAGGAGCCAATTCATTTCCACTCATCAGTGCTATGTTTTTTTCATTCAGCTCAGTGCCCTTTTCCTTCACCTGAAAAATAGATCAGTTCTTAGGTACCCATTTGGTGTAGGGTCCTACCAGGTTAGCTGTACCTTTTGGAACCCAAATCTGCCTAACAACTCTAATTACTTAAGAGTGGCTGATTTGTCTCCCATAAACATCTACATACACATTCACCACCCTAGGAGCCTTGGCAGTATCCTGTGCATGAGTGCCAGCCTTAACATGAACATGAGCCTTAGACTTCTTCTTGGGTTCAGGCCTTTTGTTCAAGTGCCTTAGCTTTTGTGCAACTGGTCTCTGTCTCTGTTGACTTGGGTTCAGGAAACCTTTACCCTTAGATAAGTGGGGTTTAGGTTGCCTGTACTGAAATTGGGGTCTTTTCGATGTCGAGGACTTGGTCTTTTTCAATGAGAATATCTCTGTTGAGTGTTTCTCTTCCGAAAATTCCTCTAATGGTTCGATCTTGATCTCTCTTTAGGTTGGTATTCTTAGCTTTGAGGCTTTGAAGCATCGGCCGAAGATTTTCTCTTGAGTGTTTAGGTTTTCTAGCCTTTTCCCCGAGGTCAGGCTTTCTTCTCTGCAGACCTTCAGTTTTTTTACGAAACCATAGGTCCTTTACCCTTGTATAAAACTCGCGCTTTCTTTAGTAAGAAGATTAGATGCCACTTGGTTTAACAAAGACAATCTTGGTGCTTTACTAGAAGCGATTCGTAAAGACTTGTGAGGTTCCCCGGAATGTATCCCAATCCAAATTTTTTATAGTTGCGGTCTTTGATAACTCTGAATTTCATCTATCACTTTAGATTCAGAATTCAATAGAGCTAACTTTCTCTGCGCACTATCCTCACATTTCTTTAAAGTTTCATGCTTCTAAAAGAGGTTATTGAACTCAGTTCTGATAAGCTGAATCTCTTTAGTGGATTTCTCTAATTTTCCATTCAGGATCTCTATCACCTTCTCTTTTTCTGAGAGTTGTACTTTCGAAACATCCGGTTCATCGATAGTTCCCATCAATTGAGAAGTGATCTCAAAGATTTTTAGAGTCTTTCCACTTGATTCTCGTGATCGGTTCCTTGTTCTGCTCTTGAGTTTCAGTGAGTAGTTCTTGTAACACAGAATAGTCCTTCTCAAATGAATCCATCAGGTCAAAGTTACTGTTTACAGTTGAACTTGAGAACTCATGTGCTTGTGTAGGAGCAACAATAGAGATAGAAGAATTTACCTCCTCCACAGCCATAAGACAGATATCATCACTGTCACTATCTGAGAAAATCTCATCTGAGGAACTGAAACCTTCTTCAGAATGTTCTTCTTCCTCAGCAATCATAGCTTTCTTGCTGGAGATCTTCTTGTCTCTCTTGGCTTGTCTTTCCTTTCTTTCTTTAGCACTCAGCTCAGGACAGTCATATTGAAAGTGACCTTTCTTCTGACAGTTGTAACATCTGTTGGTATCATCATCCTGATCACTTTCCTCCTTGGTTTTGGAGTTCTTCTTCTTGGATGAGGATCCTTCAGCTTTCTGGTCCTTTCTTTTCTCAGTGTATCTGTCCTCAGCTTCTGAGTCTCTCTTGTACCTGTGATTCCTGTAATATTTCTTATATTTCCCATATCTGCTATTGAGTCTTTCAAACCTCCTTGCCATCAGTACTAGCTTATCCTCCTGCTCATCCTGATTTTTGGCAAGTGAGTTCTCAGACTCTCTAAACTTACAGGATTTCTGTTTGGCTTTGAAAGCCACATTCTTGCTAGATGAAGAATCATCTTTGCTGTCATATTTCTTAGTTTTCTTGTCAATCACAAACTCATAAGCTTTCAGTTCAGAGAAAACTTGTTGATATGGCATGGAATCAATATTTTTGGTGTTTTTAATCACCACAGCATGTATATCCCATTTCTTAGATAATCCTCTAAGAATTTTCAGTGCCACTTCTCTCTGTGGGTATCTTTTCCCAAGAGCACTCAGATCATTCACGATGCTAGTGAATCTGACTTCAAATTTGTTAATGGATTCACTATCTTCCATTTCAAATCTATCAAACTTTCCAATAGCAACATAAAGTTTATTTTCCTTAATATGATTTGTGCCTTGACACATAACAGCAAGTGTGTCCCATATTTTTTTTGCAGTTTCACAGTGAGAAATCATCCCCATAACATCATCATCAATAGTGCTATACAAAGTATCTTTAGCAATGTAGTCAAGATTGAATAACTTTCTCTTATCAGGAGTAAGTTGATCATCAGTCTTTGGAAATTCATCTCTGGGATCATTCCTCTCAGTATCAGTGATTCTGGGATTCACAACAGTAAATTTGAATGGTCCTTCAGAAACCACTCGCCACATTCTTTCATGTTTTGAATACAGATGAGCCTGGATTCTCAATCTCCATAGGTCATAGCTCTCAACAGAGAACATAGGAAGTTTCTTAGAAGGCATGATAACTGATCCTTGTAAGATATCAGCAGACAAATCTATTCAATAGACCACCAAATTCTTTCAGCAAATTAGACTATGGCTACCAAAGCAAGTGGTCAAATTGAACCACTGCTCTGATACCACTTGTTGGTCCC
Organism: Stenogyne calaminthoides; assembly: GCA_037126765.1. Classification (NCBI taxonomy): domain Eukaryota; kingdom Viridiplantae; phylum Streptophyta; class Magnoliopsida; order Lamiales; family Lamiaceae; genus Stenogyne; species Stenogyne calaminthoides. The sequence goes on along the minus strand of JBBCBC010000014.1, from coordinate 21,118,056 downwards.
GGTGCTAACGAGTCTCACACGTGTATGGGGGGGGTGAATACACGTGTTCAGTGATTTTTAAAACTTTTCTTTCACTGAGGTCAGATGGGTCAGGTTATCCTGATGATTTTGCCCTGAGAAGCCCAGATTGCCCTGAGTCAAAGTCTACTGAGACAAGGATCCTGAGCTACTTTCAGACGCTTCAGATTAGCCAACTGAGCCTGAGTTTATCAGAGGTCCTGAGGCGCTTGGATCATATAATTATCTTACTGAACTCAGTAGAGTTAGTTCAGTTTGGTAACTATCTGTTCTAGCTACTCAAGTGTGCGGAATGGTTGGCCCTATATTTATACTCATTTTAGCTTTTCTGAAAATCTTCCTTTTAATAAAATAGTGATTAAGGCTATGATCAGTTTGATGCAAGTTCAGTGGATTGGTTCCAACTGAATATCAGTGAATTATGCTTTCAGTGAAAAACATGCAACAGATAATAATAAAGTACAGAAAGCAAAACAACACAACAATTATAGTGGTTCAGAGACTCAAGCTCCTACATCCACTCTCTCTGACCTTCAGAGAAATTCCTTAACCACTTCCTAAAGCTTTCTGGCTAACTCACTGTAGCTTACTCACTTTTCTACCTTGAGTTTTCTGGCTGACTCACTACAGCTTACTAACTCAAACACACACAAGTGTTCAGACTACCACAAGTAGCTTACTAACTTCTTCTCTAGAGTTTTCTAGCTAACTCACTGTAGCTTACTAACTCTTTAGAACTCCAACTCACCAACAAACACACACAAACTACCTTACAAAGGGTTTGGGTTTTGGGTTGGTTTCCAACTGGGATGAGATATCCTTTACAATAAGAACAATGAAAAGGCTAGGATATCTCTACTAAGCTTTGTATATATCTTATCAATATAGGCTTAGTGAATGAGCTCTCTCCAATGTGAAACACTTGGGAAATTCTAGATTTTTCGAGTGCTTCAATTTGCAGTAATACGAATGAGCTCTTGAGTTGCTTTTTAAATTTCCCGTAACCCTTAATGTAAAGGGTCACTAGTATTTATAGGCAACTTCACCAAGGTCACTCTTGAAAAACTATCCGTTGGAGGAGATAGCTTCATGAGTTTCCTCTTATGGTGTTTGATGAACTACTATATTTAGGGTTTGAATACTCCCTTGCATGTTTTAGGAAATATGTAGTCATGTAGCCAATCACCAATTTTTGCAGTCTGGAACATAGTACTATTGACATGATTCAGTGTCCTGTCGCTTTCAGTGTCAGTAAAGTACAGTGTTGTCTTCCTCTGATTGGTTCTTGTCTTCAGTAAATGTAAACAAACATAACGACTTTTTTTGGTCAATCTCTCTGAATGAGATAACCTTAAACAACACTTAGACTTAGTTCATTTTGTCTGCATATGAATGTTTTGGGCAATATCTATTTTTCTGAATGTTTGCGTTTTTCTCAGTTTTGTAGTCTTCATATTCAGTGCCTCTGAACATTCGAGTTATCTTGAGTATTGATATCTTCTTCTTGAGTCTTGATAACTAGTGGGTCTTCAGTATCTTCTTTGTCTTCATTGTCTTGATGACATCTTGAGTCTTGATGTCTTGATGGCGTCTTGAGTCTTGATGTCTTCGCATGACATCTTGAGTCTTGATGTCTTCGCCATTTACCGGGCCTTGATTTCTTGACAAATTTCTCGAGTCTTGATTTCTTGATTACTTCTTGAGTCTTGATGTCTTTAGTTACTTACTGAGTCTTCAATCTCTTCAACAACTTCTTGAGTCTTGATTTCTTGACAAACTTCTTGAGTCTTGATTTCTTGATTACTTCTTGAGTCTTTAGTTTCTTCAGCAACTTACTGAGTTTTCAATTTTTTCAGTTACTTACCGAGTCTTCAATTTCTTCAGTTACTTACTGAGTTTTCAGTTTTTTCAGAATCTAACCTGATCTATATCTGCTGGCTATACATGGTGCAGATAACATCCTGAACAATCTATACTGAAACCTGACTCAGTCTATCAAGATTATCCTGAACATTTCATACTCAGGGTTTTTGGGATCTAATAAAAAATTCTTTATTAACTTCATCTCCCAACATCAATCTTTTTAGAAAGACTAGTTTTATCATTGTCATTCTTAGAAGAATCATGAAATTGTTCAATGATTTTATCTCTTAAACTTGAATCTTTTATATGTTTAAGAAATTCTAAAATATTAATATTAGTTAAGGCATTAATATTCATATCTTGAAATTGACTCATGAGTTTATAAAACTCATTATCAATATTATTAATATTATCAGTATTCCTGATACAATTAAGACAATGTTTTTCAAGTACACATTCATTGCACTTTTCTTTATCTGATTTAACATAATTATCATCATCCGAAGAGGATTCAACAGAAGAACAGTCTTTATAAGACTTTTCTGATTGTGTATCAATATTAGGGCTCATATCAATTTTAAAAAGAGTTTCTTTTAACTCTTCATCAATATCAAGATTTTTAATCTTGTCTTTTGCATAGCACTGATTAGCATAATGACCAGGCCTATTACATTTTTTACAAATAGTTGTATCATATCTTCTTTTTTTAAAAGATTTTCTTTTACTTTTATCATTTTCATGATCTTTTTCTTTCTGTTTTGAAGAATTATGTTTTCTTCTTTTATAAGTAGATTTACTTTTATAATCTCTCTTATTATTTTTAGTCAAATTACTTTTATTTTTAGAATTAGGATTATATCATTAGATTTTATTCCGGTAAATGAAATAATAGTCAGAAATATTATCCAATGCTATCATCCAGATGGTTTAAATATCCGGTAAATGGATTAAATAATCCTAAACTACAGAATAAAATCAAATTTTTAATAAATAAATTTTCTATTGAAATTTGTAATGATTTTCCCAATACTTTTTGGGACAGAAAGAAACATATAGTTTCTCTTCCTTATGAAGAAGATTTTAAAGAAAATAAAATTCTTGTTGGGAGATGAATTTAATAAAGAAGATTTTGATTAGATCCCAAAACCCCTGAGTATGACATGTTCAGGATAATCTTGATAGACTGGGTCAGGATTCAGTATAGAGTGTTCAGGATGTTATCTCGCATCTATGTATAGTCAATAGACATAGATCAAAGTTAGATTATGAAGTTTCAAGACTCAAGAAGTTTCAAGAAATCGAGACTCAAGAAGTTTCAAGAAATCAAGACTCAAGACGCTTTCTCAAGAAACCAAGACTCAAGAAGTTTCAAGAAACTCAAGACTCAAAGAAGTTTCAAGAAAACTCAAGAAGTTTCAAGAAACTAAAGACTCAAGAGGTTTCGATCAAGACACTCATTGTTTCAAGAAAATCAAGACTCATTAAGTCAAGTAATCAAGACTCGTAAGTTGTCAAGAAACTCAAGAAGGCTCAAAGATGACATCAAGACTCAAGATATGTCATCAAGACACAAGATGTCACCGAAGATGTCACTAAAGACACTAAAGTCTTAAGATGTCACCAAGACACTAAAACTCAAGAGACATCAAGACTCGTAAGACATCAAGACTCAAGACACTTAAGACTCGTAAAGATAAGACTCGGGGAAGACAAAGACCCAAAGAGGTTATCAAGACTCGAAAGAAGATATCAATACTCGAAGATAACATGAATGTTCCGAGGCACTGAATAATATCTACATGAAGACTACAAAACTGAGAAAAACGCGGATATTCAGAAAAATAGATATAGCCCCAGACATTCATATGCAGACAAAAGGAACTAAGTCTAAGTGTTGTTTAAGGTTATCTCACTCAGAGAGGTTGACCAAAAAGAGCCATTATGTTTGTCTACATTTACTGAAGACAGGAATCAATCAAAGGAAGACAACATCAGACTTTTATCGACAATTTGAAAAGTTTATTAGTCATCAAGCATGTCAGTAGTACTATGTTCCAGACTGCAAAAAGTGGTGATTAGCTACATGAAAGCATATTTCCTAAAACATGCAAGGGAGTATTCAAACCCTAAAAATAGTCGTTCATCAAACACCATAAGAGGAAACTCATGAAGCTATCTCCTCCAACGGATAGTTTTTCAAAAGTGACCTTGGTGAAGTTGCCTATAAATACTAGTGACCCTTTACATTGAGAGGTCACGGGAAATTTGAAAGCAACTCAAGAGCTCATTCGTATTATTGCAAATTGAAGCACTCGAAAAACCTAGAATTTCCCAAGTGTTTCTCATTGAAGAGAGCTCATTCACTAAGCCTAGATTGATAAGATATATCCAAAGCTTAGTAGAGATATCCTAGCCTTTGCATTGTTCTTATTGTAAAGGATATCTCATCCTAGTTGGAAACCAACCAGAAACCCAAACCCTTTGTAATGTAGTTTGTGCGTGTTTGTTGGTGAGTTGGAGTTGTAAAGAGTTAGTAAGCTACAGTGAGTTAGCCAGAAAACTCTAGAGAAGAAGTTAGTAAGCTACTTGTGGTAGTGTGAACACTTGTGTGTGTTTGAGTTAGTAAGCTGCAGTGAGTCAGCCAGAAAACTCAAGGTAGAAAAGTGAGTAAGCTGCAGTGAGTCAGCCAGAAAGCTTTAGGAAGTGGTTAAGGAATTTCTTTGAAGGTCAGAGAGAGTGGATGTAGGAGCTTGAGTCTCTGAACCACTATAATTGTTGTGTTGTTTTGCTTTCTGTACTGCATTATTATCTGTTGCATGTCTTTCACTGAAAGCATAATTTACTGATATTCAGTTGGAATCAATCCAATGAACTTGCATCAACTGATCACAGCCTTAATCACTATTTTTTTAAAAGGAAGATATTCAGCAAAGCTAAAAACGAGTATAAATTTAGGGCCAACCATTCCGCACACTTAAGTAGCTAGAATAGATAGTTACCGAACTGAACTAACTCTACTGAGGGTTCAGTAAGATAGTTATCTGATCCAAGCGGCTCAAGATCTATGATAAAACTCAGGCTCAGTTGGGCTAATCTGAAGCTTCTGAAAGCAGCTCAGGATCATTGTCTCAGTAGACTTTGACTCAGGGCGATCTGTGCTTCTCAGGGCCAAATCATCAGGACAACCTGACCCATCTGACCTCAGTGAAAGAAAAGTTTTAAAAATCACTGAACACGTGTATTCCCCCCCATACACGTGTGAGACTCGTTAGCACCGGGACCAACAAGTGGTATCAGAGCAGTGGTTCAACTTTACCACTCGCTTTGGTAAGCCATAGTCTAATTTGCTGAAAGACTCTGGTGGTCTACTGAACAGATATATTTGTTGATATCTTACAAGGCTCAGTCATCATGCCTTCTAAGAAACTTCCTATGTTCTCTGTTGAGAGCTATGACCTATGGAGATTAAGAATGCAGGCTCATCTGTATTCAAAACATAAAAAAATGCTGAGAGTGGTTTCTGAAGTCCCAGAATCACTGATACTGAGAGAAATGATCCCAGAGATGAATTTCTAAAGTCTGATGATCAACTTACTCCTAATGAGAGAAAGTTAGTCAATCTTGACTACGTTGCTAAAGATACTTTGTATAACACTATTGATGATGGTGTTATGGGGATGATTTCTCACTGTGAAACTGCAAAAGAAATATGGGACACACTTGCTGTGATTGCTGAGGAAGAAGAACATTCTGAAGAACGTTCCAGTTCCTCAGATGAGATTTTCTCAGATAGTGACAGTGATGATATCTGTCTTATTGCTGTGGAGGAGGTAAATTCTTCTATCTCTATTGTTGCTCCTACACAAGCACATGAGTTCTCAAGTTCAACTGTAAACAGTAACTTTGACCTGATAGATTCATTTGAGAATCTTATGAAGGACAATTCTGTGTTACAAGAACTGGTCATTGAAACTCAAGAGCAGAACAAGGAACTGACTGCTGAGAATCTGAAGTGGAAAGACTCTAAAAATGCTGAGATCACTTCTCAATTAATTGGAACTACTGATGAACTAGATGTTCTGAAAGTACAACTCTCAGAAAAAGAGAAGGTGATAGAGATCCTGAATGGAGAATTAGAGAAATCCAGTGAGGAGATTCAGCTTATCATAACTGAGTTCAATGACCTCTTTGAGAAGCATGAAACTCTAAAGAAATGTGAGGATACTGCGCAGAGAAAGTTAGCTCTATTGAATTCTGCATCTAAAGTGACAGATGAAATTCAGAGTTATCAAAGACTTGCAACTATAAAAGCTGGATTGGGATACATTCCAGGGGGAACCTCACAAGGTCTTCTGAATGCTGCTTCTAGTAGAACCAAGACTGTCTTTGTTAAACAAGTGGCACCTAATCTTCTTACTGAAGAACTGCCCAGAGGTTTAAACAAGGGTAAAGGACCTATGGTTTCAGAAAAACTGAAGGTTCAGGGAAGAAAGCGCAGACCGCAGGAAAGGTTAGAAAACCTGACCACTCAGTAGGAAATCTTCAGGCCAGTACTTCAAAGCCTCGGGCTAAGAATACCAACCTGAAGAGATCTGCACTGAACCATCAGAGGAATTTTCAGAAGAGAAACACTCAGCAGAGATATTCTCAACAGAAAAGACCAAGTCCTCAGATTACTGAAAGACCCCAATTTCAGTGCAGGCAACCCAAACCCCACTTGCCTAAGGGTAAAGGTTTCCTCAACCCAATTCAGCAGAGACAGAGACCAGCTGCACGAAAGCTAAGGCACTTGAACAAAAGGCCTGAACCCAAGAAGAACTCTAAGACTCATGTTCATGCTAAGGCTGGCACTCATGCACATGATACTGCCAAGATCCTAGGGTGGTGAATGTGTATGTAGATGTTTATGAGATACATGTTTATGTAGATACATGTTTGGTTGCAAAAAGTTCCACTGATACCAGTTGGTTGTGGCACAAAAGGATGAATCACCTAAACTTCAAAACCCTGAACAAACTTGCAAGATTAGCACTTGTGAGGGGGTTACCCAATGAAGTGTTCAGTAAAGAACATATATGTGATGCTTGTCAGAAAGGAAAACAATTCAGAGCATCTTTCAAAAGCAAAGTAGATGTTTCTACTGAAAGAATACTACAACTGTTACATATGGATCTCTTTGGTCCAGTAACACCTGTGAGCACTAGTGGCAGAAAATACACACTTGTGGTAGTTGATGACTACTCTAGATACACATGGGTCATATTCTTACTCAGTAAGAAAGATACTCAGACAAAACTGCCTGAACTACTGAAAAGGCTCAGTACTGAAAAGAATCTGAGTGTGGTCAAAATCATATCAGATAAAGGAACTGAGTTTATCAATCATATCATATCTGATTATTGTGCAGCAAATGGAATAACTCATGAAACATCAGTTGCAAGGACCCCACAACAGAATGGTGTTCCTGAAAGAAGAAATAGGACTCTGAAAGAAGCTGCAAGGACAATGATTGCTGAAGCTGATATTCCTAAGAGATTTTGGGCTGAAGCTATCAACACTGCATGCTATTCTCAGAACAGATCCATGCTGACCAAGAACCAAGGAAAAACTCCATATGAGCTGTGGAATGAAAGGAAGCCTCTTGTTTCTTTCTTTCGAGTGTTTGGTTGCAAGTGTTTCATACACAATAATGGTAAAGATCAGTTGAAAACTTTTGATAGAAATGCTGATGAAGGGATATTCTTAGGATATTCTGAAGTCAGTAAAGCCTTCAGAGTTTACAACTGTAGGACTCTTATTGTGGAAGAAACACCTCATGTTATTTTTGATGAATCTACTTGTGTTCAGAAGAAACAGGAACATGACTCAGGAGAATTGACCAAGAGAATCACCAGACTTAGCCTGAAAAAGAATGATAAAACATCCTCTGAACCTGAAAAGAAGAAGTCAGTCACTTTCTATGAATGGAGTGAATCAGACTCAGACAAAGAAGTTCAGGATGGAAAAACTCAGGATGGTGAGACTCAGGATGGAAATTCTCCACTGAAGGAAAGCCAACACACTGAAGCTGACCAATCTGAACATACACCAGTTCAGACTCAAGTATGTAATGCCGATGAAGATGTGGTCACAACTGAGGCAAACTCTGAATCTATCAACCAAAGGGGAACAAATGTCCCTAACAATGTTCTGAATGGATTTTCCCCTGAGGGAGATGATTCTCTTTCTCCTTTTCTGTTGTTCCCTGAATTTAATGAACTACCTGAACCTAACATTTCTGATGTTGAGGATACTACTGAAGGGGGGACATCCAGGAGAAAATGGTTGGATAGTCATCCAATAAGTCAGATTGTGGGTGATCTATCATTTGGTGTCAAAACAAGAAGGTTACATGGTGAAAGTGCTTTGTTCTGCTGCTTCCTATTTGAAAAAGAACCTACTGAGATTGAAGAAGCTCTACAAGATTCATTTTGGATTACTGCTATGCAAGAAGAGCTGAATCAGTTCTCAAGGAATGAAGTTTGGGAGCTAGTGGATAGACCTAAGAGGCACAATGTGATTGGAACTAAGTGGGTGTTCAAGAATAAGAGAGATGAAAACAACAACATTGTGAGAAACAAGGTAAGGCTAGTTGCACAAGGTTATTCCCAAGAAGAAGGCTTGGATTATGATGAAACCTTTGCACCTGTTGCAAGACTAGAAGCCATCAGATTGTTTCTTGCATATGCTGCCCACATGAAATTCACAGTCTATCAGATGGATGTGAAAAGTGCATTTCTGAATGGTGTGCTTAAGGAAGAGGTTTATGTAGAACAACCTCCTGGTTTCAGACAGAATGACCAAGTTTACAGGCTCAGGAAAGCCTTATATGGTCTTAAGCAAGCACCCAGAGCATGGTATGATACCCTTTCTCAGTTTCTTACTGACCATGGTTTTATCAAAGGAACTATTGATAGGACTGTGTTCAGGATAGAAGATGGTAAAGACATCTTACTTGTTCAAATTTATGTAGATGACATCATATTTGGATCTCCAAATCATCAGGTGTGAAAAGTTTTCTACCCTGATGAAAGGAAAGTTTGAGATGTCAATGATGGGGGAGATGAATTTCTTTCTTGGACTTCTGGTGAAACAAACTAAGGAAGGAATCTTCATCAATCCAGCAAAATACAACATAGATCTGATTGCAAAGTATGGTGTACAGAATTGCAATGGAGTTAGAATTCCTATGAATACTAACTACAAGATGGATCCTGATCCTGAAGGAAAATCAGTAAATCACATTGATTATAGAGGGATCATTGGATCACTGCTATATCTCACAGCAAGTAGGCCTGATATAACATTTGATGTTGGGATATGTGCAAGATAACAAGCTAATCCTAAGGCTAGTCACTTGGAGGCTGCCAAAAAGATTCTAAAATATCTTAAAGGCACTGTGAATAGAGGATTATGGTATCCAGCTGATGATAACCTTGAATTAACTGGTTATTCAGATGCTGATTATGGGGGATGTAGAATTGACAGGAAGTCTACCACAGGAACTTGTCAATTTCTTGGAAGTAAACTGATATCATGGTTTTCAAAGAAACGAACCTCAGTAGCAACCAGTACTACTGAAGCTGAATACATGGTTGCAGGAAGCAGTTGTTCACAGATTCTTTGGCTCAGACAACAATTGAGGGATTATAAGATTATAGTCAATGAAGTACTTATATTTTGTGATAATAATAGTGCAATTGCTATTACACAAAATTCGGTATTGCACACCAGATGTAAGCATGTTGATATCAGACATCACTTCATCAGAGATCATGTTGAGAAGAAAGACATCGGGATGGAGAAAATTCATATTGATAAACAGAGAGTTGATATCTTGACTAAACCTTTGGCTGAATCAAGATTTCAGGAACTATCAGTTGAATTAGGTATGTTGGATCCAGGTGTATAAAGCAAATCTGAAAAATTGAAGGTTTTCAGATGCATGAAGTTTTCTCAAGATTTTACTGAGAAACTCAGGATAAAATTTAATGTACTGAACTCTGAGTCTTGGAAAACTCAGATATCCTGAAGATCAGTACTCAGTATTATACTGACTTCGTTTCAGTACTCAGTATCATACTGACCCCTTTCAGTACTCAGTACTATACTGATCTTTCTCAGTACTCAGTATTATACTGACCTCGCTCAGTACTCAGTATTATACTAACATTTTATCAAGGTCAAAACTCAGTAAGACTGATGGAGAAAATTAGTCTGAAGAAGTATTGACTCATGCAACTCATTTATTGGCTAACTGAATCTCAGTAATCATTGGCAATAAATAACATAACACCTGAAGGAATATTTGGGCGGGACCTTTGAAATACTCGAAGAAAGTCAATAGTCTGCAGGAACAGTAATTAATTGCACTGTTCATTAATCACCAATAAGGTTAAATTGGCGGCGTTATATTTGTTAAATCGTCCTTTCATATACCCGATTTAGTCGGTGTTTAATCTCGACCTTCGATTTCTTCATCTATACGATTTTCCATGAATCAAATCCTATATATCTATTGAAGAATTCCTTCAAAGCCCAATTCCAAATAACCTTCGTCTTCAAAACACTCTACTTCAAAAACCTCTCGTTTGCCCAGAAATTATCATCCTTCTCAAAACCCTTCACAAAAATTCTTCAAAAATGACGTTCTCTGTATACGATAAACTTGCCATCTCTAACAAACCGTGGTATGAATACGTCATTTCTCTCGAAAGCTCATCGAACGCAACTCACGAAGAGGAAGCGTCGCACATGATACGGTTGGCAAAACTCACTTGCCAGGTTGCGAATCAACCAGAGGCAGAATACGCAAAAGAGGTAATAGAGTTTATCTCGAATTTAAAATTAGATGATGAGGACTGTATAGAATCACAGATTACAGTTTCTCATTTAGAGCATAGTTCAAAGTATGTGGATTTTGTTAAGGAATTGTACATCATTCCTAAGAATCTTAATGCCATATACTAATTGAGCGATAGAGGAGAAGACCCTACAGTGTATATGATGGGTAGGGAGCAAGAGTATCTGGATAGGATTGCAGAGCATCCAGTTAAATTCAAACTACGCTAAATAAAAGGCATTTGAAGCCTAAGTATCGAGTTTTGCTATACATTGTGAGTAAATGCATAATGAGTAGGTCCGGCAGCTTTGAACAGATTAGTACGCCGAAGTTGAGATTAATGCCGGCGATTGAAGATTCACCCACCACTGCTTTCAACTGGTTACATTATCTAATCAAAGTGGTGAGTGATCAAGCAAAGCAAGTCCAGAAGGTGAATGGATCGGTTGTTATCAAAGGGAAGATCCTTCATGAAACCAAGATTGCATACATCTTGGAAATGTGCAGAGAAGAAGAGGACATCTTCGCCAACTCCTCACCCTTTCCAAAGTCAAAAATTATGTTCAAGCCAACTACAACTAAAAAGACTTTGAAAGGAAGGAAGGAGAAAAACTCGAAGTCTCAGGAGGAGACCGCTGAAGAAGGAGCTGAGAAAACCCAACAAGCCAGGGGGAAAGCCCTGATGGAGGTGAAAAGAGAGAAGGGAGAGACTCTGAAGAAGAAAACATTGGCCTCTCAGAAACGTAAAAAAAATCAAACTATTACTGAGGAGGAGGTCAGTGACACTGAGGAAGTCCAACTCAAGGCCAAAGAAGGACCGAAAATCCACCGCAAGTTCTCGCTCAAAGTTGTGACAATATCTCGAGGAACAAACTGAGGAACAGGTTTTCTCTGAGGTACTCGGAACATCTCTGAGCTCAGATAAAATATCTCAGGAAATATTCAAGGGACCTCAGGTTTCTACTGAGGAGATACCTTTTCAGACCTCAGAACAATCTGAAGCTCAGGAGCTACTGAACTTAGATGCGCTCCCGAGTGAACCTTTTCTAGATCCCTCAGCACATGAATCTGATCCTATTGAACCTGAGAGCCCAAAGCTGAAGAAGGGAGAGGCAGAAGAGACTGAGTGGTGCAGAAAGGGGGAACGATTCATTCTTGATAGGTACCCGAAATGAAGCGATATCCCGACCTTCAGATCTCTTCTTCTTCGCACTCGTGAGCACGCCTATATCCCCAATCGACTCTTCCGCATTGTTGAACATTGCCTCCTTCGGAGAGGAGAGGACCGTGGAATGCCGAGATCATTGTGCTAACAGAGTTCTCTGGATTCAGGAAGACTAAGCTCAGGATGAAAATTGTTGATTTTGACGAGCTAGTCAAGAAGAAGGTGGCTGAGAGGAGGGAAGTTGTTGGTGATGCCTCCAGTTCTAAGGATCAAAATGAAGAGGGGGATAAGCAAGAGGATCCTGAAAAGCAATCTCAAATGGAGAAGGAAATCGATGTTTGGTCGACCGATATCTCACATCCTCGACCGAAAGTTAAGCACTCTTCGTGTAACTTTTGCACTATTAAACATTATGCCAAAGCTACTGAAGTTCCTATCTTTAAATCTGATATGTCTGATATGCAGACTGAGGCTCAGGTGGAAAAAATTCTACATACTCCAGAGATTGACTTCAGTCCTATATTGGACAAATTAGAGAAGGTGGTGCCAATGGTGGAGAAAATAGCTCAAATTGAAGAAACCTTGGCAACCAATCTCAGAAGCCGAAACACTGAGTTCATCTTCAGACATGATGCAGACTTCAAACATTTCTTCGCTGATAAAATGACTACCATAGAAGGAAAGGTTGATGGAGTCAAAGCTGAGCTCAATGCAGAGATGAAGTACATGTATCAGGAAAGAACAACATATCTTGAAGCCAAGCTGGTTGAGAAGAATGATCTGATGATCAAGACAGCTGTTGAGGAAATGGGCTCTATGCTCATGACCAAGATGACAGAGATGGTGCAAAATGTCTTCTCACACCAGTTTGCACCTCTATCTGAAGAGTTCTCGCGAACTAAGAATCATATGAAGAAGAGGTTGGAAGATGAGCATGATCAACAAGCGGGAAGTCGTTGTTGACATTAGCAAAGAGCAATGTCATATGGATACCGCACTTTCTCAACTTCTTCCAAGGTATGGTGCCAAAAAGGGGGAAAGGTCTGGTGGCAAGCTTAGTGAATTGTTGGCACAGACCTTGAAGAGAAAGGCTGATAAAGAAGATGAAGAGAAAATTATTGTTGATGCCTTAAAAGAAGTGGAAGCCACTGAGAAGCTCAAATTCAAGGAAGCTGAAGAACCTATCTACACTCAAGTATCTGAGCAGACTATTCAGGAAGCAATTTCTGAGAAATTGAGTGGTAGAAGGATGGTGGAAACAAGTCAAGCCGGTGAAGAACAAGTCAAACCTATTAAGAGAAAGGCTGTGGCATTTGTGGAGCAGGAGAAGAAGAAAAGAGCTAAGTCTACTCAGAGGAAATTGATTATAGATTTTGAAGAATCTGAGGAAGAAGCTGATAAAGAAGTCTTCAACACAAAGAAAGCTCTGAAAACACTTCAAGATGAAAAGGAAAAGAAAACAGCTGCTTCTGTATCAGGAGTTCCTGTGATCAGGAAAAAGAAAGAAGAAGAGCAGGAAAGAAGAAGTGGTTTCAAGAAATTTTTGAGCAAGAGGTGGGGTACTGAAAAAGCTCATAAATGGTCGCACATTGACAAATAGATGCCTATTCAATTCAATGATGCGTGAGAGGAAATCAAGAGAACCTTCTGGTTCTACTATGAGATTCTGAGGGAATAGAGGGGGACCAGCTCGGATATGAATGAAGCCTTCATTGAATATCTTCTGACACTCTATCCTAAGTACCTGCAAAGTTGGATTAACTTGGCAAATGAAGGTAATACGCAGATAGTTGCCCCTGGTCCATATACTTACCCAGCTCCTAGACTTGAAAATGGCTATGTGAATGAGACAACCATCACTCAAGAGATTGCTCAGTATGCCATCCAACTTGGCCTGACAGGAAACAACCCAAACATCATCAAAGCAAGGGATGAACTGAAGAAGAGATATTATGGGATGTTCAACCTGGAGGTTCCTGAGGATGAAGTTGATGAAGACTGAAGATGATGAAGACTGAAGACTCTTTGTACTTCTCTTTTTATTTTTTTTATTTTCATTGTAATCTGTAACTCTGATCTTACAATCAATGAAAATTTATCCTTATGCTCAAAGATAATATCTCATTATCTTTTTACATGTCTTTTATGTTTGATATGCCTTATGTTTTGAACTGTTGAGAATTGCCATTTTGGATTGTAATAGAAAAACTGAAAGGTGAGTATAGGTTAGGTGTTTTTGTATCATCAAAAAGGGGGAAATTGTTGGGAGATGAATTTAATAAAGAAGATTTTGATTAGATCCCAAAACCCCTGAGTATGACATGTTTAGGATAATCTTGATAGACAGAGTCAGGATTCAGTATAGAGTGTTCAGGATGTTATCTGCACCATGTATAGTCAGCAGATATATATCATGTTAGATTTTGAAGTTTCTGAAGACTCGGTAAGTTTCTGAAGAAACTGAAGACTCAGTAAGTTTCTGAAGAAACTGAAGACTAAGTAAGTTTCAAGAAACCAAGACTCAAAAGTTTCAAGAAATTCAAGACTCAAGAAGTTTCAAGAAGAAGACTCAAGAAGTTTCAAGAAGAAAAAAGACTCAAGAAGTTTCAAGAAATCAAGACTCAAGAAGTTTCAAGAAATCAAGACTCGAAGTAATCAAGACTCAAGAAGTTGTCAAGAAACTCAAAACTCAAGATGACAAATGACTCAAGATGTCATCAAGACTCAAGATGTCACTGAAGACACTAAAGTCTCAGTATGTCACTGAAGACACTGAAGTCTCAGTATGTCACTGAAGACACTGAAAACTCAAGAGACACTGAAGACTCAAGACATCAAGACTCAAGACATCAAGACTCAAGACACCGAAAACCCAAGAGTCAATCAAGACTCAAGAAGAGATCAATACTCAAGATAACCTGAATGTTCCGAGGCACTGAATAATATCTACCTGAAGACTATAAAACTGAGAAAAACGCTGATATTCAAAAAAATAGATATAGCCCCAGACTTTCATATGCAGACAAAAGGAACTAAGTCTAAGTGTTGTTTAAGGTTATCTCACTCAGAGAGGTTGACCAAAAAGAGTCGTTATGTTTGTCTACATTTACTGAAGATAGGAACCAATCAGAGGAAGACAACACTGTACTTTACTGACAATGAAAGCGACATGTCACTGACGCATGTCAGTAGTACTATGTTCCAGACTGCAAAAAGCGGTGATTGGCTACATGAAAGCATATTTCCTAAAACATGCAAGGGAGTATTCAAACCCTAAAAATAGCCGTTTATCAAACACCAGAAGAGGAAACTCATGAAGCTATCTCCTCCAACGGATAGTTTTTCAAGAGTGGCCTTGGTGAAGTTGCCTATAAATACTAGTGACCTTTTACATTGAGAGGTCACGGGAAATTTGAAAGCAACTCAAGAGCTCATTTGTATTATTGCAAATTGAAGCACTCGAAAAACCTAGAATTTTCCAAGTGTTTCACATTGAAGAGAGCTCATTCACTAAGTCTAGATTGATAAGATATATCCAAAGCTTAGTAGAGATATCCTAGCCTTTGCATTGTTCTTATTGTAAAGGATATCTCATCCTAGTTGGAAACCAACCAGAAACCCAAACCCTTTGTAAGGTAGTTTGTGTGTATTTGTTGGTGAGTTGGAGTTGTAAAGAGTTAGTAAGCTACAGTGGGTTAGCCAGAAAACTCTAGAGAAGAAGTTAGTAAGCTACTTGTGGTAGTCTGAACACTTGTGTGTGTTTGAGTTAGAAAGCTGCAGTGAGTCAGCCAAAAAGCTTTAGGAAGTGGTTAAGGATTTTCTCTGAAGGTCAGAGAGAGTGGACGTAGGAGCTTGAGTCTCTGAACCACTATAATTGCTGTGTTGTTTTGCTTTCTGTACTGCATTATTATCTGTTGCATGTCTTTCACTAAAAGCATAATTTACTGATATTCAGTTGGAATCAATCCACTGAACTTGCATCAACTGATCATAGCCTTAATCACTGTTTTTTTAAAAGGAGGATATTCAGCAAAGCTAAAAACGATTATAAATTTAGGGTCAACCATTCCACACACTTGAGTAGCTAGAACAGATAGTTACCAAACTGAACTAACTCTACTGAGGGTTCAGTAAGATAGTTATCTGATCCAAGCGGCTCAGGATCTCTGATAAAACTCAGGCCCAGTTGGGCTAATCTGAAGCTTCTGAAAGCAGCTCAGGATAATTGTTTCAGTAGACTTTGACTCAGGGATATCTGTGCTTCTCAAAACCAAATCATCAAGACAACCTGACCCATCTGACCTCAGTGAAAGAAATGTTTTAAAAATCACTGAACACGTGTATTCCCCCCATACACGTGTGAGACTCGTTAGCACCGGGACCAACAATTTCGACTAAGTCTAGACCTTGTCAAATGAACTCTGAATACTTAGAGTTATGTAAAAAGGAAATATCTTCCTTATTACAGAAGAAGCTTATAACTCCTTCTAAATCTCCTTGGTCTTGTACTGCTTTCTATGTTAATAAACATTCTGAGCAGGAACGCGGAGTTCCTAGATTGGTTATTAATTAAAAACCTCTCAATAAGGTTTTAAAATGGATTAGACATTCTATTCCTAATAAAAAAGATCTTCTTGACAGATTAGTCAATGCTCTTATTTTCCCTAAATTTGATTTAAAATCAAGTTTTTGGAAAATTCAGATTAATCAACCTGATAGATATAAAACTGTCTTTAATTTTCCATTTGGTCATTATGAATGGGCTGTTATGCCTTTTGGTCTTAAAAATGCTCCTTCAGAATTTCAACAAATTATGAATGATATTTTTAATCCTTATAGTGATTTTATTATTATCTATATTGATGACATCCTTGTATTTTCTAAAGATATTGAAATACATTTTAAACATCTTGATATGTTTAAAAACTTAGTCATTAAAAATGGTTTAGTTATTTCAAAACTTAAAATGGTTTTATTCCAGACTAAAGTAAAATTTCTTTGTCATATTATTGATAAAGGTAATATTATTCTAATTCAAAGAAGTATTGAATTTGGTAATAAATTCCCTGATGTTATAACTGATAAAATTCAGTTACAGAGATTCTTAGGAAGCCTTAATTATGTGTCTTCTTATATTAAGAATCTTGCTGAAGATTTCGCTATCTTATATGATAGACTTAAAAAGAATCCTCCTCCTTGGAATGATGATCATAGTAAGGTTGTTATCAGGATAAAAGAAAAGGTTAAAAATATTCCTTGTCTTATGCTAGCTAATCCCTCTTGGGAAAAAATTGTTGAAACTGATGCCTCAGATTTGGGGTATGGAGGTATTTTAAAACAAATTAATCCTGATAATAAAAAGGATTATATCATTAGATTTTATTCCGGTAAATGGAATAATAGTTAGAAAATTTATTCTGCAACAGCTAAAGAAATTCTTGCTATTGTCAAATGTGTCCTTAAATTTCAGGATGATTTATATAATCAGAATTAAAACTGATTGCAGGGCTGCTACTTTTATGCTCTTCAAAGATTTTGAACATAATGTTTCTAAACAAATATTTGCCCGATGGCAATCTCATCTTGCTTATTTTGATTTTGATATTGTTTATAAGCAATGGAAATATAATCATCTCCCAGAATACAGTAGTAAAACTATTTGTATGTTTTTTGTTGATTCCGGAATCCCAAGGGTCTGGAAATGGAGACCAGAATTCAGTTATACTGAAGATGGTATACCAAGTTTATGGAGGATCCATACTACGAGATTTTGGAATAACTTAAATGTTATTACTCCTGGCTCCCATGAGTCACCTTTGCAGGAAAATATCAATATGATTAAATCCAAAATAGAAGAATATAAAAAGTCTTCTGGTGAAAAGACTTCAAATAGTCTTTCTTCATTTTCTGAACATTCTAAGAAATATGTTTGTTTATTTCACAAGGAAAAAATTATGGATCTTTATATGGATCATATCAAGAAAGATTTATTCAATGATATTGATTTTTCTGATTCAAAATTAGATGTCTCTATGATTTCTGGTTCTGAATTACAAGATGCTCAGGACCCAAATGAAGACTATCAAGACTTTTCTCTTCAAGAAAGTTTTGATCTTTTGAGAAATTCTCTTAAAGAGAAACTTAAAGAAAGAAAGTGTTAATGGAAGATTGGAGATTATATCTAAATAGCTCAAAACTAATTCCAGTTTCTAATATCTGGAAGGTCCCTTTTCATGTTATTTTTTATGAAAATAATAATGAAATCTGAGATAAAAATTATCTCAAAGTTCTGAAGAAGAAAATTAAGATTCTTGAAATATGTATTCTTGTACTGGAAAAAATGAGATACATGAATGATATTGATGAAGTAAGACATTATCCTCATTCCTTAAAAGGATTTAAGAAGACTCTAATTCTTCTGAAGAAACAAGCTTCACTAATGGCGATTTAGAGAAGACTTTGATTTAGCACATTCCAGCAAAATGTGGCTACAGTATCAGACAAAATCAAATTTCGTCATTGCTTGCATCAGCAGACAAAGTACTGTTCATGAATAGTAATTACTATTCAAACTTTTTTTTGTCTTTTTGTGGCTTTGTTTTTTCTGCACTATTTCTTTTTTATTTTGAAATCCGGGGTTTGATGTCCGGCTCTTTCATCTATTAATAGGCTTGTAATATTATTGTTCATAAACTGGTTTTTGCTTGTGGCTTTTTAAAGGTATATTGTTATTTAAATTCTGTATTTTAAATTTTCATTTCTGATGATTGCCGCCTCAATGGTCGGCTAAATTACTTGTATTTAATCATGACCTTACTTAACTATACTTCACTATCATGTGCATTTGGAATTATATTCCTATATTGATCTGTAATTTGATATATCAGAGGTAGAGTTGGTTTAACCGGTAGGTTTGAGCTTTCCAATGATATTCATGAGTTAACCATGTGGGCTAGCCTTTTTTGCTGTTTTGCCGATGAATAGGCGCAGGCGTTTTTGGGTGTAAAAGCTTTTTTCAGGTTAACTCATGGACTATGGAATTTCTCAGTAATTTCCTATCCGTGTTTGTAAAAGATCCACAGGATACTATTAATATAGATCTTTGCACGATCCTTATGTTAATATGGTATCAGAGCCATGAGAAGTAGGGTATATATAAGTTATATGATTTCATGATTCAATACATCTTGATTCTAATGAATCTGTTCCGATTAAAGGATACTGTTAAGAACAGTATGACACATATTCCTGAAAATCTTGATTTATTGAATAAATGGACTATTCCTAAAATTGAACCTAAAATGGTTTATAAATTAGGAGCTTTTGAAAAAATAGGTTTTAAAAAAATTGTTAAAACTACTAAATCCTCTATATCTCTTCATGAAGAAGAGATGGTAATTAAATTGCTTAGTAAAAATGATATCTTACAAAAGAACTCATAAGTTCTTATATATTGGTTGTGTTCAGGTCGCTTTTAGACCGCTTACTTTAAATGGTTTACCAGAAAGCTTTCTAGCTTCTCTTAGGGATGGTAGAAATCTTAATTGGACACAATCCTTAATGTGAATTATAGAGTCTAGTGTGGCTTTAGGACCTGTCTATTTTGATAGAGTCTAGTCATTCTCTTATATCTCCTCTGGATTATGAGGTAGAATTACCTTTTGAATCTAGAGCTTCTACTTCCTCTTATAGAGAAAATTCTTATTGTAAAATTAATAATAACAATGAGAAAATTATTATTAATGAAAACAATATTATCCATAAAGATGGATTTGATCCCGAAACAATTTCGGATTGTAACTTTAAAATATAATTTTATGGATTTTACAAACTTTTTAGATTTTTCTAAAGGTTCTTCTACTAGAGCTCATATTAATGATGAGTTTAATAATTCCAAATGGGATAAGTTTATAATTTGGTATTTTAAATCATTCTCAAAAGATGATTTAGACTACTTTGTTGACAATTATTATAAATTATGTGACAAACATAATGAAATTACTTATTATGTTCCTTGGTTTATTAAAATCTTTTATATCGATTATATTTCAGTAATTGAACGTGATTATAAAATAATCCTAAACTACAGTTAAGATTTTCCCAATCCTAAACTACAATTAGAAATAAATCACCGTAATATCCAAACACGGATAGTCAGAAATACTATTTAATATATGTATATATATATGCACACATATAATATATGAAGACCACCAAGAAACACATTAGTTTACTTCTACTAAACAAACATTCTTGAAGAAGACATCGTCCTATTTAAAATTCAAAATCTTTACAATATTAGCAAAAAGTTATTAGCATCATATAATATAGGGCCAGATGCTAAGTTGTCGAGGCAGGGACTATTGAGACACTAAAACCATGTAATACACTAAAGTGAGTTCAAATGAGAGAGATAAATAATTGTGAAAGAGAAAGTTTACTTGTATGGTAATGACCAAAAGAACTTTGATATTCCCTTAATATTGATTGAAATAAGAAAAAAATCATAATTAAACACAGTTTCTATGTAAATTTAAAAAATTGTCCTTATTATAGTATTTTGCTCTACAATTTAAGCCACAAATATATAGTTACATTTCGAAAGGGTAAAGTAATTTTTGAGTGTCACGCACACTCTCAGATAATCAAATAAATAATATGTTCGAAATAAATTTACGAGAATTGACTTGTGACTTTTTATTTTTATTAAACAGTTAACAGAATGACAAATCATTTGAACACTTAAAAACTTGATAAGAAGGACTCACAATATACAAAACTATATATATATATATATATATATATGTACTACAACTCGAACACAAGCCCCACAGGTCGTCATCCATGTATACTTCTTGTTGTAGCACGAATAAATCCGACTTTCGGGCTTATTGCAATAAACAACAACTCGCCCCCACGAGACCATTTAAAGTGACCTGGGAATAAAAGGCCACGTGGTCTACTCGTCCATTAAGACTCAACCTTGCTCAAATCCCAAAGGCAGCAAGTCGCGAGACGACATACAGGAATTCCACAAGTCGCAAGGCGACTTACCTCCCAGAGCCTCCCAGGCCGGATGCGACTTGCATCAATCCGAGTCTCATCATCGTAAAGAAGGAATATTCAGATCAATTAGGGAGCGGATTTTGAGGACCTAATCGGGGCATGTGTATCGGATATCGAAGATCTTGGCTGAAGATCGCGGGATACTCGTCCGATATGACTCCAACCCTAAAGGCCGATCATCCAGGCCCAAGAAGACCCAAAGACCTAATTCCTAGTCTATAAATACTCCATGTCGAGTTCATTGTAAAAAAAGAAAAATCTTAGCGTTCTAGGCAGATATTATAGTGAAATATACCTGGCTTGGTCGCCCCCAGACGTAGTCTTATTCACAGGCGAACTGGGTAATCAAACTTTGCATTTTTACTTGGTTTGATCGTCCATATATCCGTTGTTATTGTTTGTTGGCTAGAAAATATAAACCGGGAACAACAATTGGCGCCGTCTGTGGGAAACTTTTCTTGAAGAATTACACCAATTCCTGAGAAGACCCACCTTTCCTATCAAGCAATGGCGATCAACTAAGGTAACGCTACCGGTCACGAAACCGACCTCCGCGATGGTGTCGAAGCTTCCCTAAGCTCACAGCGTAACCAGAAGACGCCAAGGCCGTAATGGCCATTCTCAACAAGAAACGCCTCGCCTTCGAGGACGAGGAGGGGCAACCTCCGGCCAAAAAGACCATCAATAACGCCGGAACCTCTAAGGGTACGGCGGCCCATTTCAAAAAGGGATGGTCAACGGGCCAACTGACCTACGACCCGGCAAAGCACACAATTGTCCGGAATCGTCGACTCCTGGAGAGACCGGCGGGGTTGGACAATGTGTTCAATCGTCTTGGAGATCTAGGGGCTCAAAAAGTTCCAATGGTCGTCGAGGACGAGGCCCAGTCAGTGGCGGACTTGTTAAGGTTCAAGGGGGTACAGTTGTACCCCCAAAACTTTTTTTTTTCAGTGTATAGTAATGTATTGAAGAATTTTGAAACATAAATTACAAGTATGCCATTACAATTACATTTAGGGTCCGTTTGGTATAACTAGGGAATGATAATGAGTATCATTGGGGAGTTAATCACTAAGGGTTATTGATTGCATTATTATTGCTTGGTTATAACATCAACAATGGGGTATCATTGAGGAGTCAATCACTAAGGGTTATTGATTGCATTATTATTGCTTGGTTATAATATCAACAATGGGTATTATGTGAGGTGAGTTGAGTAAGTGAGGGCAATCAATTGCTTACTTATATTCCCATTACCAATGTATCAAACCTATCAAGCAACATCAATAGAAATAATTCTCATTACCTACTTCCATTACCCCCAATCAAACGGGCCCTTATTTGTTTCATTTGTTATACGCTAATACACAAGACGCCCCCTTCTTTCTTCATTTCTCATCACATCATCCATTAGGGAAAGCTTTGTTTTGCATTTTTGTTTTCTTTTATTAATTTTTTGTTACATTTTTTCTTAATAGCTCTTCCAAAAAAAAATCTTCCAAAAAAATGATACTCTTCTGACTCATTGTAATTTATAGTTATAATTTTATTTGATCTTTGTGAATTATATATGTTGGGATTATACTGGAAAGTATGCTTTTACTTTATATAATCAGACTGAATTTCGGACTTATTTACTTAAATAAATTGTTTATCACTGATGCTTTAAATATCATCGAATGTTACATATATTTACTGCATAACTGTTCAATAAATAGTACGTGTTACATTGTAGTTAATTTAGTGATACCAGATCACAGAGGATTAAATTAACAGTCCCTTGTAACTAAAAGTACAACATTCACGACCTAGATGGAAATGAACAATCCATCGTGAAAGGTTGAAGTGTAAGGCTCAGATTGGTTTGTCTTGACCAAGAGATTACACTAGTGCATGTCTGATGCACTGAAGAGGACCTACAGGAGGATAAATTCTTCAAAATTGAACTAGGAAGAATTAGACCTCAGTAGTTCGTTATTTCTTAATCTTCGTCCCTTAAATAGGATTGCGTGTGGTTGGTAACTATTGGTTTGACTTATTAATAGTAGAGAATCAAGGAGATTCAATACTTTATATCTTGGGCAACATTATTGGTCACATGCGATTGCTAAGATTTAATACGGAGAATCGTGTGCAAGTACGCTTGTTCGATTTGCCCCCTTGGGAGGTTCATAAGTTTTATCATACCAAATCTTGCAAGTGGAACTAGTTTCCGATATGGATAATAATGTTGAACCGTTCCTTTACCAAAGATAAAAGATATTAATTAATGGAAAGCTATTTCAGTGGCTTGAATTAATTAATGGGCTAGATAATCTTAAACACGGGAAATAATAACCGGGAGCCATATTAACTGTAATATGGGTTAATATGGATAGTGCAATATTAATTATGTAGTGGGATTAATTAATATTTATGGGCTTGAATAATCTTGTGGCTCAATATCGATAATTCAAGGTCCATTGGAAGGTCCAATCTTAATTCCCCTAAAGGCCCCCCAAGTAGCCCAACATAAAGTCCAATAACTGAAAAGGGTATTTAAAAATAAAATAAATTTTGTTGCCTATTTTTCCATGAATTTCTAAAATAGTAAATAAAAGGGGAGAAAGATTTTCTTTGAATTTTGTTATGGAATGAAGATATGTATTCTTGGAATACAAGATTATCTCATGTGGAGGGGCCGAGCTGCTGATCTCGACACGGGCGATCGGGCGCGCCGAGGACGATGTCAATGATCGCCCGGGGCGACAGGGCGACGTGGTGCGCTAGGGGCGATGCCTCCGAGGCGCGTCTTGTGGCGGCGGCGAGGCGTGGGGGCGGCGACGCCAAGGCGACATCGCCGAGATGGACGCAGGTGATGCGGGCGACGTCTTGGGCGCTTTAACGCCAAGACGGATGCCATTCGACACGGCCAGGGGAGTGCTAGGCGGGCACTCTGACCCGCGAGCTGGTCGATGACGTGGCTTGACAAGGCATTTTTTTTAAGACGGTCAAGTGGGAGCTTTTCGAGACAAACGATGAAGGCTATGAAGACTTTTTCTCAAGATCAAGACATGACAAAAATTAACCATGACAATTGGATAAATGTGCCCAATATGTTTAATTTTTTTGTCTTGATGTTTATGCATTATTTTATGCTTATTTAAATTGTGTTTAAATTTGCAATGCATGAGAAAATGTTTTGAAAATCTCACTTTCGAAAATTATTAAGTATGCTTAAACAATTAATTGACAATTTTATTCCGGATAATAAAATTGAATTAATTATTGACCTCCATGATTTATTTATTTGTGAATTCTTTTGGAGAAATTCCCCCCACGGGACGGTCAAAAGATAGCTTTCACATGAATAAATTCCAAATGGATGATTGTGGATTATTACTAGTGGCGACGATGACCCTCCCCACGAGGCTCGATCAAAGCGAAATAATAATTCAGTATTTAATCATAGTTATTACTTAGGTATAAAATTGATATGCACATACTTCCCCGAAGTCCCTGTCAATTTTATATTAGTCAAGTGAGAGCCAACTATTAATCTGGATATTAAAGGTTTGTAACTGTTCTTGTTTGTAACCTGCTTGAATGTGTTTAAATAATGACCCACCCCACATGGCTTATTTAAACTGTTTTGAGATGTTGGCTGATGCATGTTCATATTTTTTGAGATTTTAATATGAAACATGTGATCGAATTTTGTGATATATTTGTGCTTATGCGTATTATTATTTATTTCAGTTCAGCATGTCGTAACCTTTTAATCCACTGCTATTATACTTAAAGTCAATAGAATAAGTTGATTGGAAACGAAAAATTATAATTTTCCTAACTGCACAAAAGTACAAGTGGATTCTTGACACACTAAAATCAGATGAGCCAACTGACGAGTCAAAAATGCGGGACTCGTCAGATCACCTTGCGAGAGATGTCGTCGCTGAAAATGGTGAAGGTCAAACCCGTAAGGAATTACGTCCTCAAAATTGATGGCCCATCTGAACAAACTTGAGGTTCTGAGTGCAGATTATAATCTGGAGACTCAGATGTATTTGGTATTTCACTCTCTGCCTAAAAGTTTCTGAGCATTTTGGCCTCGCTAGCTGATTTGTTGCAAGCTTTGGTCTCAGCAGAGATGTTGATGGGGCACCAAACTCAAGCTTTGACGGCAAGTGGTTTGTCTTCATTTT
The DNA here is from genome assembly GCA_037126765.1 of Stenogyne calaminthoides. Classification (NCBI taxonomy): domain Eukaryota; kingdom Viridiplantae; phylum Streptophyta; class Magnoliopsida; order Lamiales; family Lamiaceae; genus Stenogyne; species Stenogyne calaminthoides. The sequence continues at coordinate 21,092,879 of JBBCBC010000014.1, read as the reverse complement.
CTAAGCCAAGGGGAGGCAAGAAGAAGAAAATGACCAAAAGCCATCAGACTCAATTGTTGCCAAGGGCAATGGTAAGATGACGAATGCTGGTGGCGTCAAGGAAAATCCAAAGAGGAAGTGCTTAAGCTGCGGTGAAAGAGGACAATGGAGGTTTTCCTGTTCCAACCCCAAAAGGGCCGGAAAGAAAGGTAATTCTCACGCACTAATTGTTGAAACTTGTTTAGCGGCGTATACTTCTCATTCGTGGGTAGTTGATACGGGATCCACTAATCATGTTTGCTTCACGAGTTCAAACTGATCCGGCAACTTAGTGGGAGTGAGATCCTCATCACACTGGGCGATGTTACGAAAGTAGCGGTTATTGCAATGCTACATAAGTAGCTGATATTGCAATACTACGTAAGTAACGGTTATTGCAATGCTATGTAGGTAGCAGATATTGCAGTGCTACATGAGTAGTGGTTAAAGCAGTGGGAGAAGTGCACCTATCTTTTGAAGATAAAGTTTTTTTTGGAGATTATCTTTATGTTCCCAATTTTAGAAAGAATTCACTTTCAGTTTCTAAAATTCTGTTAATGGATACTTAGTTTCTTCTAATAAGAATGACATCATTTCTTGAAATGATGAGTGTATCTGTTATGGGACATTGGTCGAATAATCCCCATACAATTAAATTGTGCACACCACTCACGAAACGCATCCTGTAACACATCAACTATTTTCGATAAAAGAAAACGTTCATCAGACGTGAACGAGACACTTCTATGGCATCTAAGATTGGGACATATTAATCCAAAGAGGATCCAAAGGTTGGTGAAAGACGGTTCACTAGAGTTTCTCCAAGTTGAACCAATTCCAACCTGCGAATCATGTTTGGAGGGTAAAATGACCAGGTGGTCATTCGGAGCCAAGGGGAATAGAGCCAAAGAAGTGTTAGAAATCATTCACACAGACGTATGTGGTCCAATGTCAACCAAAGCAAGAGGAGGTTATGAGTATTTCGTCACTTTTATTGATGACTACTCGAGGTACGGTTATATTTTCCTTATGAAGCATAAATCTGAGACCTTTGAGAAATTCAAAGAATTTAAGGCTCAAGCAGAGAATCATAGGAAAAACGTATCAAGTCTCTACGATCCGATCTTGGAGGCGAAGTACCTCAAATGATGAGTTTTTGAACTACTTGTCGATGAAGGATTACATCCCGCTTACTACACCCGGAACCCCTCAACAAAACGCGGTTTTGAGAGCTTAAGAAACAGAACTCTTTTAGAAATGGTTAGATCAATGAAGTGTTATACGGATCTTCCCAAGTCTTTCTGGGGTCATGCCTTGAAAACAGCGGCTTACATTCTGAACTTGGTGCCATCCAAATCGGTTCCCAAAACTCCCAAATAATTATGGACCGGGCGCAAGCCCAGTTTGAGACACATGAGAATTTGGGGGTGTCCGGCCTACGTGTTGGACAAGGAAGCCGGGAAATTGGATCCTCGATCAGAATTAAGGTTGTTTATAGGATACCCCGAGGGAACAAAAGGGTGTATGTTCTATGGTCCCGAAGATCAAAAGGTGGTAATAAGCACCCACTTTAGATTTTTGGAGGAAGACTATATGAACGAAAGAAGACCCAGAAGTGAGATTACCTTAAGTGAGCTAAGGGGGCTAACCTCATTGCCAATTGTAGAAGATGATATACCAAACGACACACTTTCACAACCGGAACCTCGTCGTAGTGGGAGGGTTGTAAGACAACCCAAGAGATTCATGGGGATAGGAGAGTCCTCGGACTTGATTCCCAGACAAGACGAATCAGACCCATGGACATATGATGAGGCAATCCAAGACAAGGATGCGGTTTCTTGGCAAAAGGCAATGAAAGCAGAAATGGGCTCTATGGATCATAACAGAGTGTGGGAGCTAGTCGAACCACTTAATGGGGTCAAACTCATTAGTTGCAAGTGGGTATACAAGAGAAAGAGGGGACCGGACGGAAAGGTGGAAACCTTCAAGGCGAGGCTTGTGGCGAAAGGTTATACTCAGAAAGAAGGGATCGACTATGAGGAAACCTTTTCACCTGTAGCAATGCTTAAGTCCATCCGCATTCTCTTGTCGATAGCTGCGCTTCTCGATTTTGAAATCTGGCAAATGGATGTCAAGACAGTTTTCCTTAACGGGAGTCTTGATGAAGAAATCTATATGCAACAACCCCAAGACTTCATTGAAAAGGGCCAAGAACACCTAGTTTGTAAACTCATGAAGTCCATTTACGGACTTAAACAGGCATCCCGAGCTTGGAACCAATGTTTTGATCATGTTATAAAGTCTTATGGGTTTGATCAAAACGAGTTCGAAAGTTGTGTGTACAAAAAGCGTGTCGGAACTGCATTGGTATTCTTTGTACTATACGTAGATGACATTCTGCTCAACGGGAACGATGTAAAGGTGTTATCAGACGTAAGGGCATGGCTTTCAAAACAGTTTGATATGAAGGACTTAGGGGAAGCGGGCACATCCTTGGGATCAAGATCACTCGAGATCGCAAGAAAAGGATGATAGGCTTATCGCAAGCTTCATACATAAACACTGTCTTGAAACGATTCAGCATGCAGGATTCCAAGAAAGGCTTCGTACCTTTCAGGTATGGAATCCATCTATCCAAGGAAATGTGCCCTAAGACACAAAAGGAGATAGATGACATGAAAGGCATTCCTTATGCTTCGGCTGTCGGAAGCCTTATGTATGCAACGTTGTGCACGAGACCGGATATCTGCTTTGCCGTTGGCATGGTGGCAAGATATCAAGGTACCCGGGGAAAGAACATTGACGGCGATTAAAAACATTCTCAAGTATCCGAAAAGAACTCGAGATAGAATGTTAATTTATCGATCGATAGCCTTAATCCCCATCACCTACGGACTCGGATTTCCAATCGGACTTAGATTCCGAAAATCTACCTCCCAGTGTGTTTTGCATGGGGGAGGAGCCATGACGTGGAGAAGCGTTAAGCAGAAATGCATCGCAGATTCTACCATGGAAGCCGAATATGTAGCTGCTTGCGAGGCAGCGAAAGAAGCGGTTTGGCTCAAGAACTTCCTTGTGGACTTGGATGTAGTTCCAAATTTGCCCAGCATAATCACTGTTTATTGTGACAATGCCGGAGCAGTTGCAAATTCAAGGGAACCAAGAGCCCACAAGGCCAGCAAACACATTGAAAGGAAATACCATCTTATACGAGAAATCGTTAAGAGAGGAGATATAGAAGTGGCAAAGATCGCGTCGGAAGACAACCTAGCTGATCCATTCACAAAGGGTCTGCCTCATAATACATTCGAGAGACATGTGGAAGGAATGGGTGTCAAGACCGTTGCCAATCTGCTTTGAGTATAAGTAGAAGACATTATTAGGTTCGTGTAGGTGACATTAGATGTCACGTATTACAAACTACACGAGACATGTTGTATTATACTTAAAACCAGACTTTGAGTATAAGTGGGAGATTGTTGGGATTATACTGGAAAGTATGCTTTTACTTTGTATAATCAGACTGAATTTTGGATTTATTTACTGAAATAAATTGTTTATCACTGATGCTTTAAATATCATCGAATGTTACATATATTTACTGCATAACTGTTCAATAAATAGTACGTGTTACATTGTAGTTAATTTAGTGATACCAGATCACAGAAGATTAAATTAACAGTCCCTTGTAACTAAAAGTACAACATTCACGACCTAGATGGAAATGAACAATCCATCGTTAAAGGTTGAAGTGTAAGGCTTAGATTGGTTTGTCTTGACCAAGAGATTACACTAGTGCATGTCTGATGCACTGAAGAGGACCTACATGAGGATAAATTCTTCAGAACTGAACTAGGAAGAATTAGACCTCAGTGGTTCGTTATTTCTTAATCTTCGTCCCTTAAATAGGATTGCGTGTGGTTGGTAACTATTGCTTTGACTTATTACGGGTAGAGAATCAAGGAGATTCAATACTTTATATCTTGGGCAATATTATTGGTCACATGCGATTGTTAAGATTTAATACGGAGAATCGTGTGCAAGTACGCTTGTTCGATATGCCCCCTTGGGAGGTTCATAAGTTTTATCATATCAAATCTTGCAAGTGGAACTAGTTTCCGGTATGGATAATAATGTTGAATCGTTCCTTTACCAAGGATAAAAGATATTAATTAATGGAAAGCTATTTCAGTGGCTTGAATTAATTAATGGGCTAGATAATCTTAAACACGGGAAATAATAACCGGGAGCCATATTAACTGTAATATGGGTTAAGATGGATAGTGCAATATTAATTATGTAGTGGGATTAATTAATATTTATGGGCTTGAATAATATTGTGGCTCAATATCGATAATTCAAGGTCCATTGGAAGGTCCAATCTTAATTCCCCTAAAGGCCCCCCAAATAGCCCAACATAAAGTCCAATAACTGAAAAAAGGTGTTTAAAAATAAAATAAATTTTGTTTCCTATTTTTCCATGAATTTCAAAAATAGTAAATAAAAGGGGAGAAAGATTTTCTTTGAATTTTGTTATGGAATGAAGATATGTATTCTTGGAATACAAGATTATCTCATTAAATTCAAGATATCTCTCACTTGGTTATATACTATGAGATTTCAAAAATTTTGAATATTTAAGGGAAAGAAAGATTTTCTTGATTTTCTTGAAAAGATATTATGGAAGATATGTATTCTTGCAATACAAGTATATCTCATAAATTCAAGAAGATCCAAATCTTGGATTCTTTTCTCTTAAGATTTTCGAAATATGTCATAACAAGAGGAGTTGGAATTTTTGTGGAATATTTTAATAATGGAGAAAAGAATATATGAGATATATTAAAGATTTCTTGGAGATCAAGAAAAAGATTTTCCCATATTATTTTATCACTAAAATTTGACCAACACCCTCTATAAATAGGGGGTGAGTGTTTCATTCTCAAGTACAATTCCATGTGCTGGAAAAATTAGTAAATCCACAAAGGTGGTGCAACAAATTTTATTTTCCCTTTTATTAATTGTTCGCGAGCTTCCTTCCACCGGATTGTCGAGCAAGGACTAGGGAATACTTGGGAAGGTCTTTTGGTGTGTTTTCATCGACGAGACCATTGTCATTCCAAGAGGTAAGTTCACGTAAACTCGTAGTAATTCCGCATGCGTAGGATTTACGTGAACCCTTTATATGCATGATTTGTTGTTGAATTATTATTTGAATTAATTAAGATTAATTCATGCTAGTAATAATTGTTAGAATTAAATTTGTATTTAAATATTCATCCCGAATAGATCCGGGCAATTAATTCCCCAACAATATATGCATTCTATATATAAAGCAATATTTATGTATAAATATTTTTAAATTATAAAACGCATTTGCTTGAGTCACTCTCACGGTGAGACGAAGTATAACTTGAATGATGACACTTTAACACTTTGAAACATGTGTATTTTAATTTGTGTTAGTTTATACTCTGTTTTATATACGAGATCGTTTTATACGAGCTTTTAAAATCCTGGGTCCGCCACTGGGCCCAGTCCCAACCTCGACATGCTGATCAGGTGGAGCGCGACCTCGGTTGGCTCTGAACATACATCACGACGAATTGCCGAGGGGTTCGGCTGTCCACCATGGCGATCCTACGGTGGCTTTCCCGGCTAGGGATCATCGCGATGCTCAGGTCGCAGCGCTGACCCGCACGGTCCAGCGACTTCTCGAACGAGTTGGAAAATCAAAATGGGCCGGCGGGGACAGATAATAAACTCGTCATCCTAGATTCCCCACTCGGGGCTATGGTGACTGGCACCCACCCAGAGAAAATTCGGCATAGCGACCTTAGATCGCTACAGTGGAAACTCGGACCCAAGGGTCCATGTGGCGAAATATAATTCTTACATGGCCTCTATGGGCTCATCCGACGCTACCAAGTGTCGTTTGTCCTCACTGATGTTGAGCGACCAGGCTCATAAGTGGTTCACCTTATTGTCGTCTTTCTCGGTGGATACTTTTGAACAACTCGCCAGGTCGTCCTCGATCCACTTCACAAAGATTAAGACTTCGACCAAGGACCAGCAAATACCATGAACACTCAAAGAAGGGAAATAGAGTCAGACCGATCCTACATTGAAAGGATCGACAAACTCATCCTTGAGAGGGATCCCATAGGGGATGAGGCGAAATTGCTGGGGGCCATCTCTAGCCTCAGGAAAGGGACCAAGTTATGACGGCACTTGACCGCCGAATACCTGGCTAGTTATGCCGATTTCCAAAGGCGAGCTAGCAACCTGATCCATACGTCATAACTATTGGAATCCTGGCTCTCGGGAAATAAAGAAGTCGCGGATTCAAAGAGGAGTTCCAAGAAAATCGGGGGTCATTACAAGGCACCCGACAACTTCAAGCCATTCAAATAAAACATTCCAGTGAAGCTGATGGAAGCATTAGGCATGACACTTAGACATGTCTACACCCAGATCAGAGGACGAGAGCTGCTCCTCCCACCTCGCCCCATCAAGAATAAGGGCAAGCAGAACCCTAACAAGTTATGTCATTTCCACGAACAGACGGGTCATTACACGAGCGAATGCAGAGACCTGCTCCCCCAACTCTGGAGGTTGTACGAAGATGGGTTGCTGGACGACCTCAAGGGAACCACGAGCCTAATCCAAGAGGTTGCCAACAGGGCAATCGTCCCAGGCAGGTGGAACAGGCCCAGAGGAACCCCAACCCAGGGGCTGGGCAAGAGGAGCGGCCCAATAATGTGTCATAGATACCCTTTCTTCACTTGGGGCAGTGGTAGGACTTTCTTCGACGACCTCATCCAAGCGGCGAATCAAGGCCGAGATCAGGGAGATAGGAGAATGCTAGGAAAATGGTACTGCCCGTTTTCATGGTGGCAGAGGAAACTAACAAAATCGAGTTTGGCAAAAAAGACAAAGCTGGGATAATCTACCCGAATGTCGACCCCTAGTGATCAAGGCTAACATCATGGGGACCACTGTATGTCGTTTGCTGGTGGATGGAGGGGCGTTCTGTAACATCCTCTTCAAGAAGACCATAGACCAGCTCGGGGATTATGATGCTTACATCACCCCATGCGACCACGTCGTAAAAGGCTTCGGGGATGTGACAGTGAAGCCAACTGGTATGATCCGTCTAGCTGTCGAAGTAGTGTCTACCCTAGATGATAAAGTTAGGGCCACTAGGCTTTTAGATTTCCTTGTTATCGACCTCCCGAGTTCCTATAACGGTTTTCTTGGGAGGCCGTTTGAACATGAGTTCGAGGCTGCATCCTCAATATTTTATTTCTGTATATAGTTCCCCACCAAGAGTGGGTTGGTCGGCACCATCAAGGGTGACCAAGTTGATGCAAGGTTGTTTGGTTTATTCTTCGTCTCATCTCAATTCAACATTAGTGTCTAGCAAATAAACATTTGTAATAGATAGTGAAACTCAGTGTAAACAATTGAATAATGAACAGGCAAACAAGAAAAGAAGCCATAACGACCTCGACCCAAGAATGGGGCCAGAACCTGAGGAGTTCCTACTCGAGGCCGAGATTGACCCCCCTGCAAAGATGACTCAACAGCAATCCCGGGGGAAGAACTAGAGAAAGTCAGAATAGACTCAGCTCGGCCAGATCTAGAAGTCATCATAGGCTCCAAGATACCGGACGACCTGAAGGGGGAAGTCATCGACTTTCTCAAAAGGAACTTGGATGTCTTCGCATGGTCACACAAGGATATGATTGGCATCGATCCAGAAGTCGCATGCCATCGGTTACATATTGACCCAGCTCGGAGGCCGATAGCCCAAAAGAGGCATAAATTCGCCCCAGAAAAATATGCAGCACTTGCTGAAGAAGTAAAGAAGTTACTAGACAACGACCTGATTATGCAGGCCGACCAGCCACAATGGGTGGCCAATGCGGTGTTGGTAAAAAAATCAAATGGAACCTGGCGACTTTGCATTGATTTTACCGACCTCAATGAGGCTTGTCCGAAAGATTTCTTTCACATGCCTCACATCGACCACCTGATAGATAACACAGTTAGGCACGAGATGATGTTGTTTATGGACTCCTTTGCAGGCTACCATCAGATAGCCATGTTCGAACCTGATCGACAACATACCTCATTCCTGACAGTGAAGAACCTCTATTGTTGGAAGAGAATGCCCTTTAGCCTAAAAAATACAGGGGCAACATATCAAAGTGTAGGTCCCGAACGGGTTTCGTGAGGGCAGAAGTCTAGAGGGGAGGGGTGAATAGACTTCTGAAAACTTTTTCGTGCAGATCAGGTGTGATTGCAGTTTGCCTGATCAGAGTGCAAGTGAATCAGTTTGAACTGATATCTGACTTACTGATCGCCTGAGGGCAGATCAGTTGGGTATCTATCAGTTTAATCTGATTGTGCGGAAGCTAGTTTGTACCCGTGTGAAAAACCAGTTTTATCAAATCAGATTCTCAAGTCAGTTTTCAATCAGCTGACTAAACTGTCAAGCTGATTAGATCAGTTGCTTGGTGCAGACTGATATTAACTCAGAATATGTATGTAGTTTTGAGCTTGGTTGTGTGTAATAGTGTAAAGCAGTAAAGATCAAGTAAATGCACACAAGATTTTTATAGTGGTTCAGAAAATCGGTCCTACGTCCACTCTTCCCTATCACAAGGGGCACCAACTAAACCAACTTAACCGACTGGACTTAGTTTACCGTGTTAGTCCAACACACAACAGATGTTTAAAGAGTTCACACTCAACCGATCCCAGAAATCAGAACTAGAAACCCTAGTCTGAAATCTTGCAAAACAAACTTAACCTAACTTTTGAGTTTGGGTAAAGATTTGTTGTGGTTCCAACTGGAAATCTATCCTAGTGTTTATGTAGCCAAAAAGCTAGAGGATGAGATTTCTATGCTAAGAACAATGGGATGAACACTTATAAATATTCTTCAAGTTTTGTGTTCTTCGTGCGGAAATTCTGCTATAGTTTGAGCTTCTTGATAATTTTCCGTCGTCGTGCTCACTTTGAAGAGCAATCTCATATTTATAGACCTCGAAATCAAAGAGCCGTTGGAGAGCAATTTGAATTTCCGGCTATATTTGGTAGGTTTGTAGGATTTGATGTGACGTGCTTCTAATTACGGCGTGGCCGAAGGCGTGATTATCGTCGTTTGTCTCCGCAGCGTCGAATCCCATATTGTCAGCCCTTTTTGCGCACTTGTCGTTCTCTCATTGGTTTCACAAGTACATCACTTCAGTGTTTGTTCCACCAATTAAAGTTTGACATTCTTTTTGTGACGATTCGTATGCTCTGGTGTACCATTTTAGTTAACACCAGGTGTTAGCTGACCTGATCAGATAACTGATCAGTTTACCTGATAGAGTCTTCTGATGCAGATTATCTTAGCACAATTTGCAGACTCGGCTGATGTAGATCTTCTGGTCTTCTGGTCTTCTTGATCTTCTGGTAGTCTTCTGATCTTCAGGTTACTCTGAGTCTCAATGTCTACAGTGACATACTGAGTCTTCAGGTTTCTTATTGAGTCTTCAAGTTTCTTACTGAGTCTTCAGGTTTCTTATTGAGTCTTCAGGTTTCTTACTGAGTCTTCAGGTTTCTCTGAGTCTTCAGGTTTCTCTGAGTCTTCAGGTTTTTCTGAGATCAGGTTTCTTTGAGTCTCAGTGTCTTCAGTCTTCACCTGATCATCTGACTTCTTCTTGTTTTCTGACTTGTTTAGTCTTCTGATCATATGACCTTATATGGTCATCTGATAAATTGACCTGACCTATACATATTGAGTTCCCCCTCAATATGTGATCTATCGTTTACATCAGCTATCTATACATTTCAGTTGGTCATCTTAATCTGATTCTAAGTCATCAGTCAGCTAACAGATCTGACTGGTCCTATTACAACCTGTTTTGGAACTTCCATCAAAACTAAATACAAATTTCTCAACACAAAGGTTGGTCAACCACATGTTTGCCGATCAAATCGGCAAGTCGGTAGAAGTTTATGTAAATGACATATATAGTCGTCAAGAGCCTGAGGAAGGAGGATCACCTCACACACCTTGCACAAACTTTCGATATCCTAAGGAAGTTCAACATGAGGCTCAATCCCAAGAAGTGCAATTTTGGGGTTGAATCAGGGAAGTTCCTAGGGCATTTGGTCAGCAAGCGGGGAATAGAGGCAAATCAGCAAAGGTTAAGGCCATACTGGCTATGTTTTAAAAAGCAGATCGGACCGGCCGGTCGGACCGGTCCGACCGCTAATCGGCAAAGCTACCTGTCCGTTTAGAGATGTTGAACCGCTCAACGATCGGTTCGTCACAAACCGTTAAAAATGGTGAAAAATGGAGCGAACCGGTCACCGGTTCAACCAATCGACCGTCGGTTCGATCTAATTAAAAAAATTTAGACTTTTCACTATTGGCTCGGCGGTGGACTCCGGCGGCAGCGGTGGCAGATCCTCCGCAATGCCAACTTACAACCACAATATTATATTTATCTGCAAAAACCTCTCTCTCTCACTGTCTTTTTTTCTTTATCATCTCTGTGTGTTATGGCGTGAGAAATAGAATGGGGGAGGCGGAAGTTCTTTTTGGCAGATGAAATGTAGATCTAGGTTTTGGATTCCAAAGTTTTGATATAATAAATAAATTTAATTTAATTTAATTTTTTGTAATTACTAATGGGCTTTTCTAAAACCTATTAACCTGATGGGCAAATTGTTGTTGAGTAGAGATAATGTATGGATATTTAATTAATAATAATACATATAATTTTTTTATATATATTTAATTATATATTACGTAATTATGACGTCATACCGGCTCAACCGCTTTAAAAACGGTCAGACCCGGTTGGACCGGTCCGACCAAAAGCGTTAAGGTTGTCCGGTCCGATCTCCGCTTCCGCTTTTAAAACATAGCATACTGGATATGGGAGCACCTCGAAATGTGAAAGAGGTACAAAAACTTACAGGTTGCTTAGCCGCCTTGAACAGGTTCATCTCCCGAATGGGGGAAAAATGCAAGCCAATGTTCGACACGATCTGGATGAAATTAAAGTTCGAATGGACACCCGAAAGCTAGGAAGCTCTCGATAAAATCAAAGCTTATCTGGCAGACGTGGGCATTTTATCCAAACCTGTCCCAGGAGAGAAACTTTTTCTATATCTTGCGGCTTCAAAAACCGCGCTAAGTGCAGTCTCGTCCGGGGAGAAGGTCAGAGTCATCTTCGCTGAATGAGACAGAGAACCGCTATCCATTACTAGAAAAACTGGCATATGCACTAGTCATGAGTGTAAGGAAGTTGAGACCGTACTTCTTCGACCATCAAGTCGAAGTTCTTACTTCACTACCTCTAAGGAATGTGCTCCACCGACCTGATACAACAGGTTGATGCCTCAAGTGGGCTATTGAGGTCGGACAATAAGGGGTAACGTATGCAACTCGGCCAGCAATTAAAGCCCAGGCACTAGCCAATTTCATTGTCGAACTCACTTTCTCTTCAGAGGCCAGTAGTTCAGCCAGTCCGCCTTGGCAGTTATTCGTAGATGGATCAGCGACTTCCCACAAGTCAGGTGCTGGGGTAGTCTTGATAAGTCCGGAGGGCGCTTCATTTCAGAACGCCATCACTTTCGACTTCCCCGCGACAAACAACGAGGCCGAATATGAGGCACTCATCAGCGGCCTGGAGATGTCAACATCAATGGGCATTAAGAGGTTGTAGGTACACACAGACTCTCAACTCGTGGCATGTCAAGTCTTGGGGGAATATGAGGCCCGAGACGATAGAATGGCAGCCTACCAAGAGGTGGTCAAGGTACTATGTCAAAATTCGAACAAATCCACGTTAAATTAGTTTCGAGGGATCGTAATTCATGAGTCGATGCTCTAGCACGGCTAGCGACTTCAGAGGGGCCAGCAGAGATGAAGGATGTCACCATCACAAAGCTCTCCCACCCCTTCACGGCTCATACAATGGTCGCGACCCTAGAAACCCCGACAGTGAGTTGGATGACACCCATTATTGAATACTTGACAAATGGTCTCTTGTCGAAAGACATAATTCAAGCTCGACAGCTGCAATTACGAGCCGAGCGCTATACGATGATCAATAATGAATTGTATAAGCGAGGCTTCAGTGTTCCACCACTTCGGTGTATCACATCAGAACAAGGGCAAGCCATCCTAAGGGAGATACACAAAGGTGTATGCGGAAACCACGCTGGGGGGCAATCATTGGCTCACAAAACCACAAGACAAGGGTATTTTTGGCCAACCCTAAGGGCCGACGCCATCATCTTCGCCCGCAAGTTCCATAAATGCCAAATTTATGCACCATCCATTAAAGTCGCATCAGAAGAACTCACGAGCATCCTCAGTCCTTGGCCCTTTACAAAGTGGGGGATAGACATTATTGGGCCGCTCCCAACAACCCCAGGCTCAGTCAAATATGCCCTGGTCGTGGTGGATTACTTCACAAAATGGGCCGAGGCTGAGGCCCTGGCAACCATAGATCAAGATCACGTCATCAAGTTCATATGACGGAATATCATTTGCAGATTCGGTTTGCCGTAGGCTATCATATCGGATAATGGAAAATAGTTTGATGACCTCAAAATCGATAATTTCTTCAAAAAATGGAAGATCGCAAAGCTCTTCTCGACTCCATACCACCCTCAATCGAACGGCAAGGTCGAGGCTATGAACAAGATCATCAAACACACGCTGAAAGCCAAGATTGAAGGGGGAAAGGGAAAATGGGCTAGCGAGATGCCAGACGTGTTGTGGTCATACAGGACGACCTGCCGGAATTCAACAGGGGAAACTCCCTACTCCCTGGCTTTTGGAATCGATGCAGTAGTACCCACGGAGGTCGGTTTCCCTAACCTCCGCACGACTCAAGCTGCGATCAACCGCAATGATGAGGCTTTATCCAGAAACCTGGACCTACTCGAAGAAAAGCGACTAGAAGCCAACATGAGAAACGCGATATATAAGCAACAGTTGGAGAAATACTATAACTCTAAAGTGCGACTTCGACAATTCAAAAAAGGAGACTTGGTGTTAAAAAAGGTGCTTGGTGTATCTAAAGGGGCTTTCGTTCCAAACTGGGAAGGCCCATTCAAGGTGTCAAAAGTCTTGTCCAATGGAGCCTACGAGCTCGAAAGTCCGGAGGGCACTAAGGCTCAGTACCCGTTGAATGCGACTCATCTAAAGAAGTATTATCAATAGGTTCGAAGTCGCATCTTTGTAAACGATTCTACCAGTCAATAATAATGTATTTTCTTCTTTTCAAAATTCCCGTGTTAAAACCGAGGGGGCCATGTATGAAAAAACATCTGCCACCCGAGGTACAACTTTTGACATATTGGAGGTGAGATCACCACCCAGCGAGGTGGGATTCTCCCCTGACTTTATAAGATGACTAAGCGAAAGTTCAAAATAAAGTCACAGTAACAATAAGACGACGAGAACAAAGCAATTTGAAAGTCGCATAAGGAAATCAAGTTGGCACAACAAAGGAAGGAAAAAGACGAAGTTTTCATTAACTGGCGAAGGCCCGGAGGCTAATACATAAAGCGATTACAAAGAGTACATCAATCAACTCGAAACAAAAATAAAATACATCTCAATCAAAGCCCGGGGATAGCATCCTCAGCAGAGCTGGCACTCGGTCTCTCTACAGCCTCCCCGCCTGCGACCTCCGGTGGAGGTTAAACCATTCCGAAAGGGGTCTCAGAGATCGATTCAGTGAAACCCGGCTGAGTCTCATCAGGATCAGGAATAGGGTGCACAATCCGGCTTGGATTGGCGAAGAAGGAGAGGTCGATGATCATGTCTTCCAAGTCCTTGATCTCCAGTATGACGCTGGGGGCAGGACGGTTATCACGCACATAGTTGGATAGCTCGGTGACAAATCCGCTCAGGTCGCCAACTGGGTTTGCATTATGATAAATACGGATGGCCCCGACAAATGCCATCACATACGCAAAGTTGGCATTCAGCTCCTCAGCTTCCTTAAAATGTGCCTCCTTGGCGACCAGCTCCTTCTTAGCCTCGGCCAATTCGCCCTCGACTCTAGCCACACTCGCCTTCTCCGCCGCGAGCTCACCCTCGACGTCCGCCAAGCGACCCTCGAGAGTTAAAATTCTTTGAGTTAGATCGAATTGGACGTCTCCAATATCTTTCGAGTCTCGACCGTAGAGAGGATCATCTTGGCTTGGTCGGCAACCCTTGTTTTTACCTTCCTCAAGTTCCCGAGCTCCGTCTCCTACTGGGTACTAGATTTCTCCAAAAAAGGGCTGCTTTCTGGGAATGGACAAGAGCTAAATACAGATTTCCCGTCACTTTCTGACGGTGGGATTGGCGTGGTCCATTTGCATCCATCCCCAGGGCAGATTCTGCAGGCTTCGGGAGAGGTAGGCAGGCCAATTTTCAGGGACCCCGGCCGGAATGAGCTGGGTCGACCTCAAAAAACTCAGAACCTCAGGGGAGAATTTGTTCGGCGTGTACTCCGGGCAACAAAAGATACAAGTCATTAGTAGAGTAACGATAACAATCAAGAAGATATGTGATCAGACTTACTCATTCACTTTCCGCAACCCAATGACCGGGAATCATCCTCCGGAGACGACCTCCTTCGAGGAGAAGGGGCTATAAATCGAACGAAGGCAAGCGACTTCCCAAGCCCCCAGTTGATCTTCGATTGATACGTGCTTATCTCCTCCCTCATCTTCTTCCGAGCAGGCTCGGAACCAGATGGAGTCGACCCTTTGGACTTCCTCTTTCCCTTCTTAGCGGCAGAGGGACCAAAAGGAGTCGAGCTTGGAGGAGGAGCATCAATGGCCGTCACATGCCTCATCTGGCCAAGTACTGATTTCTTACGAGAAGCCATCACAGAGGTGGGCAGTTGACGCCGGTAGACGGGATTATTGGGAACTGTTCACAAAGAGAAATCCGGTCACATAAATCTCACATAAAGCTTTAGATGATGAGGATATGTATGCAGGCCGACCTTAAGTCGATCGAGCTCTAAGTTTAAGGCATTGACGTCCCGAAAACTCGGGCGAGTGTCACGAACTAAGTTGAATGCTTCCAAGAAGTCCCAGTACAGGTCGGCAGAGTGAGGTGTAAACACTGCAAGATAGAAAGAGAATTAGATCAGTACGACCTCAGAGATAAAAGCATTAAATTTACCATGCTCAACACGAGTTGCATAGTCTGTCGGGATGCCCCTCCGACGAACCACCACTTTCTGTGCCAACCGTCAACTTTGTTGGGGATCCCACTCACGAGCTCCCTGCCCTTAAGAAGTCGCACGGTGTTGTAGCCGCCGACTTGGGCAATAGGCATCATCACATAAGAAATTTCACTCGTCCGATAAACCAGATAATCCCACTATCCCAAAGACTCTCATGGTAGATGTAATGTAACTCCAACCGCTTGGGGGTAATTTATGAGGCTCTAATTCCGTGTCATGAAAGATGAGAGATAGTCGGGTGCAATGGGAAGCAAATTCTGGCCTCCATGGTATGTTCGTTCACTGCGATCATCCCTGGCGGTGGCTGGTCGGCACTTTCATCGAGGTCGCCCCATAAAAGTTGACATCCCGGGGCATCTTATATAAGCGACGGAGGAACGACGATTCTGCGTCGAACGTAAATCGAATCGATATTTTTTGTGAGAGGCCGCAAAATCCGACCTGATCGACTTAGATGTGGCTCGTGTCGCCAGGACGGAGCTCGCGCCCACAGAAGAATGATAATTGAAGACACGCTCAAAGGCTCCATAGTCTCGGGCCAGGGCAGAGGGACCCATGGACACCATCCTCTCCGATGCGGCAGAATGGAGAGGGCTAAGATTCAGAATGGGGAGATGAATAATTTCCTCCAATTCTGCCAAAAATTGCTCATCGTCATTATCTCCATCACCCCGATTATCACCTGAGGCACCAACAGATGGGGATACCCCTACATTGACAGCAGCAGAGCTAGAGCCATGGTGGAGGCGGAGCTGAGCTATAATGATTTGTCCTCGTTCGAGGACAATCTCAATATACGAGGTACGTTGCGAAGAATCTGCAACTACCTGCGATATGTGGGCTATCGTGATATCTTCCTTTCATTCACGAATACTCGATTAAGTCTTGAACTTGATGAAGTGTCTATTCAAATAACTTAATCATATTATCTCTAATCACTAATTATCAAGTAAATCACACTTAGCCACAAAGTCTAAGCTAATGCGCGTCGACCGATGACTTAGATCCAATTATGACGAGAAGATGAGTATTCTCTCTAAATCCACATTGAGGAATGAATCTTATTCTTGGCTCAACTACCACGCACATGCATTTCGTGATGAACCCAATTCAAGCCATATCTACCCATGGAAGGGTTCAAGCGTCGATCATGGTCAAAGTTCATCACTCCACACATGTCGTGCGTATTGACCTCAAGTCAAAGGAGTATCACGTCGCTCACACTAATCGAGACACCCGTAGACACATGTATTGTGGAATTACATCAAACGGTTTCTCGGATAGGTATACCAATACCCTCGAAGGTATCTGTGCATCCATCATGAGATACCTAGTATCTCGTAGTAAGTGAGATCTTACTACACTCTCTAAGAGTATGATGCAGATCGCACAACAATCTCAATTGCATCATCAATATCCCATTCTTGATGATCCTTAATCGGGGCTATTTGAGAACCAATCTTAAGTCATCTGAGGTCTCACATCCTCAATGACAACAGTGGTTCATGGGAACACATATAAGAATAAATGCAAACAATCAAACATAATATTTGAATAGGTATATTGCCATACGTTAATATTAAATGGATAATAATATTAAATCAAACTGAATATCATCGAGTATTATGTCCTTACAATAGATTGTCTCTAGGACACTAACACTAACAGTTAACAGAGTAGACAAGATTGAAGACTTCTCTTCATCTGTTTAGAAGAAACTAGATGTTGTTGATAAGGCTAAAAACCTCAAACTAGCGAATAGATTAGAAGTTAAGGAAGATGCAGAAGCAGAAGCTCAAACCAGGAAACAACTGAAAGGTAAACAAGTGAAAAAACCTGTTTAGAAGTTGTTACCAGGTCACAAATGTAGATGACCAAAGAACAAATCAGAGAACATGAAGAGCAAGCCAGGAGAAGGAAAGTAATGGATGAAGCCATCAAAAGGAAGAAACTCCTGGAAGCAGCCGGATTGAGCAGAACCTATGTCAGGCGACAGAGGAAGAAGGCAGCTGCAGCAGAAGAGATTGACTGGAAAGAACGAGCCTTGCCTGCTCCGGTATTAAGTTTTTTGGTATGCCGTCAGGACCTGGTTCGAGAATGGAACAGGATCAAGGTTGACTGGCTGAACGATGTCTACATTCTTCAGAAGATACCAGAAGAAGAAGACCAAGGCAAGTTCGATGCTGAATTTTTAAACTGGTTGGAGACTAAGTATGAGGACTTCTACCAAGTGGTGATGTATGAGGGCGAGACTATGACGCTAGTGCCAACTGCACCAAGATCAGAACCGATGATCCCACCACTCAGACCCAATCAGTCATTCGACCCAGTTGCCTTCAAGAAATTGTTATATGACTTTGCTGACAGAGGAGACATCATTGAAGAAGATAGGCTTAGAGGCCTCCTGAAGAGGATGTACAAGATCTTCCACATTCCTTCAAGTCAGAGGACAATTGTGTTGTAAGTTTTGTGTTGATCAGAAGACGTTGTTAGGATCCGATAGTTAGGGTTCCTGCTCCTTCATATGTACTTATAATATTTCTCATATCATGAATGAAATGCAGTACCTTTTCTGATCTTAAGACAACATCTCATTGTCTTCTAATTTTTGTGTTTGTGTTCTTTACATTTCAGTTATCTGTTTTTCTGTTTAATGTTTTGGTTCCATCAAAAAGGGGGAAATTGTTGGGAAATTTGTAGTTTTGATGGAAGTTCCAAAATAGATGTAATAGGACCAGTCATACCTGTTAGCTGACTGATGAACTAGAAATCAGAATAGGATGACCAGCTGAGATGTATTGACAGCTGATGTAATAGATAGGTCACATATTGAGAGGGAACTCGATATGTATATGTTAAGTCTTGAAGAAGATCAGAAGATCAGATTAGTCAGATGATCAGAAGAGATATCAAGCAGAAGACTCAGAAGACTTGAGGATCAGAAGACTAGAACATAACAAGACCAGAAGACCTTCGGAAGACCTACAGTAGATAATGTCAGAAGATTCAGTAAGTTGAGCTAAGACAACTTACATCAGAAGATTCAACAAGGTAGACTGATAGTCTGAACTGATCAGGTCAGTTCAATCAGGTGGCAATCAAGTGTCAACCTAAGACATATGAATCGATTAGACAATCAGAATAAGCAAGAATGAAGACTGACAAGCATCTAATAAGTGTACTTATCAACCAACGAGAGATCAATACGTATGTACGGAACTGATAAAGATGGGATATGAAGCTTTAGAGTTCAACGACTAGAAAGGACAAGTTAATACATGTTGGGGTTATACTGGAAATTATGCTTTTTACTTTATATAACTAGACTGAATTTCTGTCTTATTTGCTGAAATAAATTATATATCACTGTTGCTTTAAATATCATTGAATGTTACATATATTTACTGCATAACTGTTCAAATAATTAGTACGTGTTACATTGTAGTTAATTTAGTGATATCAGATCACAGAAGACTAAATTAACAGTCCCTTGTAACTAAAAGTATAGAAGCCACAACCTAGATGGAAATGAACAATCCATCGTGAAAGGTTGAAGTGTAAGGCTCAGATTGACTTGTCTTGACAAGGAGATTGCACTAGTGCATTATGATGCGCTGAAGATGACATATAGGAGGATAAATTCTTCAGTACTGAATATAGAAG
The DNA here is from genome assembly GCA_037126765.1 of Stenogyne calaminthoides. Lineage (NCBI taxonomy): Eukaryota > Viridiplantae > Streptophyta > Magnoliopsida > Lamiales > Lamiaceae > Stenogyne > Stenogyne calaminthoides. Next base: position 21,073,923 of record JBBCBC010000014.1, on the reverse strand, counting down.
AATTAGACCACAGTGGTTAGTCATTTCTTAATCATTGTCCCGTAAATAGGATCGTGTGGAATTAATAACTATTGCTTTGACTTATGATGGGTAGAGAATCAATGTGATTCAATACCTTGTATCTTGGGCAATATTATTAGTTACATGACGATTGCTAAGATTTAATACGGAGAATCGGTGTGCAAGTGCATCTTGTTTGATTTGTCCCTTTGGGAGGCTCAGAAGTTTTATCATACTAAATCTTGCAAGAGGAATTAGTTTCCGGTATGGATAATAATGTTGAGTCGTTCCTGAACCAAGGAAAAAGATATTAATTAATGTGAAGCTATTTCAGTGGCTTAAATTAATTAATGGACTGGATAATCTTAAACACGGGAAATAATAACCGGGAGTCATATTAACTGTAATATGGGTTAAGATGGATAGTGCAATATTAATTATGTAGTGGGATTAATTAATATTTATGGACTTGAATAATATTGTGGCTCACTATTGGAAATTCAAGGTCCAATAGAAGGTCCAATCATAATTCTCCTAAAGGCCCCTCAAGTAGCCCAAAGATAAAGTCCAATAACTTAAAAAGGTGTTTAAAATTAAATAAAATAGAATTAATGACTCTAAGGTACAAAAAATAGAGTCTTGTGACTCTAAGGTACAAAAATTTTGGGTAGTGACTATAAGGTACAAAATGAGACAATTTTATCCCTAGAGTCAATTTTTATTACAATTATACCCACTACTACACATTTTAGCTTGGAGAGCTCTACTTGGACAGACCCTTTTAGAAAGAGCTCTCCAAAATCGACCTTGGAGAGCGGTTTTTAATTAAAAAAAATTAAAAAGTGGTTTGAAACCGCTCTCCAAGAGAGAGCGGTTCAGAACCGCTCTGCAAGTCATCAACAATGCGGTTTATAACCACTCTTCAAGTGAGAGAGCTTGGAATGTGGTTCAGAACCACTCTGCAAGAGAGAGCGGTTCCGAACCGCTCTGTCAGGAGGCAGCCCTAGCGATATATATATATGTTGTGTTCGATATAATAATCCAGGATTAATCGAACACGTAAGAGCTACACGTGTAATATTTATTAAAATAATCATGCCCAATGGACAAGTATTCGCTACTCAGATCAGGAAAGAGGAATTAAATGAGCCAAGTCAAAAAGACTCAGACATCCTGAAAGGCTCAGATATCCTGAGGGTCAGTATGCTCGCAAACTCGAGATATCCCGAAAAGACTCGATATATCACGAGGGTCAAGATGCTCGCAATTTCGAGATATCTGAAAGACTCAGATATCCTGAGGGTCAGTATGCTAGCAGCACAACATTCTGAAAACTCAGGCATCCTGAAAGGTCAGAGTGCTCGGCACTCGATATCCCAAGACCAACATCCCGAGGGCGCGCAGTGCTTTCGAGGAGGACAAGATTCCAAAGATAAAACCACATGGTTAAAAGGGCGAACAAAGCATCCAACCGAGCAAAAGATTAATTTGGACGACCAAAAAGATGCCTTGTAGACAAGCAAAAGCGAAGATCAATCTAGAAGACGGAGTTGGAAAAATGGCCGTATCACAAGAGTTCTTGCATGGCCCGGAGTTTCCAGCTCATGCTTGCCAACCCAGCTCATGCTTGTCGGAGTGCTATAAAAGGAAGAAAAAAGAAGAAGAGAGGGGTTTAGAGAAATTTCCCAGAAAAAGTTATACCCACACAAGAAATTCTCCAGAGAGGTGAGGAACAGAAAAATCCGAGTGATTATCCACACATACAGAAACCCTAGCACTCATATGCTAACTCTCCAAATTATCTTCATCTTTAATGATTCATCTTCATAAGGTGTATCAAATATTGTACGTGTAAAGCTCGCAATACCACATCCTGGCTTGGTATGCCCCCAGAGTAGTCATATCCTGACGAACTGGGTCAACAAATTCTTCTTATTTACAGTTTATTTTACACGTTCATGTTTTGTTTGTGAGTCGTTCCCAAATTAGCCACATCATATTCCTCTAATAAAATGACTCGCGATAATTGGCGCTAGAAGGAGGGTACTTCACCAAGAAACCAACCCATACACAAACCCTTAGTTAGCCGAGGCAGAAAAAAGAAATATAATGCCTCAATCTAGGAACACACAAACAGAGAGGTCGGGGCAAAGTCGACCTCATGACCGGAAAGAGGTTCAGCGCCAGCCTCATAAAGATCAGGGAATGGAGACCATCAATCTTGAGGATATTGCTAATGATCAGGCGGCCACAACCAGGGCCATCACTTTCTTGTTGCGAGCACAGAAAGAGAGGGCCGAAAAAGAGTTGGCTAAGTTAGCAACTCAAGAATATGAAGAACGACACTCGCGTACACCTGATAGCGAGCAAGTTAAAAAGAAAACTCTCGGCGGGCGAAGAAAAAAAGCCGATGATACGTCGATGATGAATGTTTCAAGGGTCTAGACCATCAGCGTTTGGACGTTTAAGGCTCTCCGCCAAAGACCGAATCGGCAATAATAGACTGCAGGATCCAGGAAAGGAACAGCCAATAAAAATGCCCTCACATTCAGATCTTCATGATCATCCGCAAGCCGAACAAAAATCGGCGGGAACAAAATTATCTATCCATCATCGATTGGGTAGTCAAGCACGAACTTGGAAAGGGGGACTGCCCCATCACGAGCATGACCCACTGGGTCCTCATGATGGGAAACAACCCCGATCCAAGTCTGTCAGTTCCACAAAATTTGCAGAAATGCAGAAAGCCATCGAGGGATTACAGGCCGACCTGGCCGCGACAAAGGCAACCCTCGAGCGAGCACAATACCATGCTCGCCATTGTCACCGGCGATCATGGAGGCCGAAATACAAGAGAAATTGGCGAAGTTCCGACCGCCAATTTCCATGTTCGATGTTAGTCTGACCCTCATGTCCATCTCAGCAAATACACAGACTTTATGATCGCGATGGGGGCCACAGACGCAACGCAGTGCCGATCATTCCCCATGACTTTGGGTGATCAGGCACATAGATGGTTTTCTACTTTGCCCGCTGCATCTATCACATCTTTCGCTCAATTGGGACAACAATTTCTATCCCACTTTTCATCCATGTGTGCTCGCCCCATGCCAAAACAAAGGTTGGTGCATTTTTCCCAACTAAAAGGTGAGTCTGATCGAGCATACATTGAAAGATTTGATAAATGTTTGTATGATGGGGCCCCAGTCGAAGAGGATGCCAAGATCCTCACGGTGGTCGGGGGCTTGACCCTGAATACTGACATGTGGAAGGCCATGCACCAAGAATGGCCGAACACATACTCAGAATTCCGAGAGCGAGCGGCCAAAATTATAGCCATGCAAGATTTACTCGCCCAATCACGATTGGGTCAGGAACCTACAGCTAGGAAAGTTTTCTGGAAGAAAGTGATGAATGAAGGGGGGTACAAACCCCCAGGCTCTTTCAAACCATTTGAAGAAAGAGCAGAAGCAAACGCCCTGCGAAGTCTTTTGGGCATTTCGGCGGAAACAATCTTTAACCAAATCAGAGATCGGGACATGTTGGATAGGCCGAGAAGAATCATAATGGACAAGTATCAACTTAATGCTTCCAAATATTGTAACTATCACGAGTACATCGGGCACAATACAGAAGATTGTTGCGATTTACTCCGCCAACTTTGGAAGTTATACGAAGATAATCGTCTTACCCAATTCTTAAAAAAGCTAGCGAGCAGAGACTCTCAAACAGAAAAAATAGAAGATCAAAGGGGTAAGCGAAAAGCCGAACAAACATCTGACAGTGATCCCGAGGAATCACGTAAGAGGTCTGAGTTACCTAAAAGAGGGCCTCCTACTGTGGGAAGAGGTCGAGAAAGTCAAGAGATTCACATGATACGTCCTAAATATGGTCCAGTGGGTGGATGTTACCAGGCACCAACATTATCGAACAGACGAAAAAAGATGGAGATGCGTGCCATGCAAAGCATCCATCAAGTGAAGGTGGCGAGCACATCAGCTAGCACGCCACCCTCTCACCAAATTATGTTTTCAGAAGACGATCTCGACGGAATCATAACTCCCCACAATGACTCCTTAACCATCAGTGCTCAACTCCTCGGGTTGAAGGTGCACCACCTCCTGGTTGACACCGGATCTTATGCGAACATTTTGTTCGTCAACACCCTTCACCAGATGGAAAAGCAAGTTGGGGACTTGAGCAGTTATATTGAACCGTGTGATCATACCATAATGGGTTTTGGAGAATCTGTAACCCGACCCTATGGCATGATTAGGTTAGGAGTCGAGTTAGAATCAACTCTGAATCCGGACATCCGACGAACTAGAATGCTAGATTTTGTAATCGTCGATGCTCTGTCTACTTATAACGGGTTTCTAGGTCGCCCGTTTATTCAAGAATTTAAAGTGTCCTGTTCTACGTATTACTACTGTGTTAAATTCCCAACACAAGATGGAACAGGTAGCGTAAAAGGAGATCAGAAGAAAGCTCGAGATTATTTGCTATCATGTGCACCAGAAAGACAAAATGTCGTCAACATGATGGAGCAAACATGGGAGATTGGTGAGTCAAGCCAGAGAGCAAATGCCTCGCCAAAATATCTTTCGACGAACATAAGTTTAACGAGCATAGCTCCCCGCGCGAACACAGAGTCCGGGGTGGCAACTCATGCCCCAGATCTCCTAAATCAAATGAATATTGACCCACCAAACGAGCATACGGACCTAGAACGTCGCATAGGTTTTGAACCCATGGAGGTTGATGACGAGCACCGGGGGTCCGTTCAAGATCCTCGATGGAAGCAAAAAAGAAAGCGAGCAACACCTTTCGAACAACTAGAGCCTATCAACATCGACCCGAACAGACCTGACTTAGAAGTGTTCGTTGGTTCATAATTACCTGAACCAATTCTAACAGAAATGATTGCTTATCTTCAAGCAAACTTGGATGTGTTCGCATGGTCGCACGAGGACATGGTTGGGATTGATCCAAGACATGCATGCCACTCCCTCAACCTTGATCCAATACAAACTCCAGTTATCCAGAAGCGCAGAAAGTTTAGTCCAGAAAAGTATGCGGTAATGAATAGTGAAATCAAAAAGTTGCTCGACAACAAACTGATTCGAGAGGTGAAATGCCCAAGATGGCTTGCGAACCCTATGCTCGTTTGCAAGTCCAATGGATCTTGGAGACTATATATTGATTTCACTGATTTAAACAAGGCATGTCCGAAAGATAACTTCCCGATGCCGCATATCGATTATTTGGTTGATAATACAGCAGGCCATGAACTCATGACTTTCATGGATGCATTTGCTGGTTATCATCAAATACCTATGCATCCGGACGATCAAAAGAATACGGCATTCTGCAGGGAAAAGAATATGTACTGTTGGCAACGCATGCCATTCGAATTAAAGAATGCCGGTGCAACATATCAACGTTTGGTGAACAAAATGTTCGACGAACACATCGACCGAACAATTGAGGTTTATATTGATGATATTGTGGTAGAGAGCGAACATAAGGAAGACCACATCATCCACCTCGCACAAACGTTTGATATACTCAGGGAGTACAACATGAAGCTAAATCCGAAGAAATGCAGCTTTGGGGTTCACTCAGGAAAATTCCTCGGACATATGGTCAGTCAATGAGGGATAGAAGCGAACCCATCAAAGATTTAAGCCATGCTCGATATGCAGGCCCCCAGAAGTGTAAAAGAGGTCCAAAAGTTAACCGGACGTTTAGCTTCCGTAAGCCGGTTTATATCACGAACTGGAGACAAATGCAAACCTTTCTTTGATACATTAAAGAAAGGGAAATTCCAGTGGACCGAGCATTGCCAAAATGCATTCGAATCATTGAAGCAGTACCTTGCAGACACTCAGACACTGTCTAAGCCTGTCCCAGGCGAACAACTCTATATGTATCTTGCTGCATCCGAACATGCAATCAGTGTTGTGCTCGTACGAGCAGAAGGGACCATACACTTGCCCATTTACTATGTAAGCCAAGTGCTTAAGGAAGCCGAGCTCCGGTACCCTCCATTGGAAAAATTAGCATATGCTCTCGTAATGAGTGTTCAAAAATTGCGACCATACTTTTTCGATCACTCAGTCGAGGTACTGACCACCTTCCCATTACGCCAAGTCCTCCACCGACCAGATACTGCAGGCAGATTACTCAAGTGGGCGGTGGAGTTAGGACAATTTGGCATTACGTTCGCCCCACGAACAGCAATGAAGGGCCAAGCTATGGCCGATTTCATGGTCGAGTTGACATATCCACAAATGCCCGAAAAAGCTATCGATCAACCATGGCATATGTATGTTGATGGATCATCAACAAGTTCAAGAGCCAGAGCAGGCGTAGTCCTCATCAGCCCGACCAGACAAACATTCACAACAGCCATCCGTTTTGATTTCCCAGCTACAAATAATGAAGCCGAATATGAAGCTTTGATCGCTGGACTACAGATGGAAATGACAATGGGAATTCAGAGGCTGATGATTTACAGTGATTCTCAGATAATCGTTTATCAAGTAACAGGCGAGTACGAGGCCCGAGGCGAACAAATGGTACAATATCAGCAACTAGCAAAAGAGTTGCTCGGGCATTTCGAACAAGTTTTCATAGAACAATTACCACGATTGGGTAATTTGTTCGCTGATGCTTTGGCACGCCTGGCAACAGCAGAAGGAGTGACGAACACAACGGACATTGTGGTCGTCACAACTTGATCGCCATCAGTTCCCAGAGCTATGATCGCTCAAGTGACAAGCGAACAAGAAACTTGGATGACTCCAATTCTGAGTTACTTACAAAAGGGACTTCTCCCTAAAAATAAGGCCCAAGCTACTCGCCTCAGATTACAATATGCTCGTTATACTATCATAGACGAGCATTTGTACAAAAGAAGCTTCTCACTTCCACTGTTGAAATGTATTACTCCTGAAGAAGGTCGTGTACTTCTGGAACAAATCCATGAAGGAGTATGCGGAAATCATACAGGTGGGCTTGTCCTGGCACATAAAATAATCAGACAAGGTTATTACTGGCCAACCCTCAAAAAAGATTCGCTCGCGTATGCTCGCGCGTGCCACAGGTGCCAGGTACATGCTCCACTTATTCATAGCCCACCTGAAGAATTAGTGTCAGTCTATAGTCCATGGCCATTTGCTAAATGGGGGATCGATTTGATCGGCCCATTTCCTACTGGCACGTCGGGAGTAAAATTTTTTGTGGTTGCCGTTGATTACTATACTAAATGGGCAGAAGCCGAGGCCATTGTCAAAATCACAGAACAAAGAATGTGGAACTTTGTTTGGAAAAGTATCATTTGTCGATTTGGGCTTCCCCAATCATTAGTAACTAATAACGGCAAACAATTCGATGGAAGTGAATTCAGACATAATTGTGCTCGCTGGGGCATAAAAAAGCATTACTCAACTCAGTATTATCCCCAGTCAAACGGACAAGTTAAAGCCGTTAATAAAATTATCAAGCATACCCTCAAGGCTAGACTTGATAATTCCAAGGGGGGAGGATGGGCTGAAGAGTTGCCTGAAATATTATGGGCCTATCGAACAACTTTCAAAACATCAACTGCGGAGACCCCGTTTGCCTTGGCATTTGGTGCGGAAGCTGTTATACCCGTAGAAATCAAGATTCCAAGTCACCGAACAATGACTTTTGGAGAGCACATCAATGACCAGGCGCTCGCCCTGAGTGCAGACCTGTTGGAAGAAAGAAGGACGGAGGCTGATTTCAAGAATGCCATGTACAAAAAGAGATCAGAGAAGTTCTACAACTCCAAAGTCCGAACACGCAGGTTCAATGTGGGCGAGCTGGTTTTAAGATGAGCAACGGGGGTATCAAGTGGTGTGTTCGACCGAGCATGGGAAGGTCCGTTCAGAGTTACAGAACATTTGCTAAACGGGGCATATGACTTGGAAGACCTGAATGGAGTCCCATTGTCCTACTCGTGGAATGCGTCAAATTTGAAAAAATATTATCAATAATTGCGAGCACAGTTGGCCGAACAAAGTTGACCACACAGCTGAAGCGAGCATAGTCGGCCGAACAAAGGTGTCCTCACAGCTGAAGCGATCATAGTTGGCCGAACATAATTGCTGAGGTACATGAAACGAACACAAGTGGCCGAACATAATCAGCCGTTCAGTTGAAACGAGTAGGACAATCCTGAAAGAAGAATACATTATGTTCGACACATATCTTCAGGAAAGAAATGCTGGCCAGCACTATCGACAGACAGAAGATACGTGTCAGAACGAGTTGTCAACAGAAGATACGTATCATAACGAGTTGACAAGTGGTGGCAACCAAGCAGGGATGAGTCAATCTTTAAGCAAGAGCTGGCAAAAAGCTGAACAGATGTCAAAAGGGGGAGCAAAAGTAAGAGTGCCAGCACCAGCTAGCTATGACAGCACTAGCTTGGGATAGTTCTATAAATAGGGGCATACTGATAGCTGAGAAAAGCAGAGAAAAAAAAGAAGATGAAGAAGAAAGGAAAAATATTACAATTCTCAGAAGGAAGTCGGTTTAGTATGCCCCCAAACATAGAAGAATCCAGCTCTCGATTCAGCAAACATTCAGCTGAGTCGAGCATCTGTCCTGATACGAGTCTTTTACCCCATATATATTACGAGCACAGGTTGAAGCTCGTTGCCGGACTCAAGATGCTCGGCAGAGTCATGATTGCCACTCCACGTTACTCACTACTTATGCAGTAGTAAGTCACTAGTCCCCTATGCATCCCCAAAATCTCCTCCGAAGGGGAGGGATGTCATGTGTTCGTTAAGCAACAAAGGACGATGCTTAGGCATCTATTGAAGGGGACGGAATGGTGCGAGCTGAACATTTTGCTCACACCTGATATAGGCGAGCAGGCATGCTCGCCACATGCTCATGTCCACAGCCTCCCGCATAATCACAGCCTGTCCAGGAGGGACAAAAGCTTATGATGCTGCTGCTTGAGCATGTTACTGAAGAAGGGTAGACAGGATGATGTGCCACATCCTTGTCAACATCAATTCTGCAGACAAGGTGAGGCTAGTTCGTGTCTACTCAAGACAAGGTTTAAATTCAAAACCCTAGTCTGATATCTATAGTTGTGTAATAGATAGTCTTCTTCAAATATGAAGGTTGTAATAGAATACAAAGTGTTGCAAAAAGAAAAAAAATATGTATTTTTGTTCGCTAAGATTTTCTAGTTCAAGCCTATTTGAGGTCGCACCTGCTTCGGGACGTACCTTAACAAAGACGAACGAGCACAAGTCTATGTTCACCGACGAACGAGTTCAGACTCGATTCCCCGCAGAAAAAGCGAGTAATGGGTACGCATTCGCAAAAGACGACTCGTACTTACAGATACCCGTAGCGCGAGCGGGTGATGAGTGCGGGGTCGCAGCTAAATAAGACGGCCCTAGTACGAAGTGATCGCACCTAAATAAGACGATCGCAAACCAAGAAAGGGGGGGTTCATAAAGTAACCCATCTGGTCGCACCTAAATAAGACGATCAACCGATTGCAACGTCAATAAGACAATCAAAACCGAAAAAAGTCAGGAGCGGGCGTAGGCAAACCCAATGTTCGAATTATTCAGAAGAAAAGGGGCAAAAACTGGAAAGCAACAAAGCGAACATAAAGCAACAAAGCAAACATCAAGCAACACAAGTATCAATCATTTATCAACAACCACATTCATCCTCAACAACAATCAGGTTAGAGGAAACAGTTCAATATGCAATTCAACCATTCAGTTTCAAAAGTGTTCGAACAAAAGAGAAGAAGTTAGCAAAAAATTACAAGTATGGGAGACATTGTTCGAACAAAAGACGAAGAAGACAAAAAATTACACAACAAATGTCCAACAAAACAGAAACTATACTAAGGAGCAAATTCATAATTGGGGGTGGACGGGAGAGAGATGTCGAACAAATCGTGCTCAGTCCCCTCAGCAATAACTCCTTTAGTATGGTCAGGTACCAAATGTTCTCCAGGTGGTACATTATGCTCGGTCACAGGAGGTCCCCTTTGCTCGGCCTGCACCTGATCGGGCCCGGACTCAGTTTGGAGATTTTGGCCAGCAACACCAGCAGTATTCACGTTTGAGCCATCTTCCTCATCCAGAATAGGATCATCAACTTTGATCCCTTCAGAAAGAATGGAGAAGTCGCACAGATCTTTCAAATCTGACATTGGAAGGTTGCGATCCGGTGGGTTGTCGATTAGGTACAGCTGAAAACTGGATATAAGAGGGGTAATTTGTTCGCCGTTGGATGCATGGCGAACAGACCGGATAGCATCGGCGAAGGCACAAATGTAGGAGAAGTTGGACATGGAATCAACATACTCATCATCGTGCAGCTTCGAATTTTCGAGACCCAAACGAGTGTTGGTCTCCTCAGCAATGATGAGCTGTTGGCCAAGCGCGTCCCTCTCACTTTCCTTGGCCTCGACGCCAGCTCGGAGTTTACGAAGCTCAACATTCATTTCCTCCTGAGCTCTTCGTATACTGGCCACCTCCTCCTGAGAGTGATTCAGTTCCTCCTTTGCCTGGCGAGCATCCTCCTGAGCCAGGCGAGCATTTTCCTGAACTTGGCTAGCATTTTCCCCGAGCTCGGCGAGCATCGGCTTGTCTTGAAAGCCTCGTCCCTGAGCCAACCTCGCTTCATCCCGAGTCCTGCTCACCGCCCACCCTTTTCTTCGGTTCTGATCAAAGCCAAGTAGTTGGCATGGAGGTTGGCGGACTCAAAGATAGGCTTTCTCAAGGACGACCATAGATTGGCCCCAAGTACTGCACCTGACGATATTTTCCAGGGAGTGGGACCAGTAGTGGACTCTTCCAAATTTCGGGTATTCCATGCTCGAACGAGAGTCCGCAAGCTTTTCAAACATGTTCTGGAATGCCCGGAACCTTGCGAACACTCGGCGAGCAGAAGTAGTTTTTCAGATTGGGCATCAAGGGCGCCAACCTGCTCAACCTACATATACACCCGAGCGAATAAATATGAAAAAAGCGAACAAAATTAACCAAAGCAGAAGCAAAGCGAACAAAATGTACCTGTTCACACGAGCTGGATCCCATCTGTTGGGATATTTTAGTTTTGATGAATTATGCCAAAACATTATCAACTTGTGTTTTTGAAGTTAATCTACAGATAACAAGTTGAGGGGGAACGAGAGAACAGATTGAGGGGGAACTCACAAAATCGATTTAAGATGATCAAGATCAAAGTAGGTCAGCAGATTTAGACCGATCGAGATCAGATGAGTAAGAAGAGTTCCGGAGTCAACTGATGAGCTGAGCAAAATAAGAAGAAAAGATAAGCTAAGCCAGCTGATCAGAAGAATCAGAAGGTCAAAAGATCAGATGACCAGAATCGACTGATCAAGACCGGATCGATGACGGATGACTGATCGAAGACCGGATCAGATGACCAGATGACCAGAAGATCAGAAGAAAAGGTTGCAGATCAGAAGAGGAGCAGATGAGACTGATCGAGATCAGACGTGATCGAGATCAGATATGAAGATGAGCAGATGATCAAGATCAGACGTGATTGAGATCAGATGTGCTAAACTGATATGCTAACCTAATATGCTAACCTGATGTACTAATCTGATGCAGATAAACTGATATGTTAACCCGATGCAATGCCGATCGATAATGTGAAATGATCGATCAAAGCGAGAAGAAATCGATATCGAAAAAATCGTAAATCAAGATACCGATCAAAGTAGAAGTCATCGTAAGAGAAGTCATCTAAAGTCATATTCACCGAGAATCGAACGCCGATGATGATCGCTAGCTCGAAAAGTGACTGAGGGTCGATTGTCCGAAGATTAAGAACCGAACTCACCACTGAAAGTGTCAATATATACTGGATCGATAAGGTCCATCAAGAGAAGTCCGATGAATCAAGAATCTCGAGTCCCCAAGGAAGCCTCGAAGTTCAAGAAGCCGAGGATCGAGCAAACCGAGACTCGTAAGATCCTCAAGATTATATCCGTTAGATTCAAATTGACGTGGACCAATGAGAGGAAGACAACCACCGAAAAAGTCGCAAAGAAGTTACGAGAATAGTATGGATTTGAATGTAACTCCTTCCAATGGTATATTCAAATCCACACTATAAATACAAGCTCTTCCCCTCATTATCAAAAGTGGAGAATATGCAAAAAGATCTTTGCAGAGCCAAGTGCCTTATATTCAAGCATTCCCACCATAGAACACGTAAAAAAAAAATACACGATATATTCAAGAAGTGTTCTACCCAGATCTAAGCATAAATGTCTTATCCTAAGCTTAGAGAGATTTTCCCAACCTTAGCATTGAGGCTAAACAAATGTAAGGAAAAACCTCACCATAGTTGGAAACCAAACAAACCTTACCCAAACCAGTTGGTCGGTTAAGTTTGTAGGTGAGTGTGAACTCGGTAAACATCTAGCAATCCCGAAAGGGTGGGTAGGCAATCCCGTGAGGGTGATAAGTCTCGTTTGAGTGTGAACTCAGTAAACATTTGTTGGGTGTTGGACTAACACGTTAAACTAAGTCCAGTTGGTTAAGTTGGTGCCCCTGATGATAGGGAAGAGTGGATGTAGGAGTTGGACTCGAACCACTACTATAAAATCGTGTTTTTATCTTGCTTTATGCTCTTACTTGTCATACGATTCGATTATAAGCAAAACAACACACATGAGCTTTAAAAGTGCAAAAATCTGTAATCACTCTGCCCTCACCCCTGTTTTATATGCATCGAATTGAAATGTTTGCTTCCGCACGCGCAAAATGGGTTTTCCCTTCGGACCTCACAGTGGTATCAAAGCGGGAGTTCTAAAGTTCACTAATTTCAAAGTGAACACCTGAACTGATCTATTTTTTAAAAGAAAACCCATTTCTTTAAAATATATATATTTTAAATGTTTTGGCGTCATTATCAAAATGGGGGAAATTGTTGGGATATTTTAGTTTTGATGAATTATGCCAAAACATTATCAACTTGTGTTTTTGAAGTTAATATACAGATAACAAGTTGAGGGGGAACGAGAGAACAGATTGAGGGGAACTCACAAAATCGCATTTAAGATGATCGAGATCAAAGCAGGTCAGAGATTTAGACCGACGAGATCGATGAGTAAAAAGAGTTCCGAGTCAACCGATGAGCCGAAAGCAAAATCGTAAGAAAAGATAAGCTAGGCCACCGATCGTAAGAATCAAAAGGTCAAAAGATCAGATGACCAGAACTGACCTGATCAGAAGACCAGATCAGATGACCAAATGACCAGAAGATCAGAAGAAAAGGTTGCAGATGAGACTGATCAAGATCAGACGTGATCGAGATCAGATATGAAGATGAGCAGACGATCATGATCAGACGTGATTGAGATCGAGATGTGCTAAACCGATATGCTAACCTAATATGCTAACCTCGATGTACTAACTGATGCGATAAACCGATATGTCGACTGATGCAATATCGATCGATAATGAGCCGATCGATCAAAGTAGAAGAAATCGATATCGAAAACCGTAAATCAAGATACCAGATCGGCGAAAGTCATCGTAAGAGAAGTCATCTAAAAGTCATATTCACCGAGAATCGTAACGCCATTGATGATCAGTTAGAAAAAAGCTAGTGACTGAGGGTCGATTGTTCAAGACAGAAAGAATCGAACTCGGTCCACTGAGTGTCAAGATATACCCGACGATAAGGTCCATCAAGAGAAGTCTGTTGAATCAAGAATCCTGAGTCCCCAAGGAAGCCTGAGTTTGAAGCAGCTGAGGATCAGATAAACCTGGAGACTCAGAAAATCCTGAAGATTATATCCCTTAGATTCTGCTGACGTGGACCAATGAGAGGAAGACAACCAAATGAAAAGTCGCAAGAAGCTACAGAATAGTATGGATTTGAATGTAACTCCTTCCAACGGTAACATTCAAATCCACACTATAAATACAAGCTCTTCCCTCATTATCAGGTGTGGAGAATATGCAAAAGATGCTGCAGAGCCAAGTGCCTTATATTCAAGCATTCCCACCATAGAACACAGAAAAAGAAATACACGCATATAATCAAAAAGTGTTCTACCCTAGATCTAAGCATAAATGCCTTATCCTAAGCTTATAGAGATTTTCCCAACCTTAGCATTGAGGCTAAACAAATGTAAGGGAAAATCTCACCATAGTTGGAAACCAAACAAACCTTACCCAAACCAGTTGGTCGGTTAAGTTTGTAGGTGAGTGTGAACTCGGTAAACATCTAGCAATCCCGAAAGGGAGGGTAGGCAATCCCGTGAGGGTGATAAGTCCCGTTTTAGTGTGAACTTCATTAAACATCTATTTGGGTGTTGGACTAACACGTTAAACTAAGTCCAGTTGGTTAAGTTGGTGCCCCTGATGATAGGGAAGAGTGGATGTAGGAGTTGGACTCCGAGCCACTATAAAATCGTGTGTTCTTTACTGCTTTATGCTCTTACTTGTCATACGCATTCGATTATAAGCAAAACAACACACATGAGCTTTAAAAGTGCAAAAATCTGTAATCACTCTGCCCTCACCCCTGTTTTATATGCATCGAATTGAAATGTTTGCTTCAGCACGCGCAAAATGGGTTTTTCCTCCGGGACCTCACAGTGGTATCAAAGCGGGAGTTCTAAAGTTCACTAATTTCAAAGTGAACACCTGAACTGATCTATTTTTTAAAAGAAAACTCGTTTCTTTAAAATGTATATATTTTAAATGTTTTGGCGTCATTATCAAAAAGGGGGAAATTGTTGGGATATTTTAGTTTTGATGAATTATGCCAAAACATTATCAACTTGTGTTTTTGAAGTTAATCTACAGATAACAAGTTGAGGGGGAACGAGAGAACAGATTGAGGGGGAACTCACAAAATCAGACGAAGATGATCGAGATCAGGCGAGGCTGCAGACGAGACTGATCGAGATCAGATGAGTAAGAAGAGTTCCGGAGTCAACTGATGAGCTGAGCAAAATCAGAAGAAAAGATAAGCTAAGCCAGCTGATCAGAAGAATCAAAGGGTCAAAAGATCGATGACTGAATCGACCGATCGGAAGACCGCATCGGATGACCGGATGACCGTAAGATCGTAAGAAAAGGTTGCAGATCGAAGAGGAGCAGATGAGATCGACGAGATCGACGTGATCGAGATCGATATGAAGATGAGCAGATGATCAAGATCAGACGTGATTGAGATAAGATGTGCTAAACTGATATGCTAACCTAATATGCTAACCTGATGTACTAATCTGAGGCAGATAAACTGATATGCTGACCTGATGCAATACTGATCAGATAATGTGAGCCGATCGATCAAAGCGAGAAGAAATCGATATCGAAAACCGTAAACTGCGATACCGATCGCGCAGAAATCATCAGAATAGAAGTCATCTAAAGTCATATTCACTGAGAATCGTAACGCCGACGATGATCGCTAGCTGAAAAGTGCTAGTGACTGAGGGTCGATTGTTCGAAGACAGAAGAACTGAACTCGGGCCACCTTCGAGTGTCAAGATACCCGACGCATAAGGTCCATCAAGAGAAGTCTCTTTGAATCAAGAATCCTGAGTCCCCAAGGAAGCCTGAGTTCGAAGAAGCTGAGGATCAGAAAATCTGGAGACTCAGAAGATCCTGAAGATTATATCCGTTAGATTCAGCTGACGTGGACCAATGAGAGGAAGACAACCACCGAAAAGTCGCAAAGAAGTTCTGAGAATAGTATGGATTTGAATGTAACTCCTTCCAACGGTAACATTCAAATCCACACTATAAATACAAGCTCTTCCCTCATTATCAGGTGTGGAGAATATGCAAAAGATGCTGCAGAGCCAAGTGCCTTATATTTAAGCATTCCCACCATAGAACACAGAAAAAGAAATACACGCATATATTCAAGAAGTGTTCTACCCAAGATCTAAGCATAAATGTCTTATCCTAAGCTTAGAGAGATTTTCCCAGCCTTAGCATTGAGGCTAAACAAATGTAAGGGAAAATATCACCATAGTTGGAAACCAAACAAACCTTACCCAAACCAGTTGGTCGGTTAAGTTTGTAGGTGAGTGTGAACTCGGTAAACATCTAGCAATCCCGAAAGGGAGGGTAGGCAATCCCGTGAGGGTGATAAGTCCCGTTTGAGTGTGAACTCGGTAAACATTTGTTGGGTGTTGGACTAACACGTTAAACTAAGTCCAGTTGGTTAAGTTTGTGCCCCTGATGATAGGGAAGAGTGGATGTAGGAGTTGGACTCCGAACCACTATAAAATCGTGTGTTCTTTACTGCTTTATGCTCTTACTTGTCCTACGCATTCGATTATAAGCAAAACAACACACATGAGCTTTAAAAGTGCAAAAATCTGTAATCACTCTGCCCTCACCCCTGTTTTATATGCATCGAATTGAAATGTTTGCTTCCGCACGCGCAAAATGGGTTTTTCCTCCGGGACCTCACAATGGTATCAAAGCGGGAGTTCTAAAGTTCACTAATTTCAAAGTGAACACCTGAACTGGTCTATTTTTTAAAAGAAAACCCGTTTCTTTAAAATATATATATTTTAAATGTTTTGGCGTCATTATCAAAATGGGGGAAATTGTTGGGATATTTTAGTTTTGATGAATTAAGCCAAAACATTATCAACTTGTGTTTTTGAAGTTAATCTACAGATAACAAGTTGAGGGGGAACGAGAGAACAGATTGAGGGGGAACTCACAAAATCGCATTTAAGATGATCGAGATCGGTAGGTCATAGATGAGACTGATCTAGATCAGATGAGTAAGAAGAGTTCCGGAGTCAACTGATGAGCTGAGCAAAATCAGAAGAAAAGATAAGCTAAGCCAGCTGATCAGAAGAATCAAAAGGTCAAAAGATCAGATGACCAGAACTGACCTGATCAGAAGACCAGATCAGATGACCAAATGACCAGAAGATCAGAAGAAAAGGTTGCAGATCAGAAGAGGAAAGATGAGATCGACGAGATCGACGCGATCGAGATCGATATGAAGATGAGCGGATGATCAAGATCGACGTGATTGAGATCGATGTGCTAAACCGATATGCTAACCTAATATGATAACCTCGATGTACTAATCTCGATGCGATAAACCGATATGTCGACTGATGCAATATCGATCGATAATGAGCCGATCGATCAAAGCGAGAAGAAATCGATATCGAAACCGTAAATCAAGATACCGTGATCAAAGAGAAGTCATCAGAAGAGAAGTCATCTGAAGTCATATTCACTGAGAATCGTAACGCCGATGATGATCGCCAGCCCGAAAAGCTAGTGACCGATGGTCGATTGTTCGAAGATGAAGAATCGAACTCGGCCACCTCGAGTGTCAAGATACCCGACGTACAAGGTCCATCAAGAGAAGTCTGTTGAATCAAGAATCCTGAGTCCCCAAGGAAGCCTGAGTTTGAAGAAGCTGAGGATCAGATAAACCTGGAAACTCAGAAGATCCTGAAGATTATATCCGCGATTCAAATTCACGACGGGACCAATGAGAGGAAGACAACCAGCCTGGAAAAGCTGCAAGAAGCTACAGAATAGTATGGTTTTGAATGTAACTCCTTCCAACGGTAACATTCAAATCCACACTATAAATACAAGCTCTTCCCTCATTATCAGGTGTGGAGAATATGCAAAAGATGCTGCAGAGCCAAGTGCCTTATATTCAAGCATTCCCACCATAGAACACAGAAAAAGAAATACACGCATATATTCAAGAAGTGTTCTACCCTAGATCTAAGCATAAATGCC
Source organism: Stenogyne calaminthoides (assembly GCA_037126765.1). Lineage (NCBI taxonomy): Eukaryota > Viridiplantae > Streptophyta > Magnoliopsida > Lamiales > Lamiaceae > Stenogyne > Stenogyne calaminthoides. Next base: position 21,056,113 of record JBBCBC010000014.1, on the reverse strand, counting down.
TTATCCTAAGCTTAGAGAGATTTTCCCAACCTTAGCATTGAGGCTAAACAAATGTAAGGGAAAATCTCACCATAGTTGGAAACCAAACAAACCTTACCCAAACCAGTTGGTCGGTTAAGTTTGTAGGTGAGTGTGAACTCGGTAAACATCTAGCAATCCCGAAAGGGAGGGTAGGCAATCCCGTGAGGGTGATAAGTCCCGTTTGAGTGTGAACTCGGTAAACATCTGTTGGGTGTTGGACTAACACGTTAAACTAAGTCCAGTTGGTTAAGTTTGTGCCCCTGATGATAGGGAAGAGTGGATGTAGGAGTTGGACTCCGAACCACTATAAAATCGTGTGTTCTTTACTGCTTTATGCTCTTACTTGTCATACGCATTCGATTATAAGCAAAACAACACACATGAGCTTTAAAAGTGCAAAAATCTGTAATCACTCTGCCCTCACCCCTGTTTTATATGCATCGAATTGAAATGTTTGCTTCCGCACGCGCAAAATGGGTTTTTCCTCCGGGACCTCACACCATCCCAAGAATGATTTATCCTCAGGGGACCGGATCTCTGGATTCAACGGAGTCCATGATCGGGGTCCAGCAGGAGGTGGAGAAGATGTGCCAACCTCCATTTCAACGATTTGTGAAACTGGACCGACCACGGAGGCGGCCGCTCTGATCGCCTCGGCGATGGGGAGTCACCACCCCGGCGATCGATACTTTCGTCTGAGCCTATTCGCTCGGCATGCTCATTCGAGTTTGTTCGCTCGGCCCCTGCTTTCTGATTTCCACCCTCGGTCTCTTCGGCGACGGAGCTTGTTCGCTAGCCCCTTGCTCGGCCGAACGAGTACTCCTTTGCGCTCGGCTCGATTCCCCAGGGCCGAATGCGGATCAACTTGCCCTGCTCGCCTCTCCTCTGTTTGTTCGCTGAGCCTCCCTCGGCTGAATCGAGCAAGCTCCTCAGAGCTATTTTCTTGAGCCATCTCGGTGTGTTCGGATGTACTCCACGAAGAATGGTCACGGCGGGAAAAAAGTATAAACAAAATAATTCATTATGCACAAAAGGATAACAATGAGCAAAATGGCACAAAGCTTATACAAATAAAAGAGGCAATCCTTACGGTAGGATTAAAGAACAACAAGATGATGAGGAGGTACGAACAGACCTCCTTTCTTCCTCTGATCGGCGGTATTCAAAGTTCTCACAGATCATTCCAAGCGAGACTCCAGATCAATTTGCCAAACGCTGCTAAAATAGCCGTCGTTGGTCTCCTTATCCGTCCGCAAATTGGAATCCCCAAAATAAAGAAATGAGTTAAAATCGGTTCAAATCGAAGAACGAAAAGACACAAAATCACTTACTTCGTACACCCCGGTCGATGATGTCTAAACTAACGAAGCGTTTGGTTCGCTTCCAGAGGCCGGGCTCTTCCAATCGCCCCCAACGAACCAAATTTTTTCCTTCCAATCACTGATTTTGTTCGGCACATCCTCAATGATTTTGCACTTGGCATTAGCTTGCATGAACAACCACCCATGTTCGCCCCTCGGACGGGTCAAGTGCACTAATCGAGCAAGTTCAGCTGCTGAGGGATAGTATCTTGGCTTTATTTTGCCGAACAAAGTCAGGAAACTCATAATCATGTGCCACCCATTCGGCTTCAGCTGCGTGATGGTAATGTTTCATTCCACGAGCAAGTGGGTGATGGCCGGATGGAGGGGAAATCGAAGGCCAACTTCCATTGTGTCTAAATTCATAGCGACACAACCCTCAGGGGGTTGGTCGGCCCGCTCATCAGGACCCGGTGCCCAGAAAAAGACATCTTTAGGGGTTTCGTAATTCCTATGCAGTCGAGTGAGCATATCTGCATCAATTACGTTCGCTATCTTGCTCACTGGGTACTCATTTTCAACCCTAATCCTATGAGGTTGCTCGGGCCAATCAAAACTATAACGAGCATTATACTCGTTATATGTTGGACTATGAGGGACACCAACAGGTATATTAAGCTCAGAATTTTGCTCACCAACTACCCCTATATTCGATTCGGTTACATTTACAGCCATCAAAATTTCCCCCCTCACAACATCGTCATTCCTATCTACATTAACATTATTAACAGCCCTAGACCCAATTTGAATTTGGGGCAAAGAATTATCACTTGAATCGTCCGAAAAATTATTGCGGACCAAGTCCCTATCCAATTCATTTAGGACCTCGTCGGAATCGGAGGAAAGAACGGCAAACGGTTCGAACCCGAGACATTCCCTCAAGATTTAAGGCCGCCACGGGGATTCTAACGATGAGGGGGGGAAGAAGAGGAACTATGGTGGTCTGATTCTAGGGGAACAGAAGAGTTTGAACAAGAGGCCATAATCGCAATAAGAGAAAGAATGCAGCGGTTACCTGAGTAAAATTCTTCGCATGAATGATGAAGCCCTCGCCGGAAATTTTCAAACACAGAAAGATTGAAAGACAGAGGCAAAAAGAAGAAGGAAGGAGAAAAGGGTTTAAGGCGGAGAAACGAGGTATATATAAATATTGGATTCAATTTTGAAAATCCAAAGACGTAATCACTTAAACGACATCAACTATGGCCCAATAAAATTTTAACAGTCGGGCCCCCTGTTGAATACAAAGAGACCCGGCTGGGGGGTATTGTTGTGTTCGATATAATAATTCAGGATTAATCAAACACATAAGAGCGACACGTGTAATATTTATTAAAATAATCATGCCCAATGGACAAGTATTCGCTACTCAGATCGGAAAGAGGAATTAAATGAGCCAAGTTAAAAAGACTCAGACATCCTGAAAGGCTCAGATATCCTGAGGGTCAGTATGCTCGCAGCTCAGATATCCTGAAAGACTCAGATATCCTGAGGGTCAGTATGCTCGCAAGACTCGAGATATCCCGAAAGACTTCGATATTCTACGAGGGTCAAGATCTTTAGCAAAGACAACATTCTCAAAAACTCGAGCATCTGAAAGGTCAGAGTGCTCGGCACTCAGATATCCCGAAGACTCGAACATCCTGAGGGCGCAGTGTGCTCGAGGAGGACAGTATTCCAGCATAAAACTGACATGGTTAAAAGGGCGAACAAAGCATCCAACTGAGTAAAAGATTAATTTGGACGACCAAAAAGATGCCTTGTAGACAAACAAAAGCGAAGATCAATCTAGAAGACGGAGTTGGAAAATGGCCGTATCACAAGAGTTCTTGCATGGCCCGGAGTTTCCAGCTCATGCTTGCCAACCCAGCTCATGCTTGTCGGAGCGCTATAAAAGGAAGAAAAAAGAAGAAGAGAGGGGTTCAGAGAAATTTCCCGGAAAAAGTTATACCCACACAAGAAATTCTCCAGAGAGGTGAGGAACGGAAAAATTCGAGTGATTATCCACACATACAGAAACCCTAGCACTCATATGCTAACTCTCCAAATTATCTTCATCTGTAATTATTCATCTTCATAAGGTGTATCAAATATTGTACGTGTAAAGCTCGCAATACCACATCCTGGCTTGGTATGCCCCCAGAGTAGTCATTTCCTGACGAACTGGGTCAACAAATTCATCTTATTTACAGTTTATTTTACACGTGCATGTTTTGTTTGTGAGTCATTCCCAAATTAGCCACATCATATTCCTCTAATAAAACGACTCGCGACAATATATACAGATAGTTCCCCCCATCGCATTTTAATATTTCATCGCATTTTCAGATTGAGAGCCTCCCTTCTGCCATTTTTTCCGTCGCGCCATCCTCCTCCCTTCTCCATTTTTTCTGTCGCCTTCCTCCTCCCTTCTCCAATATTTTCTACAAATTGTACATTGCCGCGCGATGCGTCGCCATCCTCCTCCCCTACTGTCGTGCGTCGCCCTCCACATACGCCTACCGCCGACGCCATCGCCATCCTCCTCCCCTACCGCGCCGTCGCTTGCTCCTCCTCCTCCTCCTCCCCTACCGCGCCGTCGCTTGCTCCTCCTCCTCCTCCTCCTCCCTACCGCCGCCGCCGCCGCCTTCCTCTAAATATAGGTAATTTAAATTATTATATATATATATATATATATATATGTGTGTGTGTGTGTGTGTGTATATATATATGTGTGTGTATATATATATATCTATATATGTTATAGTGTTAGATTAATTAATTGGTTAATTGGCTTGATTTTAATTATTGTTTGTTTGAATTGTGGTTAATTGTTGTTTGTTTGGATTGTGGTTAATTGTTTAATTTAGTTTAATTGTTGTTATATGTTAGAATTAATTGTTGTTTGATTAGATTATATTGTGGTTAATTGGTTGTCAATTTGTGTGTTGTTTCACTCAAAAGTATTAGTTATTTCATTTAAAGGTACTAGTTGTTTCATTTAAAAGTATTAGGTGTTTCATTAAAAGGTAATATTAGTTGTTTCATAAAAAAATATTAGGTGTTTCATTGATAGGTATTAGTTATTTCATTCAAAGGTATTAGTTGTTTCATAATAAGGTATTAGGTGTTTATTCAAAGGTATTAGTTGTTTCATTAATAAAAAAGTATTAGGTGTTTCATTCAAAGGTATTAGTTATTTCATTAAAAGGTATTAGTTGTTTCATAATAAGATATTAGGTGTTCCATTGAAAGGTATTAGTTGTTTCTTTAAAAAGTATTAGACGTTTCATTCAAAGGTATTAGTTGTTTCATTCAAAAGTATTGTTGTTAGTGTGTGATTAATGTTGGTTTAATTATATTGTTGTTAGTAGCTTGGATTAATTGTTGTAAGTACGTGGCTTGAATTAATTTTTTTTGTGTTTCTTTAATTAGATGATTAATGATGGTACATTAGAATACATTAGAAAATTAAAATGAATGTAGATTGAGTATATATAGTTAGGTATGGTTTTAGGTTTAATACTTTAAGATACATTGTCTTGAGAAACAATCTTCATATTGTATTAATTTCCTATAGGCATTTGTAGCTAGTTCTATATGGATCGAAAGTGGGTTCGAGCAGATCGATTATCAGATGAGTATAAGAATGGGGTGGATTTTGTAATCATGCAATTAGACACTGCACCGACCCTCGGTACATTCCATATCCGTGTTGGAAATGTATGAATGGAAAAACCATTAGTGGTCGAGAAAGTCTGTTTCACCACTTGATGATTAACGGTATTGATAAAACATATATCGTTTGGACATATCATGGTGAGAGAAGAGATGGATGTAGCTCAAGCAACCTAGAAACTGACTTTAGGTTTGAAGATACAGTGGATGCGGATATTTTCGATGATGTACCGATTGTTGATACATCGAGTGGGGATGACGATGATCTGCGAGATCACCCTTATATGTCAGAGAAGTTAAAGGATTCTGCTAGATTACCACTGTGGCCCGGGTATAAGAAGGTAACAAAACTGTCAGCTGTGTTGATATTGTTTAACCTAAAAGCAGCTCACCAGTTGTCCGATGAGTGCTTTACAAGTATGCTGGAAACAGTTAGTGGTCTACTGCCTGATGGAAATGTACTGCCTAAGAGAGCATATGATGCTAAAAAAATGCTCAAGTCCATCGGGTTAACACATCATAAAATTCATGCTTGTCCGGGTGATTGTATCTTATTTCGGAAGGAGTATGCAGACCTCGATGAATGTCCTAAGTGTGGGCTAAAGCGATATAAGAAAAATAAATCTCCGGCGAAGGTGTTGTGGTACTTTCCAATAATACCAAGATTCAGGAGAATGTATAGTAGCGTTGTGGATGCTAGAAATTTAACTTGGCATCATGATGATAGGATCAAAGATGGAATGCTAAGACACCTTGCTGATTCACCCCAGTGGAAGACATTCGATGTCTGGCATCCAGAATTTGGCACCGAGCCACCCGCGGCTTTGCGTCATGCACTCTCAATCGACGGAATGAATCTGCTTCGGTATCCAAAGTACCAACCACGAAGACATGGCCAATGATTACATTGGTTTATAATCTTTCACCCGAGTTGTGCATGAAGCGCACTTACATGATGTTTTCTATGTTGATATCAGGACCCAAACAACCTGGTAACGACATAGATGTATATCTGGCTCCTTTGATAGAGGACTTGAAGCTCCTGTGGGATGAGGGTGTCGATGTGTATGATGCTTGTAGAAAGGAGAATTTCAAGTTGAAGGCCATGCTGTTTGGAACTATCAATGACTTTCCCGCTTACGGGAATCTATCTGGATATAGTGTGAAGGGGGCCGATGCATGTCCTTGTTGTACCAAGAAGACACATCACATTCGCTTGAGTCATTATAGGAAGACCGTTTGCATGGGACATAGGAGGTGGTTGGACCCAACACATAAGTACAGAACAATGGCCGATGCATTCGATGGCACAATCGAGACAGGTGAAGCACCACATTTATTGTCATGTTCAGATGTATTGAATGAGATGAAGAATATCGACACACGGTACGGAAAGATCTTCGCAAAGAGTGTCCCCACTAGCGGTTGGAAGAAGGAATCAATTTTCTTTCAATTGCTCCATTGGAAAGAGTTGTATGTTAGACACTTCATTGATCTAATGCGCGTTGAGAAGAACGTTTGTGCCAGCTTGCTCAATACTCTCCTAGTTGATAAGAAGTCCAAGGATGGTTACAATGCAAGAATGGATATGATTGATATGGGAATAAGAGCAGAATTAAAACCTGTGCCTAGAGAAAGGGGTCAACCGTTCTTACCTCCTGCTGCACACACCTTGTCCAAGAATGAGAGAAAAGAGTTACTTCAGACACTAAAGGATGTGAAAGTTCCAGAGGGTTATTCGTCCAACCTACAGAGACTTGTATCGGATCATGGCGTGAGACTGATGAATCTGAAATCGCATGACTATCATGTCATCATGGAGACTTTCTTTCCCATTGCAATACGTTCTATCTGGCCTGACAATGTGTGCATAACCATAACAAAGTTATGTTGGTTCTTCAAGGCAATGAGTAGCAAGGTCATAGATCCTAGAAAATTGCTTGGTTTTCAAAGACAGATTGTGGGGACGCTCTATGAGCTTGAGATGTATTTCCCTCCATCATTTTTTGATATAATGGTTCACCTAACCGTTCATTTGGTACACGAGACAAGGATATGTGGTCCTGCTCGTATGCGATGGATGTATGGTGTAGAGACATATATGAAAGTGCTAAAAGGATATGTGATGAATATGTCAATGCCGGAGGGATGCATTGCAGAACGCTATTTAGTAGAAGAAGCAGTCGAGTACTGGTCTGAATTCATTCCGAATGTCGATGCAATTGGACTTCCAATTACTCGGTACACCAATAGGATGGGTGGTGAAGGCATTACCGGTGGTCAATCTGTAAGTGTTATTATGGAGAAACTAACACGGATGCACTTGTGCGTACTTCACAACATCGTCGACGTGCTTCCTTTTATTGACCTGCACATGCAAGCACTTGTTGAGACATTTCCCACCAGAGATAGATCATGGATTGAAGTTGAGCACAATCGCACATTTGTTGACTGGTTCAATGGTTATGTAGCAAATATGTTATCACGGGATAAAGAATCAGTGAATGAAAGAGTTAAGTGGTTATCTAGAATGCCTGATAGACATGTGTATTTGTACAAGTGTTATCTTATTAACGGATACACATTTTGTACCAGAGATCATGATGCCACAAGTACAATGCAGAATAGTGGGGTGTCCATTACTGCAACTGCAGGGGATCAATCGAATACTACTTACTTTGGACAGATTGTCAACATTTGGGAACTCGACTATGTTGTTCACCGATAACCAATCTTCGAGTGCAGTTGGGTGAGGATGCCTAACGGTGTCCAAGTTGAAAGATTTGGGTTCGTACGTGTTGATTTGAAGAATGTGGGATACAGAGATGACCCTTACATAATGGACAATCAAGCTCAACAAATTTTCTATGTCCCCGACCCAGTTAATAAGAAATGGTCCATCGTGGTTCTGTCAAACAAATTTAACACTAGTTACCAGATTAGCGACCACGTCGATGAAGATGTTGACACTATCGATGATCTTTTTCAGAACTTTACTCATTCTGTACCCTCTTTCGATGATCTTGCAAATTCACACCCGTACCAGAGAATAATTATCGATGAGGATGAATATGATAATCCGGATCTTGTTAACATTCATGGTCATGAACGAGAAAAGTCAACCAAAAAATGAAAAAGAAAAACAAGTGCTAAAAAGAAATGTACGACTTTATTGAATGTTTTTGCTTTTGCTTTATTAAATGTTGTTTCTTTTGCTTTATTGATGGACTACATTTAGGAGATCATGGTGGAGATTATGATGGAGATCATAGTGCTGATGATCGACATCATGCTGATGACTTGGGACAGGGTGACACTTCTGCTCCCACCATTACCAGCTCTGGGGATAAGCGCAGTAGAGGTATAGTCACGATGTCTTCTGTTAAGAGGGCTCGTAGCAAGGGAAAACAAGTGCAGGTAATTTTATTACAATTGAACAGTTGAAATTGTAATTATATTGATTGATCGTTGAATCTAATTAAATAATATGTTATTGCAGTTATCATTCAATGAGTATGGGCAGGCAATCGGTAAACAGAGTGAGACGTTGTCTTTCTACCTTGGAGATGCAGTCAGGCGTATAATCCCTATCGTGCTGCCATCCAAGGACTGGCTTAGCGACAAACTGACTTCTTTGAAAGAAAGATTATGGGATGAACTTTCGGTATGTTAATTATATATATGCTTATTGAAAGTTGTTGTATGATTTCTAAATTTACTACATTGTTATGTTATATGCATACAGAGTACATTTCTCGGCCTTGATTATTCAAAGAAGAAGCAAATACTGTCGCAAGCTGGAGTATTGGCCAAGAATTTTCGGGCTTGGCTGAGAAGTCAAGCACGAGATTTGGATACTGGTCTTTACTCGGCTAGTTCGCTTGAGGTGTATCAGAATTTCCCTGCGGTGGCCCCATACTGGGATGAGTTTGTGCGACGATCTATGGATGATGAGCTCCAGGTAAAATTGATAAATATCACTTAATGCCCTATGATTTTCACTGTTTATCGTATTTTTATTACACTGTAGTTACGAAGTGAGAAAAATCGCAAAAACGCAAATCGATGGAGGCGTGATATCGTGGCTCGAACAAAGGTTATGCACGCATAAGAGAAAATCTGGTGAGATCAAAATCCTAACATTTAATTTTGTTTATATATTCACTTTTAATATATCTAATAAGGGGACACGTTAATGACTATCGTAGAAAGAAGAAAAAAAGAAAGCTGGAGAGAGTGAGCCTGTTGTTACCCTTTTCGAGTTATTTCAAACTACCAGAAAGACTCGAGATGGGAATATTCCCGATTCCAGTGCACAGCGTATCATGGAAGAAGGGGTAAGCTATCCATTAATTTGTCTTTGAATTAAAAACTATTATTTCTAAACAAATGATTAAATAATAATCTTTTGTAATTCAGGAGCGTATATCTCAGACCATGATGCCCGAAGACATCCGTTTTGTCGGTACTGATGATCTACTTGGACAGGATATAGGTCATCAGGAGCATTCCGGCCGCTTACAGAGTGTTGGATATGGCGTCACGAAGTCATCATTGGTCATGTTACCTGCTCTTCAAGCCATGAATATGGTGGGTATACTTTCGGAACAGGTTGCCCAGATGGCATAATATCGAGTTCCTCCAAGAGGTAACCGTATCTAATGGACGGATTACGATTCCTAATTGACTTAAGGAGTTGTGGTTGTGCAGGCTGTACATTCTGATCGTGAAAATTTTGTGGTGCATCGGTTTCATCAATGTCCCGAGAGTTCTCAAGAGCTACACTTTCAGATGTCTCTTGGGTGGGAGTTTGAACTATGTTGTTCTCATTCAGCCCACTTGGAGGTTCTTACACAGGCAAGCCAACTCCAATTACGCTCCCACTGGCTGAAAGACGATCACCAAGTGAAAGACTCCCACCGTGAAAGTTGTTGAATGCTTCCACTGATTCCTTGTCATGTTGCTTTGATAAGATATCAGTCTCTTTGTTAATTTGTGGTTCTTGAATTTCTTCAAGTTCTATCAGCTTACGACCTTGTTCCTTAAAGACATAGTCTTCTTCGAGGAACTTGGTCTGCCTAGAAACAATCACTGATTGTTTCTCAGGTAGATAGAAGTAAGATCATTTAGTTTCCTTAGGATATCCCACAAAGTAACCCTTTTCACCTTTGGATTCCAATTTGTCGATAAGCATTTTTTTCACAATCAAGGGGCAACCCCATGTTTGATATGTGTAAAAGTTGGCTTCTTGCCACACCATAGTTCATATGGTGTATGCTCAACCGATTTAGATGGAATCCTATTCAGAATGTAGATTAAATTTTGTAATGCGTATCCCCGTAAGAATGTCGAAATAGAGGATAAGTTCATCATGGAACTCAACATGTCTAACAGGGTTCGGTTTCTCCTCTTGGACACACCGTTCATATGAGGTGTTCCGGGAGGAGTCCATTGTGACTGGATTCCATGTAACTTCAAGTAATCAATGAATTCATGGCTAAGGTATTCACCTCCTCGATCCGATTGAAGAGTCTTGATACTCTTACCAAGTTGCTTCTCTACTTCACCTTTGTACTATTTAAATTTCTCAAAAGATTAGGATTTGTGTTTCATAAGATACACGTATCCGTATCTCGAGAAATCATCAGTAAAAGTGATGAAGTAGCCAAAATGACCCCTAGCTAGAGTGGGCAATGGTCCACATACGTCACTGTGGATCAACTCTAGAACTTCTTTGGCATGCACCTTTTTCTCATAAAGGGTTTATCGATCATCTTGCCCATGAGACAAGATTTGCAATCTCCATAAACTCAAAGTCAAATGGGGTTAAGTAGTCTAATTTTCATAACCTTGCAATTCCTTTCTCGTTTACATGATCAAGTCTACAATGCCATAAGTAAGTTGGATTTTCATGATTATTAAGTTTGAGTCTTTTATTTTGTATATTAAGAACATCATATCCATAATGCAACAAATACATGTTGCGAGTAATAGAAAGAACTAAATGACAATCATTAAGTTCTAATCTAAAACCAAAGGGTAAGTCTAACACATAAGTCCCCACACGTTCAGTCAGCAACTCTTGCTTCATTTCCACATGTAAGACAACTTCACCTGCCCTAACTGTCCTAAGACACATGTGCCCCTTCACATTCGTACAAATGTGTGAGCTAAATTTGGTATCTAATACCCAACAGTTAGCGTTATTTGTGGATATGTCTATCTTAATAACAAACATACATGTTCTAGCTCCAGAAGCACCCAGTGCCTTCCTTTTAGCAACCAGAACCTTATAGTCCTTCTTCCAGTGCCCTCCTCTACTTATAATAGAGGCACACATCCTTGTCTACCCGCTCCCTCTTTTGAACACCATCTTAGTAATAGTGAACTCAAAAGTCTTGAGCACGTTGTGAAGTTCAGGCATGGTCGCATCCATCTTATTCATATTGTAGTTCACAATGAAGTTAAAATAAGAATTCGAGAGCGACTGGATGATAGCATAAATGAGAATGTTGGTCTTTTAGCTCAAAGCCTAAGTTACCAAGTTTATCAATTAGGCCTATCATCTTAAACACATGAGGTAAAATCTTCTCTCCTTTAGCTAACCGGCATTTGAACAGATCTCTCATCATTTCATAAATCTCAGAACGAGATTCAGAATCAAAGAGATCCTTCAAATGCTTGAGCATTTAGAAGGGACCCATTTTCTCATGTTGCCTTAAGCAATTCGAGAGTCATGCCGAGCAACATCACACACTGCGCCTGGGAAGCATCCTTTTGATGTTTATTCTGAGCTGCTACGTCAAACGTAACTGTCTCAAGAAACCAGATGCAGGGGTAACCTGGATTGGCATGTCCAACACGTACTCAATCTTTTCTTGCCTTAACACCAAACACACGTTTAGGTGCCAGTCCAGAAAATTTTGGCCTAACCAATTTGTTTGTTTCCAAAACATATCTCAATAACCAAAAGGATGATTGTGAATTATTATTAGTGGCGACGATGATCCTCCCAACAAGGCTCGTACAAAGCGAAGTAATAATTTTGTATTTAATCATGGCTATTACTTAGGTATAAAATTGATATGCATATACTTCTCCGAAGTCCCTGTCAATTTTATATTGGTCAAGTGGGAGCCGACTATTAATTTTGAATTAAAGGTTTGTAACTGTTCTTGTTTGTAACCTGCTTGAATGTGTTTAAATAGACAGTTCACCCAAAGTGACCTATTTAAACTGTTTTGTGAGATGTCGGTTGATGCATGTTCATATTGTTTTGAGATTTTGATATGAGTTATGTGATTGAATTGGGTGATAATTCTGTGCTTATACAAATTATTATTTATTTCAGTTCAGCATGTCACAACCTTTTAATCCACTGTATTCTATACTTAAAGACCATCAATTGACTGGTGAAAACTACGTTGTTTGGAAACGTAAACTTATGATTGTCCTAACTGCACAAGGATCCAAATGGGTGCTTGACACACCAAAAACCGAAAAACTTGCTAAAGATATTGGTATATGGGACGAGATGGAACATAGTGAATGAGAGTTGACTAATGAATTGGTGAGGGAAACAATCTTGACAAACATGTCTGATTTGTTGAAACGCCTTCATCAAGGATTTGAATCAGCTGCAGACATTATGCGAAATCTCAAAGAAATGTTTGCACATTCGGCCCATATAGTTATCCAAAGCATAAGGCTTAATATGGCCAAGATAAAAATGGAAGAAGGAACGACCGCAAGGGAGTACGTTCTTAGGGTTATGGTTCTCTTTGAGGAACTTGAGATTCTTGGCGAAAAATGTGATTTCAAAACTAAGGTTGATTTCATTCTCCATACTCTGCCAAAGAGCTATGATCACCCTATCTAAGAGTACCTAATGGAAGATCTAGATTTCACTGTGGATGATCTAGTAAATGCTCTTACATTGGTCGAAGAGGAAGCGGAGCGCAAGAAAAGGTACATGGTCACAAAGGCGTCTTCTTTTCCTTCTAGGCCAATTGGTGGTAAGAACGATGAGAAAGAAAGGCCAAACCAAGTGGGCTCAATGTCTCTAAAGGGTGAAAGCAAAGAGGAAACATTCGGAGTGCGGAAGTTCGGGACGATGGAGGTCAGCCTGTTCCAATCCTAAGGGAAATGGAAAGAAAGGTAATTCTCACGCACTAGTTGTTGAAACTTGTTTAGCAGCGTATGCTACCCACTCGTGGGTAATGGATACGGGATCCACTGATCATGTTTGTTTCACGTTACAGGGTTTCAAGTTGACGCGGCAACTTAGTGGGAGTGAGGTCCTCATCACATTGGGCGATGCTACGAAAGTAGCAGCTGAAGCAGTGGGAGACGTGCACCTGTCTTTTGAAGATAAGATTTTAGTTCTAAGAGATGTTCTTTACGTTCCAGTTTTTCGCAAAAACCTTATTTCAGTTTCAAAACTTATAAATGATGGATATTTTGTTCGTTTTTCTAAGTAAGTTACTGTTTACCGTAACGATGTGTTTATCTGTCATGGAATTTTGCGGAACAATCTCTATACTATTAATTGTGCACACCACTCACAAAATGCATCTTATAACACATCAACGGTTTCAAGCAATAAGAGAAAACGTTCAGAAAAATGTGAACGAGACACTTTTATGGCATCTAAGACTGAGTCATATTAATCTAAATAGGATCCAAAGGTTGGTGAAAGATGGTTCGCTGTCGGACCTACAGTTAGAACCACTTCCAACCTGCGAATCATGTTTGGAGGGTAAGATGACCAAGAGGGCATTTGGAGCCAAGGGGAATAGAGCCACAGAAATATTGCAAATCATTCATACTGACATGTGTGGTCCAATGTCAACCAAAGCTAGAGGTGGTTATGAGTATTTCGTGACTTTCACGGATGATTACTCAAGGTTCGGTTACATTTTCCTCATGAAACACAAATCGGAAACCTTTGATAAATTTAAAGAGTTCAAAGCCGAAGTGGAGATTCATCGGGAAAAGAGTATCAGCTTTCTACGATCTGATTGTGGAGGCGAATACCTCAGCGATGAGTTTTTGAACTACCTGTCAGACGAGGGCATTGTTTCCCAGTTGACTGCACCCAGAACCCCTCAACAAAATGGGGTAACAGAACGAAGAAATAGAACACTCTTAGAAATGGTCAGATCCATGATGAGTTATTCAGATCTACCCAAGTCATTTTGGGGTCATGCCTTGGAAATATCGGCTTACGTTCTAAATCTGGTGCCATCCAAATCGGTTCCCAAAACCCCTAAAGAGTTGTGGACCAGGCGCAAGCCCAGTCTGAGACACCTCATAATTTGGGGGTGTCCGGCATACGTGCTAGACAAGGAAGCCGGTAAGTTGGATGCACAATCGGAACTAAGGTTGTTTATAGGATATCCCATGGTAACGAAAGGGTGCATGTTCTATGGTCCTAAAGATCAAAAGGTGGTAATAAGTACGCACTTTAGATTTTTGGAAGAAGATTTTATGAACAATTGAAAGCCCAAAAGTGAGATTACCTTAAACAAAATAAGAGGGCAAACTCCTGTACCAACTGTACAGGTAGATATACCAAGCATCACGCCGACACAATCGGAACCTCGTCGTAGTGGGAGGGTTGTTCGACAACCTGAGAGATTCATGGGGATAGGAGAATCTTCGGATTTGGTCCCCGGGGATAGTGAATCAGACCCCTAGTCCTATAAGGAGGCGGTCCAAGATAAGGATTCAGAATCCTGGCAAACCGCGATGGAAGCAGAGATGGGCTCAATGGATCATAATCAGGTATGGGAGCTAGTTGAACCACCTAGTGGGGTAAAACCCATTAGATGCAAGTGGGTCTATAAGAGGAAAAGAGGACCAGACAGGAAGGTGGAAACCTTTAAGGCTAGGCTTGTGGCAAAGGGATACACTCAGAAAGAGGGTATCGATTATGAAGAAACCTTTTCTCCTGTAGCCATGCTTAAGTCCATCTGTATTCTCTTAGCTATAGCTGCGCATCTAGATTTTGAGATCTGGCAAATGGATGTCAAGACAGCTTTCCTTAACGGGTGTCTTAACGAGGAAATCTATATGCAACAGCCCGAAGGTTTCATCAAAAAAGGCCAAGAACACCTTGTGTGCAAGCTGAGGAAGTCCATTTATGGACTTAAGCAAGCATCTCGGGCTTGGAACCAATGTTTTGATCATGTAATAAAATCTTATGGGTTTGATCAAAACGATTTCGAGAGTTGTGTTTATAAAAAGTGTGACGGAACTGCCTTGGTATTCCTAGTACTATACGTAGACGATATTTTGCTCATCGGAAATCATGTAAAGGTTTTGTCAGATGTAAGGGCATGGCTGTCAAAACAGTTTGATATGAAGGACTTAGGGGAAGCCGGCCATATTCTAGGGATCAAGATCACTCGAGATCGAAAGAAAAGAATGATCGGCTTATCGCAAGCTTCATACATAGGTACTGTTTTGAAGCGTTTCAACATGCAAGATTCCAAGAAGGATTTTGTACCTTTCAGGCACGGAATCCATCTATCGAAAGACATGTGCCCTAAGACACAAAGGGAGATAGATGACATGAGAGGGATTCCTTATGCGTCGGCAGTAGGAAGTCTCTTGTACGCAATGTTGTGTACGAGACCGGATATCTGCTACTCCGTAGGCATGGTAGCAAGATATCAGAGCAATCCCAGAAATCAACATTGGACTGTTGTTAAGAACATTCTGAAGTATCTGAAAAGAACTCGAGATAAAATGTTAATTTATCAGTCAGACTGTTTATTTCCAGTGGGATACACGGACTCGGATTTCCAATCAGACCTAGATTCCAGAAAATTTACCTCGGGTAGTGTTTTTTCTGGGGAGGAGTTGTAACATGGAAAAGCGTTAAGCAAAAATGCATCGCAGATTCTACCATGGAAGCCGAATATGTAGCTGCTTGTGAAGCAGCGAAAGAAGCGGTGTGGCTCAAGAACTTCCTAGTGGACTTGGACGTTATTCCGAATTTGCCCAGCACAATCACGGTCTTTTGTGATAATGCCGGAGCAGTTGCAAATTCAAGGGAACCGAGAGCCCACAAGGCCAGCAAACACATTGAAATGAAATACCATCTTATACGAGAAATCATTAAGAGAGGAGATATAGAGGTGGCAAAGATCGCGTCAGAAGATAACCGAGTTGATCCATTCATAAAGGGTCTGCCTCAGTTAACATTCGAGAGACATGTGGAAGGAATGGTTGCAAGAGTGTTGTCAATCTGCTTTGAGTATAAGTGGGATAAATGTTATTAGGTTGATGTAGGTGACATTAGATGTCACCAAATAATACATCAGACATGTTGTGGTATACTTAAAAGCAGACTTTGAGTATAAGTGGGAGATTGTTGGGGTTATACGTGAAAGTATGCTTTTACTTTGTATAACCTATGTATTAAACACTTATTTATTGAAATAAATTGTTTATCACTGTTGCTTTAAATATGATTGAATGTTATATATATATTTATTGCAAACTGTTCGTAGCAAGCGTTACATTGTAGTTAATGTGGTGATACCAGATCACAGAAGATCACGTTAACAGTTCCTTGTATACGAGTGCGTGTTTCACAACTTAGATAGATCCGAACAATCTATTGGTAGAAATTGATGTGTAAGGCTCAGATTGGCTTGTCTTGACCAAGAGATTACACTAGTGCATTTGATGTGCTGAAGAGGACCTACAGAGAGGATAAACTCATTCGCACTGACTTAAGGGATGAAGAGTTAGACCTCAGTGGTTGTTGATTTCTTAATCTTTGTCACTTAATAAGGACTGTGTGTGATTAGTAGTTATTGCTTTGACTTATAAATGGGAAGAGAATCATTGCGACTTCGATACCCTATATCTTGGGCAATAATATTAATTGCACGACATTTGCTAAATTAATACAGAGAATCGTGTGCTTGCAAAAGTCTTGCTTGATTGGTCCCCTTGGTGGGCCCGGAACCTTTATCATACCAAATCTTGCAAGTGGAATTAATTTTCCGGTATGGATAACAAAGTTGGGTTGTCCTTACTCCAAGGATAAATATATTAATTAATATAAAGCTTTTCAGTGGTTTAATTAATTAATGGACTAAATAATCTTAAACACGGAAAATAATAATCGGGAGCCATATTACCATAATAAGGGTTAAGATTGGATAGTGCAATATTAATTATATAGTGGTATTAATTAATATTAATGGATTGAATTATATTGTGAGTCAATATTGGAATTCAGAAGTCCATTGGAAGGTCCATCTTAATTCTCCTAAAGGCCCCTCAAGTAGCCCAATTAAAGTCCAATAAATAAATGGTGCTTAAAATAAAATAAATTTATTGTTGCAATATTTCCTCTAATTTTTCGAAAATAATTAAAAAAAAAGAGGGAGAAGAATTTTCTTGAAAAGATTTTATGGAAATGAGATAATGTATTCTTGGAATACAAGATTATCCCATAAATTCAAGAAAACTCCCACTTGGCTTCTTTAATGAGGATTTTTGAAAATCTTGTGTAAGAAAGGGAAGAAAGATTTTCTTGATTTTTTTGGAAAGATTTTATGAAAGATATGTATTCTTGGAATACAAGAATATCTCATAAATTCAAGAAAGATCCATTCTTGAAATTCTTTCTTGTAATTTTCGAAAATTTGGACCAAATAAGGGTGTGAGATTTTTGTGGAAAAATACACATGGAAAGAAGATTATATTGGATATATTTAAGATTTCTTGGAGATCAAGAAAAGATCTTTCCTAGCCCTAAATTGCCTTGAAATTTTCGAACCCCCCTCACTTATAAATAGGGGATGAATTTTTCATTTCCAACTGGTGTTCCATGTGTTGAAAATATTAGAAATCCACAAAGGTGGTGCAACAATATTTTATTTTCCTTGTTTTATAAATCGTTCATCGGAGAACCTTCCACCGGGGTTATTGGACGAGGACTTGGGAATACTTGAGAAGGACTTTTGGTGGGTATCCAGATACTCGATCCTGTCTGTCTCAGATCGTCTCTCCAACGGGTACGTTTACGTAAATTCCTAGAAATTCTGCATGCTAGGATCTTTTACGTGAAATATTATTTGCATGTTGTTGTTGGATTAATTATTATTTGAATTCACTTAGGTAAATTCATGCTAGTAATAATTGTTAATTTAAATTTGTGTTTATGAAGTCATCCCGATAGATCCTGGCATATGTTATCCCAACATAGCAGGGATTGGCGTGTCCAACACGTACTCAATCTTTTCTTGCCTTAGCACCAAATGCACGTTTCAGTGCCAGTCGAGAAAATTTGGCCCAGCCAATTTGTTCGTTTCCAAAATGCTTCTCAGTGATAAGTTATTCATTTCAACAAGCCTAGAAAAATAAAATAAAACGGGAATTAAAACACATAATTTCTATGATCAATATTCAACAATCAAAATAAACATGATCTTTTAGATTTATTTTGTCTCCATTATTTTCACATACTTAACGACCTCATCGGAAAAGTACGAATTTATATAAAATACAAATTGTAATGGACTAGGATCCACATTACTACTATCATAACCCAAAATGGTGGGTGACCATTATGATAAAGATAACCCAGTAGGTCTCCAAATCAATTGCCAAAATGCAACTCCTAGTTTATAGAACCTAGTTCGATTGATGTCCCTTAACTTTTGTTCCCCGCGAGGGCAAGCGAAACAAAATTAAGTTGGTTTACAACCATCAAACGACGACATTACATGTCCCTATAAAAGTTCCATTAGATGTAGATCCGAGTAAAATATGAGGGCCTTAAATACTCATTGGAACGAAATCTCTAGTTTACTTTTAACTTTGATGGAAGACATCTTTTCAGTTTAATGAAAAACCATATTTTTAGTGATGATCATTTTAAAGGCGGGGTATTAATTGCTTAATTGAGATCCATCATGCTAATCTACATCATATTTGAGAAATTATTGGGCGCCGCCTACCCAAACATGATATTACACGGACTAACATTTATATAGGTGCCGTCTACCCATACAGTTAATACGGTCCGACAAATATTGGGTGTCGCCTACCCAAACAGTTATGATGAGGACTATAAAGCATTAACTAATTCAGTAGACAAATTAACATAAGTGGAAATCAATAACCCTTTTAAACATTAAGCCTTTGTTTTAAAAATTAAATTAAAAAATAGCTTAATTTTAATCGTTATCAATATTTATTAATCCAATTAATTATTTTAATTAAAAGTCCAACTTTTAATTTCCTTTTCAAATAAGTTCATTAGTTTAAAAGGAATTTTAATTGTTTGTCTAGGGCTCATGTGCAATTATTCAAATTTGCACGGAGGGGCTGTTTGAAATCCAATTTGCAAAACGGCCCCTCCCTCATCACTGCCCGGAAATCATCCATCAATCGGGACAATCGATACCAACAATTCATCAAAGGTTTTTCAGATTCAATCTAATTTAATCACAAAATCGTCAATAATTTTGTTCGAATTATCCAATTTGTTCAAGAGTGTCCAACAATCTGCACAAATTCCAGAAAAATAAACATCAAACGAACACAGTTCTGTATCGTAACACACACAGAAAGGGTTAGATGGCGCGTGCGTTCGAGTCGCCTCCGTTGATAGGCGCGTGCGGGCGACTTGACGCTGCAGCTGGTTCGATCGAAATTCCGGAGGGCTCGCAAAACCAGGAACCAAAACCAGAAACTAGAAACCAAAGACCAAAACCAGAAACCAGAATCAGAAATAAGAAACCAGAACAAGAAAGGGGCAAATCGCAATCGCACGGCGGCGACGCATTGCCATCCTCGTCGAACGAAGGAGACAAGCAATGGAGTGGTGCGCACACGGACGGTGGTGACAGAGGCAAGACAAAACGTCCCCATTTCATCGTGAATCGCATCATATCGGAGATGGCGCCTCCGCGTTAAACGAAGGCGACACCCAAGTCGATGAGATCAATGAGAAAATGAATTGGAGATGAACCGACTCTGTCGCGGGCCTAACCCACTACGATTCAATCTGTCACTGCGTCGTTACGGCGTCGCGAGTTACGGCACTACGCCACTGACTCAAGCAACGCCGTCAATGCCTGAGGCGAAGTCGAAATTGAGATGGAAGGCGAGGGATTGCAGCGGCGGTGGGTTTTAAAAGAAACCCTAAACCTGGGTTCAGCGAAGAAGACAAGTACCGAAGACCAAACAAAAACAATAGGGAAAACCCAATAAACAAAGCAATGTGTGTGGTTGTCTTTTCAAAAAGCAACTGTACGGTTTTTAATAAAAAAATTGATTAAAAACCAACTATGCAATTAAATAAAGAACCTGAGCTCTGATACCACTGTTGGAATATACTAGCACGTAAACACGTAATACATGCACAGTGGAAATTAATAGTTCAGCAACAACGAACAGTTAATTGCATAAACGAGTACAAATATACACAACGAGGAATCTTACAGTAATTCGTATGCAGTTTCCTCTACTACGGTATCCACGTAATTCCCTCGTACGGACTTGCACAGATTTGTCAGCGTTGAATCTGAGATGAAATTTGCTAGAAAAATTCCTACTCTAGATATTTGGAGAAATTGGGTTTTTTTTTTATAGTGTTTAATGAATCCCTAAGATGTCCTATATATAGGGGAAACACAACTTAAAGATTAAGCAATCTTTATTAGGAAGATATTTTCTAATCTTGCAAATCATATCTCTTATATATATTTTCCTACAATAATATTTCATATATTATTTTGGGATTCCTATTTAATTAAATCTAATTTAACTAAACATTAATAATAATTAATTCCAAATTAATATTATTAATTAATTCTCCATAAATTAAATATTAAATACAGTTTAATACTTAATCAACCAACTATAATCTGTAAAAGGGAATTACTTGTTGGGTTACCCATAGACCCTCATATATCGAGCGATTAGTCAAACTAACAGTCTAAATTGAACCCTAGACAATAAATCAGACATTCTCAATATATGAGGTACGTTGCGAGAAACGTGCAACTACCTGTAACTGTAATATGGGCTATTGTGATATCTTCCTTTCATTCACGAATACTTGATTAGTCTTGAACATGATGAATTGTCTATCCAAATAACTTAATCATATTATCTCTAATCACTAATTGATCACTTATGTCACACTTGGCCACAAAGTCCAAGGTGATGTGCATTAGCCAATGACTTTGATCCAATTATGATGAGAAGATGAGTATTCTCTCTAAATCCACTTTGAGGAATGAATTCTATTTTTGGCTCAACTACCACGCACATGCACTTCGTGATGAACCCAACCCAAGCCATATCTAGCCATGGAAGGGTGCAAGCATGGTCATGGTCAAATTTCATCACTCCACATATGTCGTGTGTATTGACCTCAAGTCAAAGGAGTATCACATCGCTCTCACTAACCGAGACACCAGTAGACACATATAGTGGAACTACATCAAACGGTTTCTCGGATGGGTATACCAATACCCTCTAAGGTATTTGTGCATCCATCATGAGATACCTAGTATCTCGTAGTAAGTGAGATCTTACTATACTCTCTACGAGTATGATGCAGATCGCACATCAATCTCAATTGCATCATTAATATCCCATTCTTGATGATCCTTGATCGGGGCTATTTGAGAATCATGCTTAAGTCATCTGAATTCTTACAATATCAATGACAACAGTGATTCATGGGAACACAGGTAAGAACAAATGCAAACAATCAAACATAATATTCAAACAAGTGTAATGTCATACATTTAATATTAAATAAACAATAATATTAAATCAATACTGAATATTATCTTAGCATTATGTCCTTACAAAGGATTGTCTCTAGGACACTAGCACTAACAAAATAGTCATGTAGTTGTTGGAATTTTTTATTTTGACCAAATATTAAGTGACAACTTAATAATCCATTTTGTGTAAATGGATTAAGTGGATTTATTTTCTCAAAATCAAATTTGGATGAATGAGAAATTAATGTGGAAGTTTGTCATTAATATGTGGATAAAGATAATGTCTCATGTGCAACTGGTGCACGGATCTAAAATCCGTGAACTCGCCCTAACCCTACTCATGTATCCACAGAACATGTATAATATATTCAATGGGACAAATATTTTTTTTAAATGGATCATTCAGTTGCATGAGTTCACGGTGCACTTGTGTACACAAGAGACTCACTCGTGGATAAATACATTAAATGAATGTACTTATTATGGTAATAGTAATAAATTGTGACAAAAAATACTTTATTTCAAAGGATGTGTCTTCTAGGAAAATTGACTCATACCTTTTGGTGATTTATTGTTTACTTCTAAAGGTAGCGGCTTTTGAAAGAATGAAGTTTTTGGTGAAAAGTCACAACTATTGCCTATAACTTTTGAAAGTCTATATAAAGACCCCCACGTTGTTCATTTGATTCATCGATTCAATCGATCTTAATTACAAAAATTAGAGTTGTAAAAACAATTTAACTACATTCTGCATACATGGCATTCTAGAATTGTAGTTTATGCATTAGAGTCGTGTCAAGAAAGTTTCGGATACTTGAGTCTGTTCGCCGATATATAGTTTCCGATATGTAGTGCAGTGGTTGGAAAGCTTTAAAGTCGTTGTATCTTGGGGGTGATTGTCATGATACCGTATTGCACCTGAGTATGGGGCAATATTGTCTTATAGAAATAGAGTTCAACTCTTGCCTTGACTTTACCGTATCAGTGTCTGCATAGTCATCTTCGTCTACACACACCAATTAATTTTTCCAACACACGTGATAAAAAACTAGTGTAATAAAATCCTAAGATATATGAGCACATGTATAATTTGTTTGTCCCCGAAACAAATAATTTCTCCTAAAAATTTTGTTATTTCAACTGTGAGGTAAAAATGTATGTTATATATATATATTTTTATTTAATTAATTAACTAGTCATACATATTTTCATTTTGATGCATTTATGCGTATTACTTATCAACACTGAATTGTATTTGAGAAAAAAAATATGTGTTTGTTGACACGGTACTTATATATATTAGCGATTCTCACGTATGCTCTTTATTTAATTTATCTGATCATATTTTATTTTAGGTTCCATTTGGATAGGGGGATTTAAAATGAATTGGATTTGAAAATAATAAAGGTAAAAATGCATAAATTTCAAATCATTAATTGTCAAGAGATGAGAGAGAAGGGAAGAGAGTGGATGGGAGAGAGGAGGGAATGAGTAGAGATGAGAGGATTTCAAATGACTAAGTTTTGATGAGAATTTGAAACCCCTTCATTTTAAACTAAACTCTCAAATCTAAGTATTTGTAGATTCACTGGAGAGTGATGATTTGTGTGTGAAATCCATAGATTTCAAATTCACCCATCCAGATGGGGCCTTAATGTAAATCTTTTTATTGCAACATAAAATAGTAGTACTTTAGACTAGGATTGCATACAGATTTTGAAATAACATTTGAGATCGACATAAGCTAATTAAATCGCAAATTAATAGCTCTTAGGTCCAAGAAACCAAGCCCAATAACTTGTAGGTCCAAAGTAAAAAAATCATAACTCCTAAGTCCAAAACCCACGTAAAATACCCATTGTACCCCCATCCTAAATTCTCTCTCCCTCTCTCCCTCCCTCCCTGACTTCTAATCTCAATCTCCCAAAATCAACACACACCACCAACACTGTTTGCAGGCGCCAACGGCGTGCAAACTGTCGCAACTGTAGGTCGGCAGCCACCTATGGAAACTCTGATTCGATCCGCCTCCCGGCTGGGAGGCATCTACCTCATCCCGATCACAAGGAGAGGTTCACTATGATGGGGGTACTTTTCCGAAAAGAATGAAATGCATAGGGGACCATCCTTTTCTTTTGTTGCGGCATGCTCCTCAGATTTACGGATTCGCAGGGGGCCTCAGGCCCTACTTAGTTGACTGACAATGACAAGGGTTTGCGAAACTAAGTAGCGCCCATTCCTTTTTGCATAACCCATTCTCAAACTCGCCCCCCCTCCCTCCCAGCGACGCTTCAATTTGGTGGTGCATCGTAGTGCCGCCAGAGAGCCGCCGAGAGTTGAGAAAGCCGATGGAAGTAAATCCGAGCGGTCAAAGGCCGAATCCGACGGCGACGATGAAAGCAGATCCATAAGTGTCTCTCTGTCATTCTTTTGTTCTGCACCGCCACTTGATCGACGGTGAGTTCACTGATTTTATTTGTTTTGTTGTGCACATCTGAAGCCATGATTTTTTAAATGGAGGATGGTGACTGAGTTTTTATCTGAAGCCATGACTATTTGAAGATTTGTACAGATTTATACAAATTTGTATTTTTTAATTTACAGATCTGTGATATATTTTTTTTAGATTTTACAGATCTGGATCCGATTTTGGGCGTTGGGTGTTGGGCATGATTTTTTAGATTTTACAGATCTACTACTTTTTGCTGAAGACGAAGCGAATTTGGGTTTTGTGTGATTTTTCTTTTTGATGGGGCTGCAGATATGGATGATTGATGATGGAGGAAGACGACGATTGGGAAGAGAAATGTTCAGATTTGACTATTTTTCATATTTCTGGATGTGTATTTTGTATCTTTTTTTTATGCATAGGCTCATCAATATATGAACACATGCATGTTTTCGTGCATATGTTCATCAAGTTTATGAACACATGCATGTTTTCGTGCATATGTTCATTATCAAATTGATGAATATGTGCATGTCGGAATTAGTACGAAAATATGTAGTTTTGATATGAATTTTTCTTTAATTTTCCAATTTTTGGCTATATGAATCTATAATTTTGATATGAATTTTTTACATTATGTAAGTGTATGTAGTTTTTACATTTTGATATGAATTTTTGGGTATATGAATCTGTAATTCTGCATTTTTTTTCTAATTTTCCAAATTAGAAAGAAGAAGA
The DNA here is from genome assembly GCA_037126765.1 of Stenogyne calaminthoides. Taxonomy (NCBI): domain Eukaryota; kingdom Viridiplantae; phylum Streptophyta; class Magnoliopsida; order Lamiales; family Lamiaceae; genus Stenogyne; species Stenogyne calaminthoides. The sequence continues at coordinate 21,031,115 of JBBCBC010000014.1, read as the reverse complement.
AAAGGACAAAAAAAAGACTGACAAAAAAGAACAAAAAACCTTGAGTGCAACACCGTGTAAAAAAAAATCTTGGGAAGAGGAAATATATGTCAAATCGCTACAGTAATTTTCAGAATCTCGTCAGCTGACTAAAGGGTAATCTGACTAAAGGAGGGGTAATATAGACAATCAACAACTCAATTTGAATTACTTAGTTCAAATTTATTGGACCTCATAGTTATATTAGGTAGTAAAATGGATCTCCAAGTAATTCACTCTTAAATCGCCACCACTTGATTATTTTTTCGCAGATTAAGTGATCAAAGTCACCTTATATATATATATATATATATATATATATATATATATCTTTTTTTCCAATTAGGACCACATTTTTTAATTTGCTTTTGTGAAAACTAGATGGATGCACTCGGTCACACCCTTTACTTATTAGTACAAGCTTATATTTTTGACAAAAGGAATGCATAATTCAAAGACAAATACTTCCATAATGTACACTCTTTCAACTTTCAAGGGTGAATATAACACTAGAAAGAGGGTTTTTTTCTCTTTCTCTTTCAAAGGGCCACTTATGGGTGATTGATCACATGCCTTCCTAGGATGGATTTAGGGGACGCGTTTTAATTTTCTTTACTATATATAGAAAATATTTTTTATATATTAAATTATAAAATTTTGTCCCTTTTATTTTATAAAAAAATTTACTCCCTGGAATGAAATTGTAGATCCGTCTTTGTTCTATTCACACAAGTTGGTGGCGTGATTCTCATGTTCAAGTGGTATCGATAGTCACCATCGATAAAAATATGCACCATTTCATACTGATTAATCACACAAGAGCCCATAATTCGGATCCCCTTCTACAGGATGAAAACTCGCAAAGAAGAAGTTGGTTTGCACTTACTGGATATTGTGTGTGTTAAGAATTTGTATGAGCTTTAGATCCGTGTGATAAAGTGATGTGCAACAAGCAGCGGTTATGTGCAAGTCTTGTTCACTCATGAGGGTAACTCAGTAGTAAATCTAGTTGATTGCCCTAAAGGAACCATCTAGTGTAGAGGAAATTTATTGTGTGAATTTTTTTTCATTTGACAATCTAATACATTTATCGGGTAAATTGCAACTTGATCCCAAGAGATTGCAACCAAAATTGAGAGATTAGGTCCAAAACAATTTTGATCCCTAGATTTTAAAATGGTCCTTTTTAGCAGTTTTAGTCCCAACCGTTAGTGAAATGAATTTAAAATTGGTGCAATTGGATTTTTTTATTTTTTTTTCAGCTTTTTTTTTCCAATTTTTTTTTCAGTTTTTTTTACCTGATCCGAACTCGGCCCGACTGGTTCATGGTTCACCCGACCTGAATGATTCATGTTTAGGGTTTAATTTTATTTATTTATTTATTTTAGTTTTTTTTTTTTACCATGTCCGGACTGAACCTGACCCGATCTGAACCCGGCCCAAGTGGTTCATGGTTCACCAGACCCAAATGATTTAGGGTTCATGGTTTAGGTTTAGGGTATATGATTTAGGATTTAAGGTTCATGGTTCATCTAAATTAAAATTGAATCTAATTGCACCAATTGCATCTTGTGCAATTGGTTGCATGAACCAAGTATCTATAAAAGTTTTTGTCTTAATACTCTTACATTCTCATTTTCTCCTACACAAGAAGATATATTCAGGGTAAATTACATTTTTGGTCCCAAGAGAATGTGTCAATTGGAAAGTAGTCATTTTTTCAATAAATTTGGTCCCATAAAAGTTTTCGTCCATTTCTAACGAAAATAAGTCGCCCGCAACGTTAATTCAAATTTGGTCCCAAAAAAATTGCAGGTTTGGTCCCAAAAGAATTATTTTATTCTTTTTTAGTGTAAGTTTCAAATTTTACGTAAATTAATTAATAATTTATTAATTACAGCTTTATAATTAAATTATAATATATTTATTGTAACTTTGAGACTTTTCATAAATTTGTATTACATATTATATATATATAGATTGTACATAAATTATTGTTTGGTTTGAAAATATTTTTTTTTGTATTTTAAACTATATAGGACTATATAGTAAACTTTTTATTTTACATAAATTAAGATTTCGTTGAAAAAAATATTTTTGTTTTTTAAATTATATACAGATTTCATATATATATATATATATATATATATTTAACCATTCCCCCCTCCCCCAAAAAAAAAAGTCTAAAGAATTCATGGATATTGCATTGAAGAAGCAGTGAAGATCGTACCGGAGTTTACAGGCTGCAACAATTATGATTTGTATGTGTTTCATATTAATCTACGTGACAAAAAGATATTAATTTTGATATTTTGCTACGACGACTAATGTTGGTTGGTAGCGTGGTGGGATGAGCTGGTGGCAATAACGACTGTAGAGAAAGTCGTGTTATGCGATAAGTTTGAATTTCCTGTGTACTTTTTTAATAGTATTAATTGTTTCAAGAAAAAGTACTAATATTTTTTAATTTTCAAGAATTTTACATAAATTATTATTTAATTTACAAAAATATTTTTTGTATTTTGTAGTCATATTTAAGTTATGAGTGATGCTTATGTTGTTTTTAATTTATGGGTATTTGAACATATTCAGTATATAATACGGGTCAAATTTAGTAGATTAAAAAAATGTATTAAAATGAATGAAATTGGTCAAATAATCCAAGTTTATAGCATAGACTCATATGTTGTTGTGGTTATATATGTTTTACTTACATGTATGAAGTATACTCATTTGCACGAGCACTTTATTTTAAAGAATAATCTCTTACAAGATCTTTGGAGTGTTTATTTTCAATAGAAAAAATATTATTGCCATAACCGTTCCGTTGCATATAAAACTAAACAAATCTTTCTTGAAGCCGAAGTTCATTTTGTACTTGAGATCATTCTTACCTTGAGCAAGCAATTTCTTGTAAGCCAGTGAGTGTCATTATTGTATACAAATATGGTTAATATATGCGCTAAATTCGTACATTTTCTATATTATTTTCGACCTTTTACCACTTATTTTGCATTTAATCTTGAGATTGTGTGAGTTTAAAAATTGTTTGTAATTCTTTTTTTTTTTTTTGCATCTTTAGGTCTAAATCTAGATTTTGAAGCTTTTCCTTTCAAGTTCTTGGATTCTTAAAGACATGTGACTACTTTTTCTTTTTATTGTTTAATTGAAGGTCTATTCTAAATAAATACACGATCTTTATGTTAAATATCAATTTAATCACGACCTTCAAGATTATTGTATTAAAGTTCAACCTTTGATATTGTTACAAATCGATACACGTTTTATTTTTTTTCAGCCTGGAAGAGATGATATGGCTCATCAGAGCATGTGCATACCAAACATCTTCATCCTTCCATCTCATCTTCATCATCCCTTCATTTTCATCCTTCCATCGCCACATCTTCACCAAAAAATTGATTGGTTCTGTAAAACCCAAAACCCTCATAATTGCAAAACCACAAACCCCCATCTCCAAAATCGAGTTCTGTGAATCCCCGAAAATTGAGTTTTGCACAAAACTCCCAGAATCCCTAAAGCAAACCTCCACTCAAAATTGCATACGTGAATTTGGTTCAGATTTGTAAAAAAGAAATTTCTACCCTCAAATTTGCAGAACTAGACATCTCAAATTAAAATAAATTTTCTATCCATCTCATAAATTGATCTAATTTCAATAAATACATCCCAAATTTAGTTTAAGGAGGTGGGCTGCAATGGAAATAAAATGTGAGGGGTTGAGAGGGCGGCGATAGACAATGGGTGGAATGAAGGGGGCAGAGAGAAACTGAGGGATTTCATTTAATTTTGGAACATGGGAACATGTTTAATTTTGAAACATTGGCGCCGAGAATTACTTTTAAATTTTGGAATTTAGATTTAAATATTTTATTTTATTTTTTTAGATTCTATTTAATTTATTTTTAATTCACCTTTTAAATATTTTTTTTAACATTTGTGATTTGGACATTTCATCATATGCGCAGTCTGGCCTGACAAAATAATAGTTCTAGCGAGCTACATGACACATATCATCTCTTCAAGGCCGGAGGAAAAAAAACGTGTATTAATTTGCAACAACATCAAAGGTTGGACTTTTATACAATAATTCTGAAGATCGTGATTAAATTGATATTTGACCTAAAGGTCGTGTATTAATTTAGAATTAATCCTTAATTGAATTGTGTCTCTTACTTATTCCATTAATTTGATTCATCAAATTACACTAAAAAAATAAATTTATCCTTAAATGATGAGGATTGCGTATAATTTGCCTACAAATTTTTGTAATCATATTGACATTTTCATTTCTCAAATTACCTACAAACAATTTGGCTACGCAAATATAATTCATAGATAAATTTTATTTGTAAACAATTTCAAATATGTAATTGTCTACAGAAATATAAATTGTCTACATAATTATTTGTGTAGATAATTTATTTGCACGCGGATCCACACTCTTCATTCTCTGGATCTTTAATGGCGGTTTCTTCTCCTTGTGAATTTGTCTTCCTCTTCCTCGCGATCTTCCGTAGCAGTTTCTTCTCCACGTAAATTTGTCTTCTTATTCCTTGCGATCTTCCATAATGTTTTCTTCTTCACGATTTGATTTTTTTCTTTCCTTCCTAAGTTCTCATTTATTTTGTCATATTGTAAACATGATTAGGAAATCGCCGTTAATTGGTGATGAGGGAAAATCTGTAATATATACAAGGATGTACAATAATAGTTTCCGTAATCAGAGGAAACCAAATCAAAGGGAGTAAATACAAAGATACAAAATAATATATTCTAGACTATAATACAAAATAATTTTAACTAGTCAACACTTCCCTTAATACCCCCCGTCAAGCGTTGCGTGGGATGTAAGCAAACGTAAAGCTTGGAACAAATAAGCTCGAAAGCCGGACAAGGGAGGCTCTTCGTGAAGATGTTCGCCAGCTGAAGATGAGATGGAATAAAACGTGTAGCAAGCTTCCCAGAAGACACCAATTCACGCACGAAATGATAATCAAGATCAATATGTTTAGCTCGTTTGTGAGCAACATGATTCTGACTAAGAAAGATAGCACTTTTGTTGTCACAAAGCAAGGTAGGCCGAGAGGGAGGCAACATCCGAAGCTCTCGAAGAAGATTAGAGACCCAAACCAGTTCAGCTAATGCATTTTCCATGGCACGGTATTCTGACTCACAATTGGAATGGGCAACTGTAGGTTGCTTCTTTGCACTCCAAAAAACAAGATTACCCCTAAGGAAGTTGGAGTAACCATATGTAGAACGACGCGTCTCTCTACAACGAGCCTAGTCGGCATCTGAGTAGCCCACAATCGAATACTCAGGATGCTTCCGAAAAGAGAGACCATAATGAATTATGCCCTTTACGTAACAAAGAATCCTCTTGACAGCCAAGAAGTGATCATCCGTGGGAGAATGGAGAAACTGGCTTACAAGATTCACAGAATATGATAAGTCGGGGCGAGTGATGGTTAGATATTGAAGATCACCAACAAGAGACAGATACAATGTCGGATCACGGAACGGAGAACCATCACTAACAAGAACCTCTCCAGCTACTAATGGAGCCAAAACTGATTTGGAGTCAACCAGCTCAGCACGCTTCATGATATCATGGGCATACTTTGTTTGCCCAACAAAGAGCCCATCCGAAGAGTAAGAAACTTCAAGTCCAAGAAAATAGTTGAGTCAACCTAGATCTTTGATGGCAAATTCTCGATGAGTACGAGAAATAAAATTCCGGAGCATGACAGGATCATTGCCCATGACAATGATGTCGTCCGCATATAATAGGAGAAAAATGATAGACTTACCCCGAGAAAAAATGAAATAGAGACGAGTCACAACGACTCTGACAGAAGCCCAAACTCAGTAAAAAGGTTCTGAAGCGCTAAAACCAAGCAAGTGGAGCCTGACGAAGTTATTAAAGAGCCTTCTTAAGGCGACAAACATGATTTAGAAATCGAGCATCCACAAAGCCAGGAGGCTGAGACATGAAAATGGGCTTGTCAAGAATGCCATTGAGAAATGCATTCTTGACATCCAACTAATGAAGATGCCAGTGGTGCTGAACCGAGAGAACCAAGACAATATGAACAGTGGCAACCTTAACAATCGGGCTGAAAGTGTGGTGAAAGTCAGTGCCAGGGCCCTGGTTGAAACCCTGAGCAACTAACCTAGCCTTATGATGATCAACAGAACCATCAGCATGAAACTTCGTTCAAAATACCCATTTGGACCCAATGATGTTAATATCCAGAGGCCGAGGAACCAGATCCCAAGTCTGATTTGCTCGTAGGGTATCGATTTCCTCCTGCATAGCAGCTAACCACTCAGGGGACTTAGCAGCAGTCTTGAAGCCACGAGGTTCAGAGACAGCAACAAGAGCAGAGAGTATAGTGGTGGAAGCAAGATTAACTGGATAACAGGGTTTAAAGATCTCAGCCTTGGCACGTGTGGTCATCGAGTGAGTGGGCACCTGAGTCGATGCCACAGGAAGATCAGGAGCCTGGCCAGGTGCGGGAGGCAGGTTAGGAGCCGGGAGCACGGGGGCCTGGATAGGCGGTGCAGACTATGGTGCGGCAGGAACCGGCTGGGGTGCAGGAGGCTCAGCAAGCTGCTCGGCCAAAGAAGCAGGCTGGCCGAAGGGCTGGACCATGTCGTCATCAGGCAGGACATGGATTACGGGCTGGACGATGGGCACAGGAGGAGGCATAGGTGCGGGCGGTCGAGGTGAAGGGACTCCCGAACTAAGGCCTGAAGCCTCAAGAAAGCTAGTAATCTCTAAATCTTGTAGCTTTGATGATGAAAGAGCTCGAGAAAATGGAAATAAGAGCTTATCAAATTGAGCATGACGAGTAATGAAGACTCTTGAAGATTCCAGATTGAAGCAACGAAAACCATTGCATGAACTGTGTTGGTCCCGATGTAAACGAGTCTTACACGTGTATGGGGGGGAATACACGTGTTCAGTGATTTTAAAACTTTTTCTTACTGAGGTCAGCTTGGGTCAGATAATCCTGAAGATTAGGTTCTGAGAAGCACGTAACGCCTCGAAATCAAAGTTCATCGAGACAAAGATCCCGAAAACTTTTCAGATACCTCGAGATAATCCCAATGAATCCTCGAGTGTCGAGAGATCTGAGTTGCTTGGATCAAATAACTAGCTTACTGAATCCTCATAAGAGAGTTCAGTTTGATAACTATCTGTTCTAGCTACTCAGTCGTGCGGAATGGTTGGCCCTTAGATTATACTCGTTTTAAGCTTTGCTGAAAAACCTTCCCTTTATGAAATAGTGATTAGGTTGTGATTCACTTATGCAACTTCAGTGGATTGATTCCAACTGAATATCAGTGAAAAGTATGCTTTCAAAATCAAGTCAATGCAAATGATTAAGCACGATAAGGAAAGCAATAAAGAACACAACAGCTTATAGTGGTTCGAGAGACTCAAGCTCCTACATCCACTCTCTCGACTCTTGGAGAAATTCACTATCAACTTCGAGCTTTTCGACTACCTCGTAGTTTACTTACTCAACTTCGTACCGAGTTTTTACGACTACTCCACGTGGTTTACTTACTCAACCCGACCTTGAGTTTTCTGACTACCTCCGTAGTTTACTTACTCAATCACACACAAGCTTTCAGACTACCCCTGTAGCTTACTAACTTTCCTCCTAAGTTTTCTTGACTACTCCGCGTAGTTTACTAACTCTTTACAACTCTACTCACCAACAAAACACACTCCAACTACCTTCTCAAGGGTTTGGGGTTTCTTGGTTGGTTTCCAACTAGGATGAGATATCCTTTACAATGAAGCACAATGCAAAAGGTTAGGATATCTCGACTAAGCTTTGGATAAATTTTATCAATCTAGGCTTAGTAAAGTGAGCTCTCTTCAATATAGAAGCACTTGGGAAATTCAAGGTATTTCGAGTGCTTTAACTTTTTACAAGAATAAGTTTGAGCTCTTGAGTTGCGTATAAATTTCCCCGTAACCTTACAAAGTAGAGGGTCACCAAGATTTATAGGCATACACCAAGGTCACTCTTGAAAACTATCCGTTGGAGAGATAAATTTCGTGAGTTCCCTCTTATGGTGTGTGAGAAACGGCTATATTTAGGGTTTGAAACTCCCTAATATGTTTTAGGCAATAGCCTTTCATGTAGCCGGTCTTCACTTTTTTTGATCTGGAACTTTTCGTACATCGACATCTTTTTTTTGACTTTCCTTTATCGATGTCGGTATGGTGCGATGTCGTCTTCCTCTTTTTGACTTTTGTCTTGATTAAAGGTAGACACCTTCAACGACTCTTTTTGGTTACAAACTCTCGAGTTTGATATAACCTTAACAACACTTCGACTTAGTTCCTTTTTGTGCGCATTTGAATGTCTTGGCAATATCTAACTTTCTAAGGCATAGCGTTTCTCTCGATGTGCATCCTTGGATAGATATATTGATTGCCTCGGAACATTCGGTTCATCTTGAGCTTTTCGACATTCTTGAGCTTTCGATAATTACTTATTTTTCGATATTCTTGATCTTGATTTCTCGGTCTTGATCTTGCGTCTTGAGTCTTCGAGTCTTTAGGGTCTTCGAGTCTTGAGGGTCTTCGAGTCTTGAGGTCTTCGAGTCTTGATTTATCTTGACCGGTATCTTGAGTCTTCATCTTTGAGTCTTCGTTTCTCGATTTCATCTTGAGTCTTGAGAGACTTGATTTCATCTTGAAACTTTAGTTTCTTGAAACATATCTTGAGTTCTTGAGTCTTGAACCTATCCCTGAACTATATCTGCTTACTATACATTTTGCGATAACATCCTGAATACTCTAAAACCTGAATCGACTCAATTATCAAGATCATTACGAACATGTCATACTACTCGGGGTTTTTGGATCTTAATCAAAATCATATAATCTTTTATTAAATTCATCTCCCAACAATTTCCCCTTTTTGATGATGCCAAAACCTATCTTGTTACAAATACATAACCTATACTCAGGTTTCAGTTTATCCTATCACAAGATTGGTTCCTGAATAGAGAATCTCCCAACAATTTCTTTAAGAAGGGAATCTCTTTAAATAAATAATCTCCCAACAATTTAAATCATTCAATGATTTCTTCAAGAATGAATCTTTCTTAAATAGATCATTACCAAATACTTAAGCAATTTCTCCCATATCATCATACAATCGGTTCGACATTCATTCAAAGATATCAAAATAAAGACATGTAAATAAGATAATGAGATATTATCTTTTGAGCAAAATGATAAATCTTCATTGATGATAAGCATACCATTACAGATTACAATGAGATTTTTATCAACAAAATCAAAAAGACAAAATTTAAAGATTACAGAATCTTCTGAGTTCTTCAGTCTTCAGTCTTCAGATTCGGCTCTTCAGTTTGCTTCATTTTCGACTTCATCAGCTGGCACCTCCAGGTTGAACATTCCGAAAAATCTTTTCTTCAGCTCATTCCTCTCCTTGATGATGTTCGGACTGTTCCCTGTTAATCCCAACTGATTCTTACGTAATGGCCTTCTCATTTACCAAGTCATTACCAAGTCTTGGAGGAGAATAGGAATATGGACCAGGGGCTTCTATCTGTACTCCACCTTCATCCGCAAGGTTAATTTAGCCTTGGAGATACTTTGGATAGAAGGTTAGAAGATATTCAATGAAAGCTTCGTTCTGATCTGAGCCTTCCCCTCTCCATTCCCTGAGAACATCGTAATTGAACCAGAAGGTTCTCTTCACTTCTTCCCACATGTCGTTGAGTTTAATGGGCATCCATTTATCAACGTGGGGCCACTTCAGTGCTTTCGATGTTCCCTTCCTCTTGCTCGCAAAACTTCCCACACTCCTTCGCTTCGCTCTTAGTCTATCTTCTTTTCGATCACGACGCTTAGAAAAGATTTTTTGGCTTGTTCTTTTTGGAGTGTCTTGAGAGCATCTCTCTCTGTTGAAGACTTTCTTAAGGTTGAGACTCGATTCCTTCAGATCTTCATCATCGAGAATCGAATTTCTCCTGGATTGGCATAGAAGTCTTAGCACGCTTGCTTACAAGTTGAACAACGCCAAGGCTTTCCTCTTCATAAAGGGATTCAACACCGGCGTTTGTTCCAACCTTAGTTCTAAAGACTTCGTTTCTCTCTTGCAACCTCAAGCATGGTTTGCTCGAAAACTCGAGTGTAGATGGGCTTTTAATTTTAATTTATCAAGAGCTTCAACTTCTTTTAAGGCTTTGGCTAGATTGTACATTTCACCTCTTTTCCGATTCTTCTCCAAAGTCGTGCCATGAACTTCCCGAGGTCTTCACCTTCCTTTTCCCCCTTCCCCCCGCACCGTAATTTGGAAGAAGTCCGGAGAGAGCAGTCCATGTTAACAAATCGGATCTCTCCCTCGCTAACTCGATCTTGCTCATCTTCCATTCTCCGATGTGGTTCTTAGCCACGAAAGTTCTTCGATATGTGGGCAAACGCCGCCGAGAGTGCATCTTTAAGCATCTCATCATCTTGGTCATGAACACCGAGCTCATTTCCTCAACAATTCGACAAGACCTCATTTTCTCTGCTAGTTTCACCTCTAGAAATTCAATGATTCCCGTGCTTCGTTTCATTTTCAAAGACTTAACTTCTGCGTTGACTCCTCCACTTTTCATTCACTTTTTCTTCCATGGAGGTCATCCGAGTGGTCGAGTGTTTTGTATCCGCACTTTACGAAGAATGGCTAAGTCCTTCCATTGTCTTAAGCTTGATTGGCCAACTTTTCTTCTATCTCGAAAGCAATTTTGATCGCCATTGGCTCAATCTTCTCAAGTTTCTCCATTACGGAGTGAGATCAATCTCAAACTTTCTGCACCTTCTCATTTGTTTGATCATCCCGAGCTCCAGCCTCGATTGAGCCTCGATCTGTTTTATCGCACAATTGAAATTAAAGATAGTACTTTCAAAGAACTTTGGCATAATTGTCAATAGTGCCAAAAGGTACCAAGAGTGCTAGCTTCTTTGAGAGGTTGATCGACAATGAAGTCTCTTTTTCCATTTGAGATGATCCTCAAGATCTCCCTGTTGGTCCCCATCTCCATCTTTGGATTTGTCTCCGCGCTCGGGCACCAACTTCACTTCTCGGTAGCTTCCTCTGAACCATTCATCAAAATCGGAATTTTCATCTTTTGTCCTCGAGATCGGCGGGAAGGCCGTCTCCTCATTCCACCCGGTCTTCCCCCTCTCAATCAAAGCAATGTCGAGCATCTCGGGCTTGAAGAGGATATATTGTTTTTTAGGAAAAACATCTTCCGGTCCCGGGGTATGGTTGAATGAACCGTTCCCCTTGCTCCTAATTATTCTTGACCCCGCCCTTCTTCCATCTCGGGCCTCCTCTTACGCTGAGGATCAGCGGTAGATCTCTCCAAAATATTTTGCTCCCTCGAGCCTCGGTTTTTATGCATTCGAGTCCTCGTGGCATTACGAGGCTGGTATCCTCGGTTTTAGTCTGAGTTGGCTTGGTCTTTCATTAGCTCTTACAATGCGAGCACCGCACATTGTCCCTCCTTTAAAAATTTCCTTTTATCTGAATTTTATCGGAGTGATGTCTCGAGCACCTCGGAGAAGACACACTCCCGATCGATCCTGTGTCCTAGAGATAACCCGAGCCAACACTTGTAATGGCGAACTCGAAAGCGATTTTGCCTTGAGTTGTATCTCGCCGGAATCATTTGCTACCTTCGTCGGTGAGAACCACCAATCTTTTGCGCTTTGGAGCAAGATCCTCCGCTTCATCGGTTTTGCTCCTTGCTCCATTTTTGCCTCCAATGTAACCTTTCCCCGGTTTGTTGGGTCTCTTTCTCGGCGGCCTTGATTCTACCTTCTTTTCTCTTTTTCCCTCGAATGGCACCTTCTTCCAAAGAAGAATGGGCTTGAAGAGAATTTTTGTTTTAGGGAATGGGGTTGAATTGGCGAAGATATCCTCCTCCTCTCTGCACATCTCCAAAATATAAGCAATTTTGGTGGCATGGTGGATCTTGCCTTTCATCGTGATTGTCCCATTGACCCTTTTTATGACCTTGGCTTGCTTTGTCACCATCTGAATTAAGAATTTCAGCCAGTTGAAGTCAGTGGTAGGTGATGCCTCGATTGTCGCCATCGATGCCGAGCTTGGGTACTAATCTGCTCAAAAACTCCCCAAGAAGACTCATGATGCACTTGCTCACAATATCCATCGACACGATATTGTGGCTTTAGATGCCTCTTATGCAATGTCGCCTCAAATTTAACAGATTCTCAAAGAATCGTATCTAGGTACTCCTCTCTCTCTGATATACATCGCAGGATCCTCTCCTCTATCACTGAGCTCAAAGACATCATTCAGATTTTTTGGAATTATGCACAAATCCCTCTCAAAATCGATGTATTTTGACGAATGCTCTAGATGTGATGTGGTAATCGAAGAATGCATACCATTTTCTTCATCTATTCTCAAATTACAGATGAATTCGATTACTTCTTTTGCGAACTCGGTCCGCGGTCGGCTGGCCATGACTAGATGGGTGATTTTAGCCATCGAATCATATCGCAGAGCCTCCTCTTCTGGCTTTGAGTTGGTTGTGCTTTCAAGTGAGACAACGAACTCGTACCACGGCTTGTTGGTTATGGCTAATTTCTCGAACAAGGTTGGGGCCATTTTAGAGATTGATTTAAGAATATGAAGATTTAGGGTTTGGAGATTTCTGGGCAAAGGGATTTTTAATTGCAGAGGATTTGGGAACGAAGGGTTTGATAAAATTTTGGCTTGAATGGCTTAAAGGGGTATATATAGCTTCTAGATCGTGGAGAATCGTGTTGGTTAGGTGAAAAGAATTCGCTGAGATTAATCTCCGATTAATCGGGTATATCTGACCGACGATCTCTAAAAAGTTAAGCCGCCAAAATATCCTCATTGGTCAATAATGTGGCGAGCATTAAATGATTATTGACCTTCTTCTAATTTAAAAAGCGATCCCGCTCAAAAAACATTCCTCGTGTGTTTTATATTTATTGCGAATGATTCTTGAGTTTTACTTAAGCAATAAATGAGTCGCATGAGTCTTTACTTCTTCGGACTAATTTCCCTCTATCGGTCTTCTTCGAAAATCGTTCTTAATAAAATGTCAAGATAATATCGAGTACTAAATGGGTTCAAGATGCTTTCGAGTCTTGACCTTCAAGAAATGAGTTTCCCGAGACTCGATTCGGTATTTCCATTTTATCCCGAGTTTCTCAAGAGAATTCCGAAAAGCTTCATGCATCCGAAAATCTTCAATTTTTCTCGATTTACTCTATACACTGGTTCTAACATCCCTAATTCAACTGAAAGTTCCTGAAATCTTGATTCAGCCAAAGGTTTAGTCAAGATATCAGCTCTTTGTCTATCGATATGAATTTTCTCCATCCTTATGTCCTTTTTCTCGACATGATCTCGATGAAGTGATGTCTCGAGATATCCACATGCTTGCATCCGGTGTGCAATACCGGGATTTTGTGAAATAGCAATGGCACTATTGTTGTCACAAAATATTGGTACTTCATTAGGCTTCAACTTTATAATCCCTTAATTGTTGTCTCGAGCCAAAGAATCGAAAGCCTGGCCAGCTTCCTGCAGCCATGTATTCAAACTTTCAGATCTTGGTTGCTCTTGAGGTCCATTTCTTTTGAAAACCAAGATATCAGCTTGCTTCCTAGAAATTGACAAGTTCCTGTTGTGGACTTCCTGTCAATTCTACAACCTCCATAGTCAGCATCTGAGTAACCAGTTAATTCAAGGTTATCATCAGCTGGATACCATAATCCTCTATTCATTGTGCCCTTAAGATATCTTAGTATCTTTTTTGCGACCTCCATGTGACTAGTCTTAGGATTAGCTTGGTATCTTGCACATATCCCAACAGCAAATGTTATATCTGGTCTACTTGCTATGAGATAGAGCAATGATCCAATGATTCCTCTATAATCAGTATGATTCACTGATTTGCCTTCTGAATCAGGATCCATCTTGTAGTTAGTATTCATAGGAATCCTAACTGCATTGCAATTTTGTACACCATATTTTGCAATTAGATCTCTGGTGTATTTTGCCTGGTTGATGAATATTCCTTCCTTTGATTGTTTCACTTGAAGACCTAGAAAGAAATTCATCTCTCCCATCATTGACATCTCAAACTTGCCTTTCATCAGTGTTGAAAACTTTTCACACAGCTGATGGTTTGGAGATCCAAAATGATGTCATCAACATATATCTGAACTAGTAAGATCTCTTCCCCATCCTCTATCCTGAACAGAGTTCTATCAACAGTCCCTTTGACAAAACCATGGTCAGTAAGAAACTGAGAAAGAGTATCATACCATGCTCTGGGTGCTTGCTTGAGACCATACAAAGCTATTCTCGAGCACAGAAACTTGGTCATTCTGTTTGAATCCGGGAGGTTGTTCCACATAAACCTCTTCTTTAAGCACACCGCTCGAAAATGCACTTTTCACATCCATTTGATAGACTGTGAACTTCATGTGGGCAAAAGATATGCAAGAAACAATCGATGGCTTCTAGTCTTGCAACAGTGCAAAGGTTTCATCATAATCCAAGCCTTCTTCTTGGGAATAACCTTGTGCAACTAGCCTTGCCTTGTTTCTTACAATGTTGTTGTTTTCATCTCTTTTATTCTTGAAAACCCACTTGGTTCCAATGACATTGTGCCTTTCAGGTCTATCTACCAACTCACATACTTCATTCCTTGAAAATTGATTCAAATTTCATCTTGCATAAAAAGAATCCAATAAGAATCTTGTAGAGCTTCACCAATCTCGGCGAGTTCTTTCTCCGAAAGGAAGCAGCAGAATAGTGCACTCTCACCATGGAACCTTCTTGTCTTAACACCTTCAGTTAGATCACCCACAATCTGACTTGTAGGATGACTATCTAACCATTTCCTTCTTGATGTTCCCCCTTCAATAATATCCTCAACATTTGAGATGTTAGGTTCGATTAAATCAACAAAACTCGGGAACAACAGAAAAGAGAAAGAGAATCATCTTCCTCGGGGAGATTCTATTCGAACATTGTCGAGACATCTTTCCCCTTTGGTTGATAGATTCGGATTTGCCTCACCAGTGACCACATCTTCATTGGCATCACATACCGAAGTCCGAATCGTGTCTGCTCAGATTGGTCACCTTTTGAGTGTTGGTTTTCCCGAGGCTCACCATCCCGAGTTCCATTCTAACTTCCTTATCTCGAGTCCGAGTCACTCCAATCATAGAATGTGACCGACTTCTTCTTTTTTTCGTGTTCAATGGATGATTTATTTTTCGCTTTTAGGGCTTAATCTGGTGATCCTCTTAGTTAGTTCATCTGCATCATGTTCCCGTTTCTTCCGAACACAAATAGATTCATCAAAAACAACATGAGGTGTTTCCTCCACAATAAAAGTCCTCGGTTGTAAACTCGAAAGCTTTTATCGACTTCGAATATCCTAAGAATATTCCTTCATCGCCTTTTACTATCAAAAGTTTTCAACTGATCTTTACCATTATTGTGTATGAAACACTTGCAACCAAACACACGAAAGAGAAAGAAAAGAGGCTTCCTTTCATTCCAAAGCTCATAGGGTGTTTTGCCTTGACTCTTGGTCAGCATGGATCTGTTCTGAGAGTAGCATGCAGTGTTGACAGCTTCAGCCCAAAATCTTTTAGGAATGTCAGCTTCAGCTATCATAGTCCTTGCAGCTTCTTTCAGAGTCTTGTTCCTCCTTTCAGCAACACCATTTTGTTGAGGGGTCCTTGCAGCTGATGTTTCATGTGAAATTCCATTCTCTGCACAATAATCAGATATGATATGATTTATGAATTCAGTTCCTTTGTCAGATCTGATTTTGACCACACTCAGATTTTTCTCAATACTGAGCCTTTTCAGTAACTCTGGCAGTTTTATCTGAGTCTCTTTCTTACTGAGTAAGAATATGACCCAAGTATATCTTGAGTAGTCATCAACTACTACCAATGTGTATTTCCTGCCATTAGTGCTTACAGGTGTTATAGGACCAAAAAGATCCATATGTAGTAACTGAAGTATTCTTTCAGTAGAAACCTCAACTTTACTTTTAAATGATGCTCTTATCTGTTTTCCTTTCTGGCACGCATCACAAATATGTTCCTTACTGAACACTTTCGTTAGGCAACCCTCTCACAAGAGCTAATCTTGCAAGCTTGTTCAGGGTTTTGAAATTTAGGTGATTCATTCTTTTATGCCATAACCAACTGGTATCTGTGGAACTTTTAGCAACTAAACATGTATCTTTAGGAGCAGAACTCCAATCAGCAAGATACACATTCCCTTTTCTTGTACCAGTCAGTAAAACTTTCTGTGATGTATCATTTTTCACAAAACATAAGTTCTTAGAGAACTCAACATTGAAACCCTTATCACAGAATTGGCTAATTGAAAGCAAATTATGCTTCAATCCAGATACATATGAAACATCATGGATATGAACAGAGTCGATTTCCAAAGTTCCATATCCTTCAGTCTGTCCCTTGGAATTATCTCCAAAAGTGATCTGTGGGCCTCTTTGTTCAACATAGTCACTGAGTGTCTTCTTGTATCCTGTCATATGTCTTGAACATCCACTGTCAAAATACCAAATGTCAGGAGCTTTTTCATCTCTGCTCATCAGTGCCATGTGATCATTAGTCAGTTTAGTGCCCTTGTTTTCCTCCTGAAAAACAGATCAAATCTTAGGTACCCAATTTGTGTAGGGTCCTACAAGGTTAGATGTACCTTTCGGAATCCAAATCTTGCCGACAACTCTAATCACTTTAGAGTGGCTAATTTGTCTTCCATAAACATCTACATACACATCTACTACTCTGGGTGCCTTAGCGACTTTTACGTGTATGTGTGCTAGCTTTAGCATGAACATGGGCTTTTGAATTCTTCTTTGGTTCGGGCCTTTTGTTCGGATGCTTGGGCTTTTGTGCTTGGTGGTCTAAATCTTTGTTGACTCGGGTTCGAGATAACCTTTACCTTTAGGCAAGTGAGGTTCAGGTTATGCATCTTGAAACTGGGTCTTCGATTATCTTGAGGACTTGGTCTCTTCAGTTGAGAATGTCTCTGAAAGTGTTTCTCATCCGAGGATTCCTCTCGATGGTTCAATGTGGAGCCTTTCAGATTTGCATTCTTAGCCCGAGGCTTTGAAAGTACTTGCTGAAACTTTCAATCGACCGCTTTCGGGTTTTCTAGCCTTCACCGAGGTTTGGGCTTTCTAACGATCATTCATTTTCTTTGAAAACCATAGGTCCTTTTCCTTGTCTACAACCTTGGGCATTACTTGACTTGAAGTGTAGGTGCCACCGGTTTTTACAAAGATAGTCTTCTTGCTACATGATCCAAAGATTCGGATGACCTTGTGAGGTTCCCCGAGTGTATCCCAATCCGGTTTTTATAGTGGCAGATCTCTGGTAACTCAAATTTCATCTATCACATTAGATGCTTTATTCAATAGAGTTAACTTCTTCATGCACTATCCTCACGATTCTGTAGAGTTTTATGCTTCTCGGAAGAGGTCATTGAACTTCGATTCGATTAGTTGAATCTCTTGATGGATTTCTCTAGCTTTTCGATTAGGGACATGATCAACTTCTCTTTCTCACGAGAGTTGTACTTTGAACATCCAGTTCATCAAGTAGCTCCCATTAATTGAGAAGTGATCTCGGTTTTGCTAGAGTCTTTCCATTTTAGATTTTCAAAGATTCATTCCTTATTCGCTCTTGAGTTTTATTTAGCGATCCTTGCAAAAACAAAGATAGTCCTTCATCAGTTCTCAAAAGAATCCATCGGTCAAAATAGTCGTTTTCGGTGGAACTTGAAAACTCTTGTGCTAGTGTAGGAGCAACAACGAGAGATGAAAAGAGTTTTTCCTCCTCAATGGCCATCGAACGAGATGTCATCACTTTCCTTTGTCGAGAATATCTCATCTGAAGAGCTAGATCCTCCTCGAGTGTTCTTCTTCATCCGCAACCATGGCCTTTTTGCTTGAGAACTTCCGGTCTCTTTTAGCTTGTCTTTCTCTTCTCTCCTTAGCACTCAACTCTGGACAATCATACATGAAGTGACCTTTCTTCTGGCAATTATAGCATCTATTGGCATCATCATCCTGATCATTTTCTTCTTTGGACTTGGAGTCCTTCTTTCTGGATGAAGATCCTTCAGCTTTCAGGTCCATCTTCTTCTCAGTTGATCTGTCCTCAGGTTTCTTCTGGTACCTGTGGTTCCTGTAATAGCTTTTGTATTTTCCAAATCTACTATTAAGTCTGTCAAACCTCCTTGCCATCAGTGCTAGCTTTTCCTCAAGCTCATCCTGATGTTTGGCATGGGGGTTCTCAGACTCTCTAGTTTTACAGGTTTTATCTTTGGCTTTTAAAGCCACATTCTTACTCGATGAAGAATCATCTTTGCTGTCAGCCTTTTTGGATTTTTTATCAATTACAAATTCATAGGCTTTCAGCTCAGAGAAGACTTGTTGGTATGGCATTGAACTAATGTTCTTGGTGTTTTCAATCACCACTGCATGAATATCCCATTTCTTAGAAAGACCTCTAAGAATTTTCAATGCCACTTCTCTTTGTGGATATTTCTTTCCAAGTGCGTTTAGATCATTCATGATGCTAGTGAATCTGACTTCCAATTTGTCTATTGATTCACCATCATCCATTTCAAAACTGTCAAACTTTCCAATTGCCACCGAAAGTTTGTTTTCTTTTATATGATATGTGCCTTGGCACATAACAGCTAGTGTATCCCATATCTCTTTAGCAGTATTACAGTGAGAGATCATTCCCATCACACCATCATCAATTGTACTGTATAGTGTGTCTTTTGCAATGTAGTCTAGATTGACTAACTTTCTCTCCTCAGGAGTTAGTTGGTCATCAGACTTAGAAAATTCTGCTCTAGGATCAATTCTCTCCTCTTCTGTAATTCTGGGATTCACCACAGTAAATTTGAATGGTCCTTGAGAAACCACTCTCCACATACGCTCATGTTTGGAATACGATGAGCCTCGCATTCTCGATCTCCATAGATCATAGTTCTCATCGAGAACATGGGAAGTTTTTAGAAGACATTTTTCCGATCTTTTGAAAAGAAAAAAAATTTCAAAGAATTAAGATCGATTCGAGATAGACCACAAGTATTTTTGAAAATAAAACTTTGGTCAACACAAAGAGTGGTCAAGTTGAACCACCGCTGGATACCAAGGTCCCTGAAGTCTTACACGCGTGTATGGGGGAATACACGTGTTCATGATTTTAAAACTTTTTTCTTCTCGAGGTCACTTGGGTTAGATAATCCTCAAGATTAGGTTCGGAAGCACGATCGCTTCCGAGTCAAAGTCTATTGAGACGATGTGATCCCGAAATGGGATACCTCGAGATAATCCCAACCGAATCACGAGTGTTCCCGAGTTGCTTGGATCGATAACTAGCTTCTTCAATCCTCGGAAGAGAGTTCAGGTTTGATAACTATCTCTGTTCTAGCTACTCGATCGTGAGGAATGGTTAGCCCTTAGATTATACTCGTTTTAAGCTTTATTTGAAAAACCTTCCCTTTATGAAATAGTGATTAGGTCAGGATTCACTTATGCAACTTCAAAGGGATTGATTCCAACCCAATATCGATTGAAAAGTATGCTTTCAAAATCAAGTCAATGCAACAATTTAAGCCGCAGATAAGGAAAGCAATAAAGAACACAACATTTATAGTGGTTCGAGACTCAAGCTCCTACATCCACTCTCTCCGACTCTTGAGAAAATTCACTATCAACTTCGAGCTTTACGACTACCTCGTAGTTTACTTACTCAACTTCGTACAGTTTTTACGACTACTCCACGTAGTTTACTTACTCAACCCGACCTTGAGTTTTCTGACTACCTCCGTAGTTTACTTACTCAATCACACACAAGCTTTCAGACTACTCCTGTAGCTTACTAACTTCTCCTCTAGAGTTTTCGACTACTCCGCCAGGTTTACTAACTCTTTACAACTCTACTCACCAACAAAACACACTCCAACTACCTTCTCAAGGGTTTGGGGTTTCTCTCATTGGTTTCAACTAGGATGAGATATCCTTTACAATGAAGCACAATGCAAAAGGTTAGGATATCTCGACTAAAGCTTTGGATAAATCTTATCAATCTAGGCTTAGTAAAGTGAGCTCTCTTCAATATAGAAGCACTTGGGAAATTCAAGGTATTTCGAGTGCTTTAACTTTTGCAAGAATAAGTTTAAGCTCTTGAGTTGCGTATAAATTTCCCGTAACCTTACAAAGTAGAGGGTCACCAAGATTTATAGGCATACACCAAGGTCACTCTTGAAAACTATCCGTTGGAGAGATAGCCGTGAGTTCCCTCTTATGGTGTGTGAAAATGGCTATATTTAGGGTTTGAAACTCCCTAACATGTTTTTAGGCAATAGCCTTTCATGTAGCCGGTCTTCACTTTTTGCGATCGAAACTTTCGTACATCCGACATCTTTTTGAAAATCCTTTATCGGTTATCGGTATGCAATGTCGTCTTCCTCTTTTTTGACTTTTGTCTTGATTAAAAAGTAGAAAGCAATCTTTTGGTTAAAACTCGAGTTTGATATAACCTTAACAACACTTGACTTAGTTCCTTTTATGCGCATTTGAATGTCTTGGCAATATCTAACTTTCTAAGGCATCGCGTTTCTCTTGCATCCTTGGATAGATATATTGGTGCCTCGGAACATTCTTCATCTTGAGCTTCGATACATTCTTGAGCTTTCGAATTCACTTGATCTTGATTTCTCGATCTTGATCTTGCGTCTTGAGTCTTTTTAGGGTCTTCGAGTCTTGAGGTCTTGAGTCTTGGTCTTACGAGTCTTGATTTATCTTGGCCATTATCTTGAGTCTTCATCTTTGTCTTGATTCTCGATTTCATCTTGAGTCTTGAGAGACTTTTTCATCTTTGAAACTTTAGTTTCTTCAAAAATATCTTGAGTTCTTCGTAGTCTTCGAACCTATCCTTATATCTCTTGACTATACATTTTGCGAGATAACATCCTCGAATACTCTAAAACCGAATCCCGACTCAATTATCAAGATCATTCCGAACATGTCATACTCGGGGTTTTGGGATCTTAATCAAAATCATATAATCTTTTATTAAATTCATCTCCCAACAATTTCCCCTTTTTGATGATGCCAAAACCTATCTTGTTACAAATACATAACCTATACTCGTGTTTTGAGTTTATCCTATCACAAGATTGGTTCCCCGATAGAGAATCTCCCAACAATTTCTTTAAGAAGGAATCTCTTTAAATAAATAATCTCCCAACAATTTAAATCATTCAATGTATTTCTTCAAGAATGAATCTTTCTTAAATAGATCATTACCAAATACTTAAGCAATTTCTCCCATATCATCATACAATCGACCGAGAGACATTCATTCAAAGATATCAAAATAAAGACATGTAAATAAGATAATGAGATATTATCTTTTGAGCAAAATGATAAATCTTCATTGATGATAAGCATACCATTACAGATTAATGAGATTTTTATCAACAAAATCAAAAAGACAAAATTTAAAGATTACGGATCTTCCGAGTTCTTCGATCTTGATCTTGATTCGGCTCTTGCTTCATTTTCGACTTCATCACCGGCACCTCCAAAGGTTGAACATTCCAAAAAATCTTTTCTTGACTCATTCCTCTCCTTGATGATGTTCTAACTGTTCCTCGTTAATCCTAACCGACCATCATATTGAGCAATTTCTTACGTAATGGCCTTCTCATTTACCAAGTCATTACCAAGTCTTGGAGGAGAATAGGAATATGGACCAGGGGCTTCTATCTCAGACTCCACCTTCATCCGCAAGGTTAATTTAGCCTTGGAGATACTTTGGATAGAAGGTTAGAAGATATTCAATGAAAGCTTGCTTACGATCCGAGCCTTCCCTCTCCATTCCTCGAGAACATCGTAATTGAACCGTAAGTTTCTCTTCACTTCTTCCCACATGTCGTTGAGTTTAATGGGCATCCATTTATCAACGCAGTTTGAGCGATGTTCCTTCCTCTTGCTCGCAAACTTCCCTCACTTCCTTCAAGTCATCTTCTTTCTACGATCCAGACGCCTCTCGAGACCGGGCGGCGGCTTTTTGGCTTGTTCTTTTTGGAGTGTCTTGAGCATCTCTGGTGTTGAAGACTTTCTTAAAGGTTGAGACTGGATTTTTCGCATCTTCATCATCCGTAATCGGCTTTCTCGGATTGGCATAGAAGTCTTAGCAGCTTTGCTTACAAGTTGAACAACGCCAAGGCTTTCCTCTTCATAGGTAGTTCAAATGTTTTCCAACCTTAGTTCTAGCACTCGGTTTCTCTCTTGCAACCTCAAGCATGGTTTGCTCGAAACTCGAGTGTAGATGGGCTTCTCTCTTGAGCTTTTTTAATTTATCGATCTTCAACTTCTTTTTAAGCTTTGGCTAGATTGTACATTTCAACCTCTTTCTAGCCTTCTTCTCCAAAGTACGTGCCATGAAACTTCCGAGGTCTTCACCTTCCTTTTCCCCTTCCCCGCACATAGTAATTTGGAAGAAGTCTGAAGAGTGTGTCCATGTGATAATCTTGCTCTTTGCTCACTAGCGGATCTCTCCTGCTAACGATCTTGCTCATCTTCCATTCTCCCCGATGTTTCTTAGCCACGAAAAGTTCTTCGATATGTGGGCAAAGGTGCATCTTTAAGCATCTCTGTCATCTTGGTCATGAAACTCTCATTTCCTCAACAACCAATCGTCAAACCTCATTTTTTCTGCTAGTTTCACCTCTAGAAATTGAATTCTGGTGCTTCGTTTCATTTGAAGACTTAACTTCTGCGTTGACTCCTCCAAATTTTTCATTCAACTTTTCTTCCATGGAGGTCATCTCGAGTGGTCGAGTGTTTTGTATCTCGCACCGATTCAAGAATGGCTAAGTCCTTCCATTATCCGAGCTTGATTGGCCAACGTTTCTTCTATCTCGAAAGCAATTTTGATCGCCATTGGCTCAATCTTCTCAAGTTTCTCCATTACGGAGTTCAATCTCGAAACTTTCGCACCTTCGCATGGTTGTTTGATCATCCCGAGCTCCGATCTCGATTGAGCCTCGATGCTTTTATCGACAATTCATAGTACTTTTCAAGAACTTTGGCATAATTGTCAATAGTGCCAAAAGGTACACAAGAGTGCTAACTTCGATCCCGAGGTTGATCGACAATTCTTTTTTTCCATTTGAGATCGATCCTCGGCATCTCCCTGTTGGTCCCCATCTCCATCTTTGGATTTGTCTCATTTGCTCGGAGGCACCAACTTGATTGATTTCTTCTCGCCTAGCTTCCTCTCGAACCACTCATCAAAATCGGAATTTTTCATCCCGAGCTTTGTCTCAACCGAAGTTTATCTCCTCATTCCACCATTTATGTCAAGCATCTGAGTCCGATTGAGGATATACTTCGATGTCTTCTTGCAGATCTTGAATCGAGCTCGGGGTAGCGGTCAGGATGAACCGTTCCCCTCTTGACCCTCTTTCCATTCTCGATTTCAAGCGGTAGATCACTCTGAGTCTATTTTTTATCTCGAGCCTCGAGTGTCTTTATGCATTTCCTCGGTTTTGATCCGACGAGGCCCGAGCCGCATATTCTTTTGAGTCCGAAAACTCTCTCAAAGTTTTCTGAAAAATTTTATCTATGTCTCGAGCACCTCGTCTTGTCCTAGAGATATCTGAGCCAACACTTGTAATGGCGAACTAACATTTGCCTTGAGTTGTATCTCCTCGGAATCACTCAAGCTACCTTCGTGGGGTGAGAACCACCAATCTTTTTATGCGCTTTGGAGCAAGATCCTCCGCTTCATCGATTTGCTCCTTGCTCCATTTTGCCTCCAAATGAACCTTTCCCTGGTTTGTTGGGTCTCTTTTCAAAGAAACTACCTTCTTTTCTCTTTTCCCTCGAATGGCTCGCTTCTTCACAAAGAGGGGGCTTGAAGAGAATTTTTTTTTTAGGGAATGGGGTTGAATTGGCGAAGATATCCTCCTCCTCTCTCGCACATCTCCAAAATATAAGCAATTTTGGTGGCATGGTGGATCTTGCCTTTCATCGTGATTGTCCCATTGACCCTTTTTATGACCTTAGCTTGCTTTGTCACCATCTCAATTAAAATTTTAGCCATTTGAAGTCGGTGGTAGGTGATGCCTCGATTGTCGCCATCGATCCGAGCTTGATCCCAAGAAGACTCATGATGCACTTGCTCACAATATCCATCGGCCACGATATTGTGGCTTTAGATGCCTCTTATGCAATGTCGCCTCAAATTTAACAGATTCTCAAAGAATCGTATCTAGGTACTCCCGCTTCTCTAGACATATACATCGCAGATCCTCTCCTCTATCAATGAGCTCAAAGACATCATTCAAATTATGCACAAATCCCTCTCAAAATTGATGTATTTTGACGAATGCTCTAGATGTGATGTGGTAATCGAAGAATGCATACCATTTTCTTCATCTATTCTCAAATTACAGATGAATTCGATTACTTTTTTTTGCGAACTCTGATCCGGGTCTGGCCATGACTAGATGGGTGATTTTAGCCCGGTCGAATCATATGCAGAGCCTCCTCTTAAGTTGGTTGTGCTTTCAAGTGAGACAACGAACTTCGTACCACGGCTTGTTGGTTATGGCTAATTTCTCGAACAACAAGGTTGGGGCCATTTTAGAGATTGATTTAAGAATATGAAGATTTAGGGTTTGGAGATTTCTGGGCAAAGGGATTTTTAATTGCAGAGGATTTGGGAACGAAGGGTTTGATAAAATTTTGGCTTGAATGGCTTAAAGGGGTATATATAGCTTCTAGATCGTGGAGAATCGTGTTGGTTAGGTGAAAAGCAACGGTTGAGATTAATCTCCGATTAATCGGGTATACGAACCGATGATCTCTAAAAAGTTAAGCCGCCAAAATATCCTCATTGGTCAATAATGTGGCGAGCATTAAATGATCGCTGACCTTCTTCTAATTTAAAAACGATCCCGCCAAAAAACATTCCTCAGGTGTTTTTATATTTATTGCGAATGATTACTGAGTTTTACTTGAGCAATAAATGAGTCGCATGAGTCTTTACTTCTTCAGACTAATTTCCCTCTATCAGTCTTATCGAAAAATCGTTTTAATAAAATGTCGAGATAATAATCTACTAAATGGGTTCAAAGATAATGAGTCTTGACCTTCAAGAACTGAAGTTTCACGAGACTCGATTCAAGATTTCCATTTTATCCTGAGTTTCTCAGTAGAATTCTGAGAAAGCTTCATGCATCTGAAAATCTTCAATTTTTCAGATTTACTCTATACACCTGGTTCTAACATCCCTAATTCAACTGAAAGTTCCTGAAATCTTGATTCAGCCAAAGGTTTAGTCAAGATATCAGCTCTTTGTCTATCGGTATGAATTTTCTCCATCCTTATGTCCTTTTTCTCGACATGATCTCTGATGAAGTGATGTCTGATATCCACATGCTTGCATCTGGTGTGCAATACCGGATTTTGTGAAATAGCAATGGCACTATTGTTGTCACAAAATATTGGTACTTCATTGGCTTCAACTTTATAATCCCTTAATTGTTGTCTGAGCCAAAGAATAAAAAGCACAAAGATTCCCTCGCACCATGTATTCAAACTTGATAATCTTGGTTGCTCTTGAGGTCTGCTTTTGAAAACCAAGATATCGACTTGCTTCCTAAAAAATTGACAAGTTCTGTTGTGGACTTCTGTCAATTCTACAACCTCCATAGTCAACATCCTGAGTAACCAGTTAATTCAAGGTTATCATCAGCGGATACCATAATCCTCTATTCAATTGTGCCCTTAAGATATCTTAGTATCTTTTTGGCAGCCTCCATGTGACTAGTCTTAGGATTAGCTTGGTATCTTGCACATATCCCAACAAAGAAATGTTATATCCGGTCTACTTGTCGTGAGATAGAGCAATGATCCAATGATTCCTCTATAATCGTATGATTCATTTGATTTGCCTTTTCCGAATCACCATCTTGTAGTTAGTATTCATAGGAATCCTAATCGCATTGCAATTTTGTACACCATATTTTGCAATTAGATCTCTTTGTATTTTTGCTGTTGATGAATATTCCTTCCTTTGATTGTTTCACTTGAAGACCTAGAAAGAAATTCATCTCTCCCATCATTGACATCTCAAACTTGCCTTTCATCGGTGTTGAAAACTTTTCACACAAATGATGGTTTGGAGATCCAAAAAATGATGTCATCAACATATATCCTGAACTAGTAAGATCTCTTCCCCATCCTCTATCCCGAACAGAGTTCTATCAACAAATCCTTTGACAAAACCATGGTCAAGAAGAAAACCGAGAAAGAGTATCATACCATGCTCCGGGTGCTTGCTTGAGACCATACAAAGCTATTCTCGAGCACAAAAACTTGGTCATTCTGTTTGAATCCGGAGGTTGTTCCACATAAACCTCTTCTTTAAGCACACCGCTCGTAAAATGCACTTTTCACATCCATTTGATAGATCGAACTTCATGTAAGCAGATATGCAAGAAACAATCGATGGCTTCTAGTCTTTTGCAACAAAAGCAAAGGTTTCATCATAATCCAAGCCTTCTTCTTGGGAATAACCTTGTGCAACTAAATTTTTGCCTTTGTTTCTTAAATGTTGTTGTTTTCATCTCTTTTATTCTTGAAAACCCACTTGGTTCCAATGACATTGTGCCTTTCAGGTCTATCTACCAACTCACATACTTCATTCCTTGAAAATTGATTCAGCTCATCTTGCATAGCAGTAATCCAATAAGAATCTTGTAGAGCTTCACCAATCTCGGCAGAGTTCTTTCTCCCGAAAGGAAGCAAAATAGTGCACTCTCACCATGGAACCTTCTTGTCTTAACACCTTCAGTTAGATCACCCACAATCTGACTTGTAGGATGACTATCTAACCATTTCCTTCTTGATGTTCCCCCTTCAATAATATCCTCAACATTTGAGATGTTAGGTTCAGTTAAATCAGCAAACTCAGGGAACAACAGAAAAGGAGAAAGAGAATCATCTTCCTCAGGGGAGATTCTATTCAGAACATTGTCAGAGACATCTGTTCCCCTTTGGTTGATAGATTCATTGCCTCGGTTGTGACCACATCTTCATTGGCATCACATACCCGAGTCCGAATCGTGTCTGCTCGGATTGGTCACCTTTTGGAGTGTTGGTTTTCCGAGGCTCACCATCCGGAGTTCCATTCGTAACTTCCTTATCTGAGTCTGAGTCCTCCCAATCATAGAATGTGACCGACTTCTTCTTTTTTCGTGTTCGATGGATGATTTATTTTTTTTGTTTCTTAATCTGGTGATCCTCTTAGTTAGTTCATCTCATCATGTTCCCTTTTTTTTCCGAACACAAATAGATTCATCAAAAACAACATGAGGTGTTTCCTCCACAATAAAAAAGTCCTACAGGTTGTAAACTCGAAAAGCTTTTTTCGACTTGAATATCCTAAGAATATTCCTTCATCGCCTTTACTATCAAAAGTTTTCAACCGATCTTTACCATTATTGTGTATGAAACACTTGCAACCAAACACACGAAAAGAAAGAAACAAGAGGCTTCCTTTCATTCCAAAGCTCATAGGGTGTTTTGCCTTGACTCTTGGTCAAGATGGATCTGTTTACGAGAGTAGCATGCAAAGGTTGACAAAAATTAAAATCTTTTAGGAATGTCAACCAATTATCATAGTCCTTGCGAAAGTCTTGTTCCTCCTTTCAAAGAACACCATTTTGTTGAGGGGTCCTTGCGGTGATGTTTCATGTGAAATTCCATTCTCTGCACAATAATCGATATGATATGATTTATGAATTCGGTTCCTTTGTCGATCGATTTTGACCACACTCGATTTTTCTCAATCTTGAGCCTTTTCAAGAACTCTGGCGGTTTTATCTCGAGTCTCTTTCTTCTTGAAAAAGAATATGACCCAAGTATATCTTGAGTAGTCATCAACTACTACCAATGTGTATTTCACCGCCATTAGTGCTTCACAGTGTTATAGGACCAAAAAAGATCCATATGTAGTAACTAAAGTATTCTTTCAAGTTAGAAACCTCAACTTTACTTTTAAATGATGCTCTTATCTGCTTTTCCTTTCGCACGCATCACAAATATGTTCCTTCTTGAACACTTCGTTAAAGCACCCTCTCACAAGAGCTAATCTTGCAAGCTTGTTCGTTGGTTTTGAAATTTAGGTGATTCATTCTTTTATGCCATAACCAATTGGTATCTGTGGAACTTTTAGCAACTAAACATGTATCTTTAGGAGCGTAACTCCAATCGCCAAGATACACATTCCCTTTTCTTGTATCGGTCAAGAAAACTTTTTACGTGATGTATCATTTTTCACAAAACATAAGTTCTTAGAGAACTCAACATTGAAACCCTTATCACAGAATTGGCTAATTGAAAGCAAATTATGCTTCAATCCAGATACATATGAAACATCATGGATATGAACAGAGTCGATTTCCAAAGTTCCATATCCTTGATCATCCTGAATTATCTCCAAAAGTGATCTGGGCCTCTTTGTTCAACATAGTCACTTGAAAGTGTCTTCTTGTATCCTGTCATATGTCTTGAACATCCACTGTCAAAATACCAAATGTCAGGAGCTTTTTCATCTCTGCTCATCAGTGCCATGTGATCATTAGTTAGTTTAGTGCCCTTGTTTTCCTCCTGAAAAACAGATCAAATCTTAGGTACCCAATTTGTGTAGGGTCCTACAAGGTTAGATGTACCTTTTCGAATCCAAATCTGCACGACAACTCTAATCACTTTAGAGTGGCTAATTTGTCTTCCATAAACATCTACATACACATCTACTACTCTGGGTGCCTTAGCGACTTTACGTGTATGTGTGCTTGCTTTAGCATGAACATGGGCTTTTTGAATTCTTCTTTGGTTCGGGCCTTTTGTTGGATGTTTGGGCTTTTGTCTCTAAATCTTTGTTGACTCGGGTTGATAACCTTTACCTTTAGGCAAGTGAGGTTCGGGTTATGCATCTTTGAAATCTGGTCTTTCGATTATCTTGAGGACTTGGTCTCTTCAGTTGAGAATGTCTCTGCGAGTGTTTCTCATCCGAGGATTCCTCCGATGGTTCGATGTGGAGCCTTTCAGATTGCATTCTTAGCTGAGGCTTTGAAGTACTTGCTGAAACTTTCCAATCGACCGCTTTCGGGTTTTCTAGCCTTCACCCGAGGTTTGGGCTTTCTAACCCGATCATTCGGTTTTTATGAAACCATAGGTCCTTTTCCTTGTCTACAACCTTGGGCATTACTTGACTTGAAGTGTAGGTGCCATCGGTTTTTACAAAGATAGTCTTCTTGCTACATGATCGCGTTCGAGATGACCTTGTGAGGTTCCCCTGAGTGTATCCCAATCCAGGTTTTTATAGTGGCAGATCTCTGGTAACTCAATTTCATCTATCACATTAGATGCTTTATTCAATAGAGTTAACTTCTTCTCGTACACTATCCTCACAGCTCAGTAGAGTTTTATGCTTCTCGAGAGAGGTCATTGAACTTCGATTACGATTAGTTTGAATCTCTTGATGGATTTCTCTAGCTTTTTCGATTAGGGACATGATCAACTTCTCTTTCTCGAGAGTTGTACTTTCGAACATCCATTCATCAAGAGCTCCCATTAATTGAGAAGTGATCTCGGTTTTGCTAAGTCTTTCCATTTTAGATTTTCAAAGATTCATTTCTTATTCTATTCTTGAGTTTTATTTAGCGATCCTTGCAAAACAAAGATAGTCCTTCATCGATTCTCAAAAGAATCCATCAGTCAAAATGATTATTTTCGAAACTTGAAAACTCTTGTGCTAGTGTAGGAGCAACAACAGAGATGTAAGAGTTTTCCTCCTCAATGGCCATCGACATGGTCATCACTTTCACTTTGTCGAGAATATCTCATCTGAAGAGCTAGATCCCTCCTCGAGTGTTCTTCATCTGCAACCATGGCCTTTTTTTATGAGAACTTCGGTCTCTTTTAGCTTGTCTTTCTCTTCTCTCCTTAGCACTCAACTCGGACAATCATACCGAAGTGACCTTTCTTCCGCAATTATAGCATCTGTTGGCATCATCATCCCGATCATTTTCTTCTTTGGACTTGGAGTCCTTCTTTTCGGATGAAGATCCTTCAATTTTCAGTCCATCTTCTTCTCGGTTGATCACCTCGGGTTTTTTCGGTACCGTGGTTCCTGTAATAGCTTTTGTATTTTCCAAATCTACTTATTAAGTCCATCAAACCTCCTTGCCATCAATCTTAGCTTTTCCTCAAGCTCATCCCGATGTTTGGCATACGGGGTTCTCGATAAGTTTTGATTTTATCTTTGGCTTTTTAAAGCCACATTCTTACTCGATGAAGAATCATCTTTCTTTTGTCGCCTTTTTGGATTTTTTATCAATTATCAATTATTCATAGGCTTTCATTTCGGAGAAGACTTGTTGGTATGGCATTGAACTAATGTTCTTGGTGTTTTCAATCACCATGAATATCCCATTTCTTAGAAAGACCTCTAAGAATTTTCAATGTCACTTCTCTTTGTGGATATTTCTTTCCAAGTGCGTTTAGATCATTCACGATCTTAGTGAATCGACTTCCAATTTGTCTATTGATTCACCATCATCCATTTCAAATCTGTCAAACTTTCCAATTGCCAATAAAAGTTTGTTTTTTTTATATGATATGTGCCTTGGCACATAACAAAGTGTATCCCATATCTCTTTAGCAGAATTAATGAGAGATCATTCCCATCACACCATCATCAATTGTTTTGATATAGTGTGTCTTTTTGCAATGTAGTCTAGATTGACTAACTTTCTCTCCTCGAGAGTTAGTTGGTCATCGACTTAGAAAAATTCATATCAATTCTCTCCTCTTCCGTAATTCATTCACCACAAGAAATTTGAATGGTCCTTGAGAAACCACTCTCCACATACGCTCATGTTTGGAATACATAAGCCCCTGATTCTCGGTCTCCATAGATCATAGTTCTCTCATCGAGAACATGGGAAGTTTTTAGAAGACATTTTTCCGATCTTTTGAAAAAAAAAAAATTTCATTAAGATCGATTCGAGATAGACCACAAGTATTTTTTAAAATAAAACTTTTCATATAATATGGTCAAGTTGAACCAATGCTTACCACTTGTTGGTCCCGTCATTACACGTGTGGGGGGAATACACGTGTTCATTTTAAAACTTTTTCTTCTCGAGGTCACAATAATCCTAAGATTAGGTTCTCGAAAGCACAGATTTTAGTCAAAGTCTCTTCGAGACGGTGATCCCGGATCTTTCAGATATATAATCCCAACCCCGAATCTTATAGATCCCGAGTTGTTGGATCGATAACTAGCTTATGAATCCTCGGAAGAGAGTTCGGTTTGATAACTATCTGTTCTATACTTTGATTAAAAAAATGGTTAGCCCTTAGATTATACTCGTTTTATTTCTTTGAAAAAACCTTCCCTTTATGAAATAGTGATTATTATGCAACTTGGATTGATTCCAACCAATATCGCTGAAAAGTATGCTTTCAAAATCAAGTCAATGCAACGTTAAGCCTAGATAAGGAAAGCAATAAAGAACATTTATAGTGGTTCGGAGACTCAAGCTCCTACATCCACTCTCTCCGACTCTTGAGAGAAATTCACTATCAACCAATAGCTTTACGAACCTCGTAGTTTACTTACTCAACTTTAAGTTTTTAAACTACTCCGTGGTTTACTTACTCAACCCGACCTTGAGTTTTAATTACCTCGTAGTTTACTTACTCAATCACACAAAGCTTTTGATTACCCCATACAAGCTTACTAAGATCCTCTAGACTATCTTATTTAGTTTACTAACTCTTTACAACTCTACTCACCAACAAAACACACTCCAACTACCTTCTCAAGGGTTTTTCATTGGTTTCCAACTAGGATGAGATATCCTTTACAATGAAGCACAATGCAAAAGGTTAGGATATCTCGACTAAGCTTTGATAAATCTTATCAATCTAACTTAGTAAAGTGAGCTCTTTCAATATAGAAGCACTTGGGAAATTCAAGGTATTTCGAGGTGCTTTAACTTTTGCAAGAATAAGTTTGAGCTCTTGAGTTGCGTTAAATTTCCGTAACCTTACAAAGTAGAGGGTCACCAAGATTTATAGGCATACACCAAGGTCACTCTTGAAAACTATCCGTTGGAGAGATAAACGTGAGTTCCCTCTTATGGTGTGTGAGAAACAATATTTAGGGTTTGAAACTCCCTAACATGTTTTTATAGCCTTTCATGTAATGTGGTCTTCACTTTTTTCTGAAACTTTTCATTATCCGACATCTTTTTTAATGACTTTCATCCATTGTCGATGTCGGTAATCGTCTTCCTCTTTTGACTTTTTGTCTTCGGTTAAAGGTAGACACCTTCAACGACTTTTTGGTTACAAACTAGTTTGATATAACCTTAACAACACTTCGACTTAGTTTCTTTTATGCTTTTGAATGTCTTGGCAATATCTAACTTTCTAAGGCATCGCGTTTCTCTCGATATTGCATCCTTCGATAGATATATTCAAAGCCTCGGAACATTCGTTATCATCTCGAATTTCAAGACATTACCGAGCTTTTCGATAATTCTTGTACATATTGATTTGATTTCTCATCTTATCTTATCTTCTTTCTTGAGGTCTTCTCGATCTTGATTTATCTTGGACCGGATCTTAATCTTCATCTTTGAGTCTTGATTCTCGATTTCATCTTTTATTTGAGAGACTTATTTCATCTTAAACTTCATTTTCTTCAAATTTCTTGAGTTCTTCGACTTCTAACCTATCCTTTATATCTGACTATACATTTTGCGATAACATCCTCGAATACTCTAAAACTGAATCTTGACTCAATTATCAAGATCATTCTGAACATGTCATACTCAGGGGTTTTGGGATCTTAATCAAAATCATATAATCTTTTATTAAATTCATCTCCCAACAAACTGTTATATCCCAGAAAAATACAAGGACGATTGTGCGGTGCTGATTTATTTTCTGCATGTTCTCTCAAGAAGGTAAATACCCGGCAAACAAAAGGCTTGAAATTCCCATAGTTCAAGGCTAAACCATAAAGTAACTCAAAGGGCGACGTGCCAGATAATACTAAAGACGATAGCCGATTGATAATATAAACTGATGTGGCAAAGGCATCGAACCAAAGAGATGATGGTGCATGTGCATGGAAAAGCATAGAAAGACCTGTCTCAGAAATTTGACGATGCTTACGTTCAGCCCTTCCATTTTGCTGTGGAGCATATGGACAGATGGATTTATGATGAATGCCATGAAGTTTGCATAAAGTCAATGTACTCTAAGATTTATTTAATTCAAGATCTCCATCACTCTAAAAAACTTTGGCAGTGCTAGAAAATTGATTGCAGACAAATTTGTGGAAACAGACCAAAGTATCATAAAAATCAGACTTGGCACGTAATGGAAAAATCCAAGAAAAACGCGAGAAATCATCCACAAATGCAACATAGTAACAAAAACCATCAGTAGTAGAAATGGAAAACAAATCACAAAGGAATTAACTCAATGAAAACACGTTTATCATTCAACTGAAAAGATAATCTCTTACTTTTTGCCAATTGGCAAGAGTCACAAATACCAGGCGTAAATGTCATAAATCAAAACTTGTCTTCAACTATTTTGACTTAATCGCTGCCACCAAAACTGGAACACCCCGATCAAGCAAATATAATCCCCGGCCACATCTACCCTGAGCCAGTATTCTCTTTATCACCCGATTCTGAATCACAAAGAATTTATCAGAGAAAATAACATCAACAGGATAATCAGATGTCAGTTTACTAATAGATAAAAGGTTCTTGGTAATGTGAGGTACAACTAATACATCCAGCAATTTAACATCATCAGAAACCTTACTAGTACCAACATGCGAAATATTTAATGAATTTTCATTACCAACAATTACTGAACCGTTACCAGAATATGGCTCATAAGAGTCCAGGGCAGAGGTTTGATTCGTCATATGAGCAGAACCACCCGAGTCTAAATACCAGTTAGGAACTAGGTCAGAAACATTACACTGAGAGTTGAAAGCCTGTACTAGATTGGCAGATGAGACAACATGTCGAGCATTGAGAAATTGTGGGCATTTATCGGCGTAGTGTTCTCCACAACAAATTTGGCAACGAGGGACGTAAGTACGATGTCCACCACCCTGTTGGCCTTGGCCCCCAGACTGACCCGAACCACGGGGTTGACCACCCTGCTGTTGCGGACGATGAGAGGAGGCGCGAGGCTGACCACCTTGTTGCTGGCGCAAGTTGGATTGCTGGAGACCATCCTTGACGTCAGTAAAAGTAGCGGGAGGGGCAGAAATACCCTACATAGCCTTGTGCATGAGGTCATATTGCTTTGCCTGGTTAAGAAGATCACTGAAGCAGGGCATCGGAGACAATGCCATTCGTGTTGGGGAATTATAACCCCAACAATTCGAGTGTCGGCAAACCTTGTAAACTAAGCACCCAAACCACACAAGAACCAATGGGCCTTGTCGGAGTCATCAACTGGCCGACCAATAGAGGATAATTGGTCGCAGAGAATCTTGAATTTTTTACCATACTCTTCCACAGAGAGATCCCCACGGAAAAAGAAAGGAGCTCCTCTCGCAACTGATGTGTTTGAGAGACAGACGAATCGGAGAAAGTGGCCTCTAGGGTTTGCCACGCTGCACGCGACATCTTGCAGTCAATTACCTCAGACATAGCATCCTCCGACAGAGACGTGAAGATAACGCCAAGGAGTTTCTTGTCTTTTAGTCGCCCGCGATAAAATCAAGGTTTGGTGTTTGAACGTCTGCTTCAGAAGTAATAGTGGGAGAAGGGGCTTCGCACGAACCATCCAAATGACCCATGATGTCGAAGCACTCGGCCATGGTGAAATACTGGAAGCGCCACATCAGAAAATTCGCCGAAGTGAGTTTGAGAGGCACCATATTGATCATGGTATTAACAGGCATTGGATCGACGGTGTTGCTATCAGAGATACGGAGAAGAGAAGAACTGGAAGAGCGGAGGGGACAAGTCCGACTACCAGAGACGAGCACGGGATGGAGGGGACAAGTCCGTGCCGGCGATCACAAGAAGGGAGAGCGACTGCAAAAGGCGGCAGCTGTGTAGAAAATTAGGGTTTAGGATCTTTTCCTTACTGATACCATGTAAACGTGATTAGGAAATCACCGTTAATTGGTGATGAGGGAAAATCTGTAATGTATACAAGGATGTACAATAATAGTTTCCGTAATCAGAGGAACCTAAATAAAAGGGAGAAAATACAAAGATACAAAATAATATATTCTAGACTATAATACAAAATAATTTGAACTAGTCAACACTTCCCTTAATACATATTTTCTCTAAACCTGATTTTTTAATGTTCTCTATTGTGGTTTTCATCTCTTCAAACCTAATATTTTTTTCGCCATCTGCATTGATGTTTTATTCATAAAATAACACAATTTTTTTTCATACAATAACATTTTTTTATTCATGTTATAACACATATTTTAATAATATAATGCATCCCTAAATAATAGTGTGGTCATACACATGTGTTACTAAATGAATAATTATGTATTACCTTATATTTTAAAATGTGTTACATATAATATGAATAATTTAAATATAACTATATAGTAATATTTGTTCATGTAGTTACACATAATTGTTCATTATCCTATATCTTGTTATATATATATTTATTATGCGGCGGAACATGATCTGCATGTTTTAATTATATAACTCGAAAACCAAAATTTTGACCCACAAGATTTCAGATTATCTTATTTAGTTAAAAATTGCACATAATTATATTTCATAAATGTGCGTCAACCATAAATTTACGTACTTTTTTGTGAAAGGGTCTCTGAATTTTTGAACTGACAGTTTAGATAAGTACCCATGCCGCATGCGAGAACACCCTAGCTAGCAAGGCCATAGTATCTTAGGGAAAATAAACATTACTCTAATCTTTTGTGCTTTTGGAGTTAATTGAATAATTAGCTTACACGTTCTCATTTAAGTCTTACTTGTGAAAAATCTATGTAATTTTGAGATTGTTATTATCAATTCACTAAGAAAAGAAGTAGAGGGCATATTTAAGTCATTTATATTATATTCTTTCATGAGGATAAATACCGGATCACAAATGTGTTTAATATTTGATTATTTAATTAGTCTAATTTCTGCACACTTCTACTTTTAGATTTAAGATTTGAGTATTACAAATTTAATTTGGAATATTAAACAACATATAGCATTAAGGCTACACCACATACCTTTAGATCTCGTGGATCAATAATTTAACTTATTCACTTACTGATGTAGGGCGTTATACGCTCTACAAGGGGTTGAGACTACATCTCGGGATACTCGGGAATAACCTGGAAATACTTTATAATTCAATAATTCAATGTGTCCTTACAATGATTCTGGGATCACGTATTTATAATAGAACCTAACGTGCATAAAAGGAAAACCTATTATAATGAAGGAAATTGGATCTCACGATCCAATCTCCATCATCCTACCCCTCTTCGAAGCGATTCGACCTCGAATTGAAAGGGGAATCCAATCTCCATTAAAGGATAGGCGGGGCCCGCAGGGTCCAACCGAATCGACCACCACGACTCTAAGGTTACGGCCCCATTGAGGATCATAGTGGCGGCTCGAAGGGCGCGACTATGGCGCGCACGAAAGCAGTCAAGGAGGAGGAGGATGATGGTCGCAGTGTCGCACTACGGGGAGGGTTCATATTCCATAGGGGATCACTGGTGGGCGGTTCTCCAATCGGAGATGATCACAGACGGTGGCATGGGGCTGCGCCGCGCATCGAGGGCGAGGTCGAGTAGCGGTGACCCGAGAGGTGGGGAACGTGATGGCGACTAGATCGGGGGGGGGCGTCTTAACGAGACTTTGCTGGGCGAGACCGGTGGGTGTGTGCGGGCCGGGCATACCGACCGTGGTGCCGGGTCCGGGCAAGGGGGGGTTGGGTGGGTACGCATACCAGAAGGAGAGGGGTTGCGCCAGACGCTGAGCAAAAGGCGTATCTTCAGACCAAGAAGTGGCTGGCCGCCAAAAGAGGATCTAGCGGGCCGGCGATGGACATCCTATGTGATCGCAATAAGGTGTGGTCTTGTCAGCCGCGATTTCTTGGTCAATATTCAATAATGGGTAAGCAAGGTTGTGCGACATCAGCAGGGTCAAACTAGTGCGAAACTCACCCTCCGTGGTTGGGGGTGAGTGGCGCCGCGGTGGGCCCGGTGTGGGTAAGGTCGACCGCATCGCACGGAATATATAAAATCTGGCGGTAAACGCGATTTGGAACGCGATCGCGAATGTCATTGCACGGCTCCCCGAAACGGGCAGCAAGTTTTCGAGAGACGATGACCAGATGGGTCACCCGGTGGAGGGCATAACTATCTTGTTCTGGTCAGTATATAGCCTGGGGATGATGGTGATGGGTTGTAGCAATCCGGATAAAGATCGTGGCGTGGCCGGCGAGAAGCGGTGTGGCTGGGTGCAAGGGGTGAAGGAGGGCCCAATCGCAGGCTTTTTGGAGCATGCGGTTCGAGAGCGCCCCGCGGGGGTGAGGCACGGGTGAGGCGCAAGCGACGCCTTTAAAGGCAAGATGCCAATAGTTAAGACGATAGACGCACGACATCCAATAGTTCAATGATCATCCCGAGTTCCAAATGGGCTCAAAGTCATGATGATAACCCAGAATCATAAGACTCTGATTACCAGATGATATAGGGCGTTATACTCTCTACAAGTGGTTGAGACTACGTCTCGGGATACTCAGGAATAACCTGGAAATACTTTATAATTCAATAATTCAACGTGTCCTTACAATGGTACAGGGATCACGTATTTATACTAGAACCTAACGTGCATAAAAGGAATACCTATTAATTTGGGCCCAAGTACTACTTGGGGACCAAGTAAAACAATATAAGGAAAATGCCTTCACATTAATATATTGATAAACTAGGAAAATATATCAAGAGTAATTAATGTGATTTATTGTAATGCCGAAAATAACTTATACTATTTAATATTATATAATTATAATGAAGGAAACTGGATCTCGCGATCCAATCTCCATCACTTACTCGCCACATATGATCCTTTCACACTTGTGAGGTAGTGTTAGGAAAACAAGCATTGAATTTTTGGCATCATTGTCGAGGACCTATTGCTTTAAGTGTGACTTAATTATGCAACAAAGTGTATAAATTAACGAAGACGCACTTCTATGGTACGTTGATTCAAAATTGAATACCGTAAAATAGGCAAAGAAGGGAAAACCCTATTCTTAACTCATCATTCAATAGAATAAATGTTAAACAGACATCCTCTTTAAATAAGAGCAGAAACCTAATAAAATATAAGTACTATCTTATGGAAATAAATCAAATCTAATAAAATGAAGATACTTATATTAATATTAATTTTTCTAAAAATCCCGATCCTCCAAATCGTATCATAATTATACGAGATAACTATCGCAGTCTCATCTCCATCATTCTCACTCTCTTTAAAACAATTTGTCCTCGAATCGGAACCCATCTCGTCTCCAAATGAATAAAGTACTGCCATAAAATAATTGAGTTCAAAAATATCGACCGTGCGGGTGTGGCTTAAACTCTTGAGGTAATAGGACGGAGGTTTTAAAGAGTTGTCAATAAAATAACTATCTTTAATACAAAAAAATAACATTTATTCTGTGAGACAAAACATTCATCATACGTCGTATCAAGACCAGGAAAAGTTGCCTCGTTAACATCATAATCGGTCTCAAAATTTTCACTCGGATCATCTTCGGGTTCGGAGTCATAGATGCAAAGCACGAGATCAAACTCGGGCTGCTATTCATCATAAATAGTTAGCCCATCATAATATTCAATATTCTGTTCAGGCTCAAAATTCCTATTGTACCATCATCCGCAAAAGGTCCATCAATATACTCAAAATAATTTGGGTCCGTTTATTAGCACCCACCAAATTAGGAAATTCACCCACATAACTATTGATTTATCAATTATACCCTTAATCACCCTTAATCAAGTGATCACACAGATTCACACAAATTTAGCCTATGGCGTGGGGAGATGTTGCGCGCGGTGGGAGTGGGAGAGGACTGAGCGGCGATCGTGGGGAAGGATGAAGTGGCATGGTTGGGCTTTGGCAGCGCTGTGTGGGTGGAGGCGGGGGTGAACGACGGCGAGCATCAAGGAAAAAGGACGAGTAGAGAGAGATTAGGGCTTTTTAACAAGTGTATAATTGATAGTTCAATACTTATGTGGGTGAATTTTCTAATGTGGCCGGACCCAAATAATTTTCAAGAAAAATTGGATCCATCAAGCTCAATAGGCCATCAAAATCATAATTCACAGGTCCAATTAGTTCATCATCCAAA
Organism: Stenogyne calaminthoides; assembly: GCA_037126765.1. Taxonomy (NCBI): domain Eukaryota; kingdom Viridiplantae; phylum Streptophyta; class Magnoliopsida; order Lamiales; family Lamiaceae; genus Stenogyne; species Stenogyne calaminthoides. The sequence continues at coordinate 20,991,446 of JBBCBC010000014.1, read as the reverse complement.
TCATACATGGACCCAAATTGTGTGAACAAATTTTTATGCCCTTTTCTAAAAAGAAATGAAGGTTTTGAAGTTGGTGATTGCAAAGAGTAAAATTTCCTTCTCTTTGCAATTTTACTTTCAACTATTGAATTGTGAATCCTAGATTAATCTCAGATTGCTAAACGAAAATATGTACAACTTCTAAATCTGTACATTTTTGCACTGGGTATATCTTATACTCACCTTATTCATTCTTCAATGATTTAGACAAAAACTTCGATTTAAATGCGTGAGGGCGGAAAGACAACTTAGCATAAATCACACCCACCCTTCAAAAGTGTTAAAACGTCAATGTTCAATTTATCCCCCGTCTCACCGTGAGACCATCTCATGCAAGTGTGCCTCATGATTTTCTTTATTAAAAAAAAACAAACAAACAAATTGTATATGCCGAAGTCGAAGACTACCGAACATCAGAGTACATATATGTCACTAATTACGTACTCATACAACTGAATAATTAATATTTTTTAATTTAAAATAATAAAATAAATATTACTAATTGCGTTGCATATCCCCAAGTAGTTGTTACTTGGTAGCTAAATTCTACACAAACTCTCATGTGAAACTGGTTCATAGTATGAATTGATATCACTACGCTTATCAAGTGATACCATTACATTAAATGTTATGTGTATTAGTTTTTAAGTATATAAATGTTATGGGTATTAATTTTTAATTTATAAATATTTTGATATTAATTTAAAAATGCTATAATATAAATTGGGAGGTGCTAAATTGACAGATTCTGTCCAGGGCAGAATCATTAAAAAGTTTTGCCCTCAATCAAAGCCCACCAAGAATCTGTCATCAATCAAGCTCACCGAGTCAAAAATAGTCTTTCTTCCCAGTGCAGAATCTGCCCACTAAGAATTACCCATATAAATTATATGTTATGAACAAGTTTTATTGGAGACTTACTTCTAAATTTAAATTAGATCAAACATATATTTGTTCAAAGTATGTGTGTATTATATATTTAGGTTTTCAACCGACGATGTATAACTAATAACATGTGTTGTAGGCTTGTAGCTACAACATTATCCAATCATCATCATATTGAATCGTGCATACCTAAAAGCATAGTTTCTTTTCTTGCATATATAGTAGCACTCATTACAAATGTTGAAAAGAAAATCTTGGACGATCACATGGACCGCACGTGCATCTTCATTACTCCTCAAACACGTAAACACGGAACAAAAGAAAAAGAGATCGGGTTAAGGACCACATTACACTGCTCATACTAAATTATAGGTTAATCAACAAATAAATTTTGATTTGGAGATATTAGATATAAAGTGAACAAACATAAAGTTTGAAAGAAAGGTTTCGATGAATTTTATAATATCTTTAAGGATATTAGATATCATGTTTTAAATGATATTGAGATTGAATAACTTATAAAATTAAATATTTTAAAAATAAAAAAAATTATGTGAATTTGTTTCACAGTAGACTTTTCTTCTCTTTCTCGCATGCATGTAGATTTATTTTTCCCTATCTATCCCCTTTTCGCTTTCTCAATCACTTATTTTTATTTTCTCTCTTTCTCAATAAATTATATAAAAAGTAAAAAAGTTGAAAATTGTAAAATTATCTTAATTCTTTTCCAGATAATATATTTGAAATTTATTGTTTTAAAAATATTTCCATGAATTCATGATAAATTCAAACAAGAAATTTCAAATTTTAATATCTAATTAATTTAATTAATTTAAATTCATTGAGATTACCGTCCAACACAACCTAAATTTTGATATAAGTACAAATCAAATTTTATGAGGAGTCACATAATTATTAGGGGGTCTTCACTCTAAGGTACAAAAATCATGGGAATATTACTCTAAGGTACAATGTGTAAAAATTACACTGCACTTTAGTATTTAATTTGAACTAAAGTACAAATCATTTTTTGCACAATGTACCTTAGAGTAATTTTTTCCAGAGTAATTTTCCCAATTATTAATATAATCCGTTAGTGAACTTATCCAAGAAAAAAGAAAGAAAGAGAAAGTGAAGGAAAATATATAGGACCATTTATCAGTGAAAGAAAAGGGTGCATGATTTTGACTTGTGGCTCTTTCTTCTATCTTTACAAAAAGTTAGCAGAAGGGTCTCCGGGCCTCTTGCTCGTGGTGTTGGTCATTATCACATGTCGATTTAATCATCTATATATTGTTACATATATATGGAGAAAGTCTCATATTGGTATAAATTTCGTTATCAATATGTAAGATGTATGTTATTTTAGAGTTGTGCAAAATCTATGTTGCATAGGTGTGGGGGTGTGGGTGTGGGGTGATAAGATACAGGTATGAGGATATAATTTTTTTTTTAAAATTAGGGTGCGATACAACAAGGGTATATCTGTTTATTTATATTTTATTAGGGATAAAACTCAAAATAGTCCCATAACTTTTCACATTTTTAAAATAGTCCCAAAAAAGTTTGATGATTCCAATTTTATGCAAATTGTACCATTTTCGTCCCAAATTCATCGGAATTGACTAAAGACGTCGTTTTTGGTCATGTGTCTTACACGTGAGCATTCAATTTGGAGATTTCCAACTGAAATGCATGACCAAATGTAATGACGTAATACTCGATGATATTCAGTTGATTTAATATTATAAGTTCATTTAATATTAATGTATGGCAATACACTTGTTTGAATATTATGTTTGATTGTTTGCATTTATTCTTATTTGTGTTCCCATGAGTCATTGTTGTCGTTGAGGTTGTGAGAACTCAGATAACTTAAGCATGATTCTCAAAAAACCTCGATCAAGGATCATCAAGAATAGGATATTGATGATGCAATTGAGATTGGTTTGCTATCTGCATCATGCTCTTAGAGAGTATAGTAAGATCTCACTAACTACGAGATACTAGGTATCTCATGATGGATGCACAGATACCTTAGAGGGTATTGGTATACCTATCCGAGAAACCGTTTGATGTAATTCCACAATATGTATCTATGGGTGTCTCGATTAGTGGGAGTGATGCGATACACCTTTGACTAGAGGTCAATACGCACGACATGTGTGGAGTGATGAACTTTGACCATGACCGACGCTTGCACCTTTCCATGGGTAGATATAGCTTGGATTGGGTTTATCACAAAATGCATGTGCATGGTAGTTGAGACAAGAATATGATTCATTCCTCAATGTGAATTTAGAGAGAATACTCGTCTTCTCATCATAATTGGATCTAAGACATCGGCCGATGCACGTCAAATTGGACTTTGTGGCCAAGTGTGACACAAGTGATCAATTAGTGATTAGAGATAATATGATTAAGTTATTTGAATAGACACTTCATCATGTTCAAGATTTAATCGAGTATTCGCGAATAAAAGGAAGTTATCGTAATATCCCATGTTTCAGTTACAGGTAGTTGTGTGTTTCCTCGCAACGTACCTCATATATTGAGAATGTCTGATTTATTGTCTAGGGTTCAATTAAAACCATTAGTTTGACTAATCGTTCGATATATGATGGCATATGGGTCACACAACAAGTAACAATTGTTTACTGATTATAGTTGGTTGATTAAATATTATATTGAATATTAATATTTAATTTATGCAAAATATAATAATTATTATATTTAGGATTCCCAATCATAATATATGGAATATTATTGTAGGATTTGATATATATGGAAATCGAATTCGCAGAGATTTATGTATAAGGGAATTAAATCTATGGGATTTAATTTTCAAGATTAGGGATTTTATTTCCTAATCAGGTTAGCTTAATATTTAAGTTGGGTCTCCCCTATATATATGAGTCATTGGGAATTCATAATACGATACTTCATATTTTCTTCATAAAATCTCTAAGTTAGAATTTTCCTTGCAATTTCATCTCGGGGATTCAACGCCGAGGCGGATCTGTCACGAATTGGTATATCTGTTGTTATGTGGATACTAGTAGTTGAGAATCTGTGCAATTCTTTGTAAAGAATTTGTTTTTACGATTACCCATATTTAATTATGCAATTATATGTTCGTTGTTGGTGAAAGGTTTAATTCTGATGTGCATGTATTACGTGTTTACGTGCCTCTATATTCCAACAGTGGTATCAGAGCTTCAGGCTCTTGAATAATTGCATGATTGTTTGATTTATAAAATTAAAAGTTTTTTTTAAATCGATGGCACAGTCTTTTTATTTTGACCGCACCATATAACATTGTTAATTGTTGGGGCATGTTTAATAGATAAACACACCCCTTTTATTTGTCTTGGTTTGTCTTCTTCGCAAAACTGCTTAGGATTTTCTCGGAAAATCCCGACGCCGCTCCGCCTCCCTAATGCGCGCATCCCGGTTCTACGGGCGACCCGCGACGGTGCTCGAGTACGCGGCCTTGTGCCGCAACTTGCATCACTCTGCGAGCCCGCACCGCTGCAATGGGGGATTGGATCCGTCTGCGCACTCATCTTCATGCGACTCACGGCGGTGCTCCCTGTCTCGTCTTGTCTTTGTAGCGGTCACTCACGACTCGTGATGATGTGCCCCTATTCGACTCGATTCACGGCGAAGCGCCACCATCTTGTTTCGTCTCGGGCCGGCACTGCTCGATTTCCTTAGATGTACGGTGGCTCACCCCTGTTTCGACTCGATTCGAGGCGGCACACCACCGAATCGATCGATTCCCGATTCGAAGGGACCGCGGCTCTGCGTGCATCCCTCTATCTCGCTCATGGCAGGGAGTCGCCCGCACGCGCCTAGCGGCGGCGGCGACTCGCGCATGCACTACACTGGATGATGTTGTCCTTTTTTCGTTTGTTCTGGTTTTGTGTACAGATTGGTTGCCTGTTGATTTCAATTGGGTTATTTGAACTGATAAAATTATGATTAATTGAACCCTAATGGTTAAGCATGTTCTGTGAGTTGTTTGGAATAATTCTGATGAACTGTAATGAATTATTGGACGGTTTGATTGATGTTGGTTGACCCGATTGGAAACGGTTTTGGAAACCGAGCGATGATGAGGGGAAGGACTATGCCGAAATTAGATTTTGGACAGGCTCTTCCGTGCAATTTTAGAAATTTGCACATGAGCCCTTGACAAATAAAATTAAATATGTTTTTTTTAATTAATAAAGTTTAATTTTTTTAATTGGATTTTGGTTGGACCAAATAATTAATTGGATTAATTATTAAAGTTTAATAATCGTAAAATTGAATTTAAAATTCAACGATGTTTAATTAAATTTGTTAACGCATTTATAGCCCGCATTATAACTGTTTGGGTAGGCGGCGCCCAATACTTGTCGGACCGTATTATATGTTTGGGTAGACGGCGCCCTATATATGTTAGTCCGTGTAAGTCATGTTTGGGTAGGCAGCACCCAATAATTGCTCAAATGTGACGTAGTTAACATGTTGGATCTCGATTAAGCAATTAATACCCCGCCTTAAAAACGTTCCTCACTAAAATATGGTTTTCATTAAATTGAAATGATGTCTTCCATCAAAATTAAAAGTAAACCGAAGATTTCATTCCAATGAGTATTTAAGACTCTCGTCTTTTGCTCGGATCTACATCTAACGAGACTTTTATAGGGACATGTAATGTCGTCGTTTGATGGTTGTAAACCAACTTAATTTTGTTTCACTAGCCCTCACGAGGAACAAAAGTTAAGGGACATCAATCGAAATGGGTTCGATAAACTAGGAATTGTATCTTGGCAATTGGTTTGGAGACCTACCAGTTATGCTACTATAATAATCAGCCCTCGCAAATATTATAATAGTAGTAATGTGGATCCTAGTCCATTACAATTTATATTTGATATAAATTCGTACCCTTCTGATGAGGTCGTTGAGTATGTGAAAATAATGGAGACAAAATAAATTAAATGGTTATGTTTATTTTGATTGCTGAATATTGATCATAGGAATTCTGTGTTTAATTCCCATTTTATTTTATTTCTCTTGGTTAGTTGAAATGTATAACTACTATTGAGATGTGTTTTGGAAACAAACAAATTGGCTAGGCCAAATTTTCTGGACTGGCACTGAAACGTATGTTTGGTGCTATGGCAAAAAAAGATTGAGTACGTGTTGGACACGTCAATCCTGGTTACCCCTGCAGTTGGTTCCCTGAGGCAGCCACGTTTGACATAGCAGCTCAGAAAAAGCATATAGAGGATGTTTTCCATGCTCAGTGTGTGATGTTGCTCGACATGACTCCCAAATTGCATAGGCAACATGAGAAAATGGGTCCCTTCGAGATGCTCAATCATCTGAAGGATCTCTTTGATTATGAATCTCGTTCTGAGATTTATGAAGTGATGAGAAATCTGTTCAGATGTCGTTTAGCTAAAGGAGGGAAGATTACACCTCATGTGCTAAAGATGATAGGCCTAATTGAGAGACTTGATAATTTAGGCATTTAGCTATTAGACCAACGTTTCAATTTATGTTATCCTACAGTCGCTCTCGGATTCATATTCTAGCTTCATTGTGAACTACAATATGAATAAGGCGGATGCGACTATGCCTGAACTTCATTACATGCTCCATACTTTTGAGTTCACTATCACTAAGATGATGTTCAAAAGAAGGAAGGGTAGACAAAAATGTGTAATTCTACTGTAAGCAAAAGAGGTCACTGGAAGAAGGACTATAAGATTATGGTTGCTGAAAAAAAGCACTGGGTGCTTCTGGCACCAGAACAGGTATGTTTGTTATTGAGATAAACATGTCCACTTATAGCGCTAACTGCTGGGTATTAGATACTGAATGTGGCTCACACATTCATACGAATGTGAAAAGCCTCATGTGTCTTAGAGCAGTTAGGCCGGGTGAAGTCGTCTTACACGTGGAAATGGAGCAAGAGTTGATACTGAACGTGTGGGGATTTTTGTTTTTAGACTTACCCTTTGGTTTTTTAGATGAGAATTTAATGATTGTCATTTCGTTCCCTCTATTACTCGCAACATTATTTCATTCCTATGTTAGACATTGCGGGTTTTCCTTCCATTTTAGTGATAATAATTGTTATTTCACGTTAAATGGTGTGGTTTATGGGAATGTTGTTAGTGTTAGTGTCCTAGAGACAATCCATTGTAAGGACATAATGCTAAGATAATATTCAGTATTGGTTTAATATTATTGTTTATTTAATATTAAATGTATGGCATTACACTTATTAGAATATTATGTTTGATTGTTTGCATTTGTTCTTATATGTGTTCCCTTTAGTCATTGTTGTCATTGAGGTTGTGAGAACTCAGATGACCTAAGCGTGATTCTCAAATAGCCCCGATCATTGATCATCCAGAATGAGATATTGATGATGCAATTGAGATTGGTGTGTGATCTGCATCATACTCTTAGAGAGTGTAGTAAGATCTCACTTACTATGAGATAATAGGTATCTCATGATGGATGAACAAATACCTTAGAGGGTATTGGTATACCCATCCGAGAAACCATTTGATGTAGTTCCACTATATGTATCTACGGGTGTCTCGGTTAGTGGGAGCGATGTGATACTCCTTTGACTTGAGGTCAATACGCACAACATGTGTGGAGTGATGAACTTTGACCATGACCGACGCTTGCACCCTTCCATGGGTAGATATGGTTTGGATTGGGTTCATCACAAAGTGAATGTACGTGGTAGTTGAGCCAAGAATAGAATTCATTCCTCAAAGTGGATTTAGAGAGAATACTCATCTTCTCATCATAATTGGATCAAAGTCATTGGCCAATGCACGTCAACTTGAACTTTGTGGCCAAGTGTGACATAAGTGATCAATTAGTTATTGGAGATAATAGGATTAATTTATTTGAATAGACACTTCATCATGTTCAAGGCTAATCGAGTATTCGTGAATGAAAGGAGGAAATCGTAATAGCCCATGTTTCAGTTACAGGTAGTTGCATGTTTCTCGCAACGTACCTCATATATTGAGAATGTCTGATTTATTGTCTAGGGTTCAATTAAGACCGTTAGTATGACTAATCGCTCGATATTTGAGGGCGTATGGGTCAAACAACAAGTAGTTCCCTTTTATGGATTATAGTTGGTTGATTAAATGTTAAATTGGATTTAATATTTAATTATGGAGAATTAATAATAGATTAATTTAGAATTAATTATTATTAATGTTTAATTAAATAGGATTCCCAATAATAATATATGTAATATTATTATAGGATTTAATATATATGGAATCAAATCCGTAGAGATTTGATATACATGGGAATTAAATCTGTAGAGATTTTATATATGGGAAATAAATCTAAGAGATTTATTTTATAAGATTAGGGATTTTATTTCCTAATCAGGTTAGCTTAAGATTTAAGCTGGGTCTCTCCTATATATATGAGCTCTTAGGAATTCATAATACAAGTGTTCATATTTTCTCCATAAAATCTAAAGTTAGAATTTTCCTAGCAAATTCAGTCTCGGGATTCAACGATGGCAAATCTGTGCAAGTCCGTGAACGGGGATTACGTGGATACCATAGTTGAGAAATCTTCTCTCGAATTACTGTAAGATTTCTTGTTATGATTATTCGTAATCGTTTATGCAATTATATGTTCGTTGTTGGTGAACTGTTTAATTCCGTTGCGCATGTATTACGTGTTTACGTGCCTCTAAATTCCAACAAATGCCCCTTTAGTGAATGGTTTATGCTTGTTGAATTGTGGATATAACATTCTTAATATACAAAATAGAAGACTCAAACTTAATAATCATGAAAACCCAACTTACTTGTGGCATTGTAAACTTGGTCATGCAAACGAGAAAAGAATTGCAAGGTTAAGAAAGTTAGACTACTTAACCCCATTCGACTTAGAGTCCTATGGTAATTGTGAATCTTGCCTCAAGGGCAAAATGATCAACAAACCCTTTTCTGGGAAAGGGGTTCGTGCCAAAGAAGTTCTAGAGTTAATCCACAGTGATCAATGTGGACCATTGCCCACTCTAGCAAGGGGTCACTTCGGTTACTTCATCACTTTTACTAATGTTTTTTCGAGATACGGATATGTGTATCTTATGGGGCACAAATCTGAAATTCTTTTTTTTTTTTTGAAGTTCAAGGTGTATAAAGTTGAAGTAGAGAAGCATCTTGCTAAGAGTATTAAGACTCTTCAATCAAATCGAGAAGGTGAATACCTTAGCCATGAATTCACTGATTACCTGAAGTTGCATGGAATCCAATCACAATGGACTTCTCCCGGAACACCTCAGATGAATGGTGTGTTCGAAAGAAGAAACCGAACCTTGTTAGACATGGTGAGGTTCATGATGAGATTTTCCTCTCTTCCAACATTCTTATGGGGTTACGCACTCCAAACCTCAATCTACATTCTGAATAAGATTCCGTCTAAATCAGTTGAGCATACGCCATATGAGCTATGGTGTGGTAAGAAATCAACTTTCTCACATATCAAGACATGGGGTTGCCCCGCGTTTGTGAAAAATATGCTAACTGACAAGTTGGAATTCAAAGGTGAAAAGCGTTATTTTGTGGGATATCCTAAGGAAACAAGAGGATATTATTTCTATCTACCTGAGAAACAAACAGTGATTGTTTCTAGGCAGGCCAACTTTCTTGAAGACGATTATGTCTTTAAGGAACAAGGTCATAAGATGATAGAACTTGAAGAAATTCAAGAACTACAAATTAACAAAGAGACTGATATCTTGTCAAAGCAACATGACAAGGAATCAGTGGGAGCATAAAACGAGTTTCACGGTGGGAGTCTTTCACTAGGTGATCGTCTTTCAGCCAGTGGGAGCGTAATTGGAGTAGGCACTTGCTCCAAGTGGGCTGAATGAGAACAACATAGTTCAAACTCCCGCCCAAGAGGCATCTAAAAGTGTAGCTCTTGAGGACTCTCCGGACATTAATGAAATCGATGCACCACAAAATGTTCACGATCAGAATGTACAGCCTGCACAACCACAGCTCCGTAAGTCAATTATGAATCATAATCCGCCCATTAGATACGGTTACCTCTTGGTGGAACTCGATAATGTGGACATACCAGATAAGGACGATCCTAATACTTACTCTGAAGCAATATCAGATATTGATTCAAGGAAGTGGCATGAAGCCATGAAATCCGAGATGGACTCGATGTACACCAATCAAGTTTGAGACTTGGTTGAGTTGCCTAAAGGGGTTAGACCCATAGGTTGCAAATTGGTCTTCAAGAGAAAGACCGATGCAAATGGAAAAGTACAAACCTACAAAGCTAGGTAAGGTTGGTGGCGAAGGGTTATAGTCAATGCGAAGGCATTGACTGTGATGAGACCTTCTCACTAGTTGCAAAGATCAAATCCATTCGAATTTTACTTGCGATAGCAGCACACTATGATTATGAGATTTGGTAGATGGATGTCAAAACAGCTTTCCTCAATGGAAACATTGTAAAGGAAGTGTTTATGACTTAACCGGAAGGTTTTATATCTAAGTCAAATTCTAATCTAGTAAGCAAGTTAAAGAGATCCATCTATTGATTGAAGCAAGCTTCTACGAGTTGGGATATCCGATTTGATGAAGCTATCAAGTCTTTTTTACTTCATCAGAAACTCGGAAGATCCTTGCGTTTATCGTAAACGCAGGGGAAAGAACATTGTTTTCATAATCATTTATGTAGATGACATATTGATTTTGGAAAATAATGTTCTGTTAATGCAGTCCGGTAAAGATTGGTTGTTAAAGACCTTCATGATGAAGGGGCTTGGTGAAGCCTGCTACATCCTAGGGATCAAGATCCACATGGATAGATCCAAGAGGATGTTGGGGCTGTCACAGTCTACCTATGTAGACAATGTGTTGAAGCGTTTTGCGATGGAGAACTCTAAGAGAGGGTCTCTACCGGCAAATCAATGGATAAAGTTGTCAAAGAAGGATCATCCTTCTAGTGAATTTGATATCAAGCACATGAAGGATGTCCCATATGCATCTGCAATTGGGTCAATCACGTACGTCGTGACTTGCACTAGGACCGATGTGGTCTGCGCTGTCAGCATCACTGGTAGATACTAACAGAATCCGGTGAGTCTCACTGGATTGTTGTTAAGACCATTCTGAAGTATCTTAGACAAACTAAAGAATGTTTCCTTTTCTACGGTGGACAGTCAGAACTAGTAGTAACTGGTTATACTGATGCAAGTTTTCAATCCGACTGTGATAATTACAAGTCACAATCAGGTTATGTCTTCACTCTCAATAGTGTGGCGGTCAGTTGGAACAGTTCCAAGCAAGACTCGACCACAGATTCAATAACCAAAGCTAGGTACATTGATGTATCAGAAGCCTCAAGGAGGCTATCTAAATTTATAGTTCTTGAGAAAACTAGGGGTAGTTTCCGAGTGCCAGTTGTCTAATAAAGTTGTATTGAGACAACGCTGATGTGATTGCGCAAGTAAAGGAACCGAGGTCAACAAACAGAAGCAAACATGTATCCAGACTTATCATTTGATCCGAGAGATCATAACGATAGGAGAAATAGAGTTAGAACGTGTTCCCATATAAGATAATTTGACAGATCCTTTCACCAAAACACTGAGTGTTCATGTACACACTAGACATTTGATGGTCTAGGTGTTAGGCATATGGGTGATTAGCTCTAATCCAAGTGGGAAATTGTTAGTATTAGTGTCCTAGAGACAATCAAATGTAAGGACATAATACTCGATGATATTCAGTTAATTTAATATTATAAGTTCATTTAATATTAATGTATAACAATACACTTGTTTGAATATTATGTTTGATTGTTTGTGTTTATTCTTATTTGTGTTCCCATGAGTGATTGTTGTCATTGAGGTTGTGAGAACTCAGATAACTTAAGCATGATTCTCAAAAAGCCCCGATCAAGGATCATCAAGAATGGGATATTGATGATTTAATTGAGATTGGTGTGCGATCTTCATCATACTCTTAGAGAGTGTAGTAAGATCTCATTTACTACGAGATACTAGGTATCTCATGATGGATGCACATATACTTTAGAGGGTATTGGTATACCCATCCCAAAAACTTTTTAATGTAATTCTACAATATGTGTCTACGGGTGTCTCGGTTAGTGGGAGCGATGCGATACTCCTTTGACTTGAGGTCAATACGCACGACATGTGTGGAGTAATGAACTTTGACCATGACCGACGCTTGCACCCTTCCATGGGTAGATAAAACTTGGATTGGGTTCATCACAAAATGCATGTGCGTGGTAGTTGATCCAAGAATAAGATTCACTCCTCAATGTGGATTTAGAAAGAATACTTGTCTTCTCATCATAATTGGATCTAAGGCATCGGCCGATGCATGTCAACTTGGACTTTGTGGCCAAGTTTGACACAAGTGATCAATTAGTGATTAGAGATAATATGATTAAGTTATTTGAATAGAAACTTCATCATGTTCAAGATTTAATCGAGTATTCGATGAAAAAAAATTATCGTAATAGCCCATGTTTCAACTACAGGTAGTTGCGTGTTTCCTCGCAACGTACCTCATATATTGAGAATGTTTGATTTATTGTCTAGGGTTCAATTAAGACCGTTAGTTTAACTAATCGCTCGATATATGAGGGCTTATGGGTCACACAACAAGTAACAGTTGTTTACTGATTATAGTTGGTTGATTTAATATTATATTGGATATTAAAATTTAATTTATGGAGAATATAATAATAATTATATTTATAATTAATTATTATTATTATTTAATTAAATTAGAGTTAATTAAATAGGATAATAATATATGAAATATTATTGTAGGGTTTGATATATATGGAAATCGAATCCGTGAGATTTGATATATATGGAAATCGAATCCATAGAGATTTATGTATAAGGAAATTAAATCTATGAGATTTAATTTACAAGATTATGGATTTTATTTCCTAATCAGGTTAGCTTAATATTTAAGTTGGGTCTCCCCTATATATTTGAGTCCTTGGGAATTCATAATACGAAACTTCATATTTTCTCCATGAAATCTATAAGTTAGAATTTTCCTAGCAAATTCATCTTGGGGATTCAACGCTGGCAGATCTGTACAAATTGGTAAACGATTGTTATGTGGATACCGTAGTTGAGGAATCCGTGTACGAATTGCTATAAGAATTCTATTTACGTTTACCCGTATTTAATTATGCAATTATATGTTCGTTGTTGGAGAACTGTTTAATTCCATTACGCATGTATTACGTGTTTACGTGCCTCTATATTCCAACAAGATAGAGATAATATCATCTTGTTTCCTTAGGATATCCTACAAAGTAACCCTTTTAACCTTTGGATTCAAACATATCAGTTAGCATCTTTTTCACAAACGCGGGGCAACCCCACGTCTTCATATGTGAGAAAGTCATTTTCTTACCACACCATAGCTCGTATGGCATATGCTCAACTGATTTAGACGGAATCCTATTCAGAATGTAGATTGAGGTTTGGAGTGCGTAACACCATAAGAATGTTGGAAGAGAGGAAAAACTCATCTTGGACCTCGCTATGTCTAACAAGGTTCGGTTTATCCTTTCGGACACACCATTCATTTGAGGTGTTCCGGGAGGAGTCCTCTGTGATTGAATTCCATGCAACTTTAGATAATCAGTGAATTCATGGCTAATGTATTCACCTCCTCGATCCGATCGAAGAGTCTTGATACTCTTACCAAGTTGCTTCTCTACTTCAGCTTTAAACTCCTTGAATTTCTCAAAAGATTTGGACTTGTGTTTCATAAGATACACGTATCCGTATCTCGAGAAATCGTCAGTAAAAGTGATGAAGTAACCGAAGTTACCCCTAGCTAAAGTGGGCAATGGTCCACATACATCACTGTGGATCAACTCTAGAACTTCTTTGGCACCCACCCCTTTCCCAGAAAAGGGTTTGTTGATCATCTTGCCCTTGACACAGGATTCAAAATTACCATAAGACTCAAAGTCAAACAGGGTTAAGTAGTCCAACTTCCTTAACCTTGCAATCTTATTCTCGTTTGCATGAACAAGTCTACAATGCCACAAGTAAATCGGGTTTTCATGATTACTAAGCTTGAGTCTTTTATTTTGTATATTAAGAATATTATATCCACAATTCAACAAATATAAACCATTCTATAAAGGGCATTCCCATAAACCACTCCATTTAACGTGAAATAACAATTATTATCACTAAAATGGAAGGAAAAACCCTCAATGTTTAACATAGGAATGAAAATAATATTGCGGGTAATAGAAGGAACAAAATAACAATTATTCAGTTCTAATCTAAAACCAGAGGGTAAGTCTAAATTATTAATCCCCACGCATTCAGTAGCAACTCTTGATCTATTCCCACGTGTAAGACGACTTCACTCGACCTAACTGCTCTAAGACACAAGAGGCCATTTACATTCGTACAAATGTGTGAACCACATCCGGTATCTAATACCCAACAGTTAGCGCTATTAGTGGACATATCTATCTCAATAACAAATATACATGTTCTAGTGCCAGAAGCACCTAGTGCCTTCCTTTCAGCAACCAGAATCTTATAGTCCTTCTTCCAGTGTCCTCTTCTGATTACAGTAGAGACACGCATCCTTATCTACCCGCTCCTTCTTTTGAACACCATCATAGTGGTAGTGAACTCAAAAGTCTTGATCATGTTATGAAGCTCAGGCATGGTCGCATCCGTCTTATTCATATTGTAGTTCACAATGAACCTAGAATATGAATCCGAAAGTGACTAGAGGATAGCATAAATGGAAATTTGGTTTTAAGCTCATTGCCTAAACGACCAAATTTCTCGATTAAGCCTATCATCTTAAGCACATGAGGTGAAACATTCCCTACTTCAGCTAACTGGTATCTGAACAGATCTCTCATCACTTCATAAATCTTAGAACGAGATTTAGAATCAAAGAGATCCTTCAGATGCTTGAGCATCTCGAAAGGACTCATTTTCTCATGTTGCCTATGCAATTCGGGAGTCATGCCGAGCAACATCACATACTGAGCCTGGGAAGCATCCTCTTGATGCTTCTTTTGAGTTGCAGCGTCAAACGCTTCAACATATTTAGTACCAGCCACAGGTGTAACAGGGATTGGCGTGTCCAACACGTACTCAATATTTTCTTGCCTTAGCACCAAACGCACATTTTGGTGCCAGTCCAGAAAATTTGGCCTAGCCAATTTGTTTGTTTCCAAACACATCTCAATGACAGTTATATATTTCAACTAACCAAGAGAAATAAGATAAAACGGGAATTAAAACATATAATTCCTATGATCAATATTCAGCAATCAAAATAAGCATGGTCTTTTAAATTTATTTTGTCTCCATTATTTTCACATATTCATCGACCTCATCGAAAGAATACGAATTTATATCTAATATAAATCACAACGGACTAGGATCCACATTCTTATCATTACAATATCTGTTTGGGCTGATTACTGCAATAATAGAACTGGTAGGTTCCAAACCAATTGCAAAACTGCAATTTCTAGTTGATTGAACCTAGTTCAATCGGATGCCCCTTGACTTTTGTTTCTCTGCTTGGGCTGGTGAAACAAAGTCAAGTTGATTTACAACCATCAAGCGGCGACACTTCGTGTCCCTATAAAAGTCCCATTAGATGTAAATCCGAGCAAAAGACTTGGGTCTTAAATACTCATTGGAATGAAATCTCTGATTTACTTTTAATTTTGATGGAAGACATCGTTCAATTTTATGAAAATCATATTTTAGTGAGGAACGTTTTAAAGGCGGGGTATTAATTGCTTAATCGAGATCCAACATGTTAATCTATATCACATTTGAAGAATTATTATTGCCTTACCCAAACATGATTTCATGCGGACTACTTATATGGGCGTCATCTACCCAAACAATTAATATGGTCATCAATTATTGGTAGCGACTGCCCAACAATTAATATGGTAAATGTGTTAACAATTATTAATTAAACAAATAAGTTAACCAAGTGGGATTTAATAACCTTTTAAAATTATCAAAAAAATCAATTTTATAATGTGGAATTATAAATTTAATAATTAATCCATTAATTATTAATTAAACAAATAAGTTAACCAAGTGGGATTTAATAACCTTTTAAAATTATCGAAAAAAACCTTTTTTTTCAAAAAAAATTCAATTTTAAATTCAAATTTAAAATTTTAAATTAAACTTTAATAATTAATCCAATTAATTATAAATTAAAACAAAATTCAAAAATTTTAATTTTATTTTTAAATTTTTGTAAACTTTATTTTATTTTAAAATACATTTTAATTTTTGATTTTACTTGAAGGACCGAGTGGTCTGTCCTGATTCGATCACGGGTTCGGTTATGAAAACATTGATTAAAAGTTCAACTTTTAATTTTATTTTAAAAACTAAACTTTATTTTTTTGGAGGGATTTTTTTGAAAATCTAATTTGCATAATTTTTTGTGCGGAGGACCCCTTGAAATTCATCACAGCCCTCCTTCATCACGAAACCGTCTTCCAATCGGGACAACCAAAACCAACAATTCATCAACCGTTCATTAGTTTTCAATCCAATTAATCACATAAACAATCAATTTTGGAATTCAGTTCAACCAAGCATTTGAAATAGTCCAACTAAGTCGAATGAACAAAACCATCATCCAAACATCAAGCTGTACAGATACATAAATATCATAAATACACATGCATCGAACGAACAACAATCGGTGCGTGTAAGCGAGTCGCCGCCGTAGCTAGGCGCACATCCCCATCAATGGTCAAACCAGAGATGACGAAAGCGGATCGAGGACGGCACGACGGTGCATCGCAAATTTCATCAAATGAAATAGCACGCAATCCCGCGAATCGGCACGAGGCGGAAGACACGGCGAAGAGGCGACGCGGTGGCATTCCACCACGAATCGCACCGAACCAGGGGCATAATCAACGAATCGGCAACGAAATGAAGACGCCGCCGCCTAGGACAACGAGACACCACCAACGCTGAAACGAATCGCAATGAACCAGGTCACGCTGTCGTGGGTCTAACTCGCTGGGTTTCGCCCATTGCGGCATCCTATGAGCGCCGTGAGCTGCGGCGTTGCACTGCCGGCTGGAGCGACGTCGCGGGGCCCAGCTCTAAACGCGAACACGACGGAGGACGAAGGTGAGTGGAAACGACGGGCTTCACAGAAAACCCTAATCTGAGCGTGGGAGACGAAGTGGGCAAAATCAAAAGGGAATTTGGAGTTTTAATCAAATAAGCATACAGCCCCAAAAAACCAAACAATTTTGGTGCGGTTTAGTCAAACCGATCAGCCGCACCACAGGTTTTATAAAAAATAATTATTTTCATATAAAACCAATTCAATTATACATTCAAATCAAGAGCATGAAGCTTTGATACCACTGTTGGAATGTAGAGACACTAAACACGTAATACATGTGCATCGAAATTAAACAGTTCACAAACAACGAACACAAATTGCATAATTAAATAACGGGTAAACGTAAACAAAATTCTTATAGCATTTCATACACGGATTCCTCAACTACGGTATCCACGTAATAGTCGTTTACCAATTTGCACGGATTTTCCAGCGTTGAATCCCCGAGATGAATTTGCTAGGAAAATTCTAACTTAGAGATTTTATGGAGAAAGTATGAAGTCTTGTATTATGAATTCCCAAGGACTCATATATATAGAGGAGGCTCAGCTTAAATCTTAAGCTAACCTGATTAGGAAATAAAACCCCTAATCTTGTAAATTAAATCACATAGATTTAATTCCCTTATGCATAAATCTCTACGAATTTGATTTCCATGTATATCAAATCTCTACGGATTCAATTTCCATATATATCAAATCCTATAATAATATTTCATATATTATTATTGGGAATCCTATTTAATTAAATCTAATTTAATTAAATAGTAATAATAATTAATTTTAAATATAATTATTATTATATTCTCCATAAATTAAATATTAATATCCAATATAATATTTAATCAACCAACTATAATCAATAAACAACTTATACTTGTTGTGTGACCCATAGGCCCTCATATATCGAGCGATTAGTCAAACTAACGGTCTTAATTGAACCCTAGACAATAAATAAGACATTCTCAATATATGAGGTATGTTGCGAGGAAATGTGCAACTACCTATAACTGAAACATGGGCTATTACGATAACTTCATTTCATTCGCGAATACTCGATTAAGTCTTGAACATGATAAAGTGTCTATTCAAATAACTTAATCATATTATCTCTAATCACTAATTGATCACTTGTGTCACACTTGGCCACAAAGTCCAAGTTGACGTGCATCGACCGATGTCTTAGATCCAATTATGATGAGAAGACGAGTATTCTCTCTAAATCCACATTGAGGAATGAATCATATTCTTGGCTCAACTACCACGCACATGTATTTCGTGATGAACCCAATTCAAGCCATATCTACCCATGGAAGGGTGCAAACTTCGGTCATGGTCAAAGTTCATCACTCCACACATGTCGTGCGTATTGACCTCAAGTCAAAGGAGTATTGCATCGCTTCCACTAACTGAAACACCCGTAGACACATATTGTGGAATTACATCAAACGGTTTCTCGGATGGGTATACCAATACCCTCTAAGGTATCTGTGCATCCATCATGAGATACCTAGTATCTCGTAGTAAGTGAGATCTTACCACACTCTTTAAGAGTATGATGTTGTTGTACCCGGTTTGATTACCGACGAACAAACAAGTACTTTGATAAGTTCCGATCATTATGATAGCGAAAGCAATAAATGGCACACGATTTGATTACCCAGTTCGTCCTAGAAATAGACTACGTCTGGGGGCACCAAGCCAGGATTATTTACTGTACTATTTCTGCCTAGGATATTAAGGTTTCGATCCTTTACAAAGTACATTACAAGTTATATTTATAGACATGGATCTAAGGTTACAATCTTCGTGGACTTCTTCTGTGGACCAACCTAGGGCTTCCTTTCTTGTTCCGCAAGTCGCGCTTACAGATACACATTCCCTGGTTATATCCCGAGAAATCCGCCTCCTTAACTTCCCAAATCTTTTCCATGTTTATCTTCAACTAAGCTCGGGACTCAGTCGGTCCCGACTTCCGGGTTCTATCAAGTCGCCTCGCGACCTATTTGCCATCCCAAGTCGGCCCGCGACCTTCGTGGCTTCCCACACCTCTAGCGACTTACCAATCTCCCGAAGTCGCTTCAAGTCTTGCTCCAGCTGGATAAAGTCGGATAATGTGCTAACCATAGGACGATCTAATTCCCAGCTTCCACTAAGTCGGGTTATTTCTCCCTACAACAATTGTCCCTCAAGATGAGGTCGCAAGCTTGCTCTGGGATCTTGTCTTGAAGCAGATTGACGTTCTTGCGACTATGAAAAGTTGATCTCGGGACTGTGCAGGTCAAACCCTCATCCTTGGAAGTCGTATAGTCGTATAGGTTTCCCCAACTTCGTGCGACAAGTGACAGGATTGTAATGATGGTATGGCAGGCGGGTGGCGTTTCAAGCCGCGAATCCGCTGACCGGTGATTAAACTTTCCTCTCGCGTTGCCCATGACCTTAATTTCTGCGGGGGACCTCAAAAGTTTGAATTTATATTTTTAGTCCCCATTCTTCTCTATAAATAGGCATAGGGTTCCACCCTTTAAGCCCTTCCTCTTTTCTTGCTTCCAAAACTCATAGATTCGAGCCTGATCTGTTATTCGGCTATCCTTGAGAGACCAGTTGCTTTCCGGTAATGTTTTTTTTCCCATTTCACGTCAATGGCATCGGCTCCCAGATCAACCTGCGCCCCCTCCGTTCATGGTTTCTTTCGTCTTTTGACGATGACAATCTGACGATCGCAGAATTACCCGTAGCGAAAAGGAGATCACCGCTCCCTAACCCCACAATGCCTCCGGACCGATGGTGCCTCGTGGCATACGGGATGACCATGGAGATGATGATAACCAAGTTCCCGAGAGAGTTGGAAGAAATAACACGCGTTCGCCACACAGAACCGAGTTCTCTTTTGCATGGCCGCTACCAGGTCGAGGAGAGAGGTATGGGTCTTCTAACCCCGCCCGAAAATATAGGGGCCTCTGAGCGGCTTTGACTATCACTCTTATGTGCCCAGGCCCGCAAAGAGACCGCCCCGTGACTTCGAAGTCGGTCAAGTCGAACTTATGGCATCTCATGATAAAAAGCAGTAAGTTCTCATTATTGACTACGTCTAATCCTCCACGCCTTTACAAAGTCCCCCGGGACATGCATTTTTATGGGGCGACCCCTGACGAAAGCCCCAACCAGCCACCACCCGGGATGATCAGGTCAACGAGCAAACAATGGAGGCCGGGATCCGGTTCCCGCTTCACCCGGCGATCTCCCACCTACTGGCGGCTTGGAATCAGTGCGTGACCCAGATCACTTGTTATGGATGGAGTTACATTCTTTCTACAATGACCGTTCTTGGCGGGCGAATTAGTTGACTTCCAACCCCAGGTGAGGTGGCCTATGTGATGATGCCCATCCATCAGGCCGGAGGCTATAACGTCGTAGCGATTCCGTAGAGGTCGGGAGCTCGTTAGCGGGTTCCCAAGTAAGATTGAGGGGTGGCATTATAAATGGTGGTTCGTCGGAGGGGCGTGGGAGTCTGTGGACCCCTCGAGCACATTGCCCATCATTATCCCAATTGATTATGCCAATCGGGTCGACCATGGTGAGTTCCGCCTTCTTTCCGACTTAGATACTTGTTGTTGGTCCCGGTGAAAACGAGTCTTACACGTGTATGGGGGGGGAATACACGTGTTCAGTGTTTTTAAAACTTTTTCTTACTGAGGTCAGCTTGGGTCAGATAATCCTGAAGATTAGGTCCTGAGAAGCACAAATCACTCTGAGTCAAAGTCTCTTCGAGCGGTGATCCCGAAATTCAGATACCTCAAATAATCCCAACCGAGTCCTCGTGTCGAGATCTGAGTTGCTTGGATCGGATAACTAACTTCTTGAACCCTCGAAAAGAGTAAGTTCGGTTTGGTAACTATCTCTGTTCTAGCTACTCGGATGTCTGAAATGGTTGGCCCTTAGTTTATACTCGTTTTAAGCTTTGTTGAAAACCTTCCTGAATGGAATAGTGATTAAGCTATGATTCAGTTATGCAACTTCAGTGGATTGATTCCAACTGAATATCAGTGAAAAGTATGCTTTCAAATTCACTTCAATGCAACAGTTAAGCACATATAAGGAAAGCAATAAACAACACAACAATTATAGTGGTTCAGAGACTCAAGCTCCTACGTCCACTCTCTCTGATCCACAGAGAAATTCACTAATCACTTATGAGCTTTACGACTACCTCGCGTAGTTTACTTACTCAACTTCGACCTGAGCTTTGCCTTTACTCCACGTGGTTTACTTACTCAACCCGACCTTGAGCTTTCTGACTACCTCTGTAGTTTACTTACTCAAACACAAACAAGCTTTCAGACTACCCCTGTAGCTTACTAACTTCTCCTCTAGAGCTTTCTGACTACTCCGCGTAGTTTACTAACTCTTTACAACTCTTCTCACCAAAAAACACACTCCAACTACCTTCTCAAGGGTTTGGGGTTTCTCGGTTGGTTTCCAACTAGGATGAGATATCATTTACAATGAAGTACAATGCAAAGGGTTAGGATATCTCGACTAAGCTTTGGATATGTCTATCAAGCTAGGCTTAGTTTAGTGAGCTCTCTTCAATATAAAAGCACTTGGGAAATTCTAAGTTTTTGAGTGCTTCAACTTCATAATAAGTTTGAGCTCTTGAGTTGCGTATAAATTTCCGTAACCTTACAATGTAGAGGGTCACCCGTATTTATAGGCATACACCAAGGTCACTCTTGAAAAACTATCCGTTGGAGAGATAACCCGTGAGTTTCTCTTATGGTGTGTGAGAGCGGCTATATTTAGGGTTTGAAACTCCCTAACACGTTTTTAGGCAATAGCCTTTCATGTAGCTTGGTCTTCACTTTTTGCGATCTGGAACTTTTGTACTTATGACATCTTTTTTCAACACATCACTATCGATTGTCGATATGATGGCAGATGTTGTCTTCCTCTTTTTGACTTTTTCTCGGTTTAAAGGTAGACACTTTCAAGCGGCTCTTTTTGGTTACAAACTACGAGTTGATATAACCTTAACAACACTTGACTTAGTTCCTTTTATGCGCATTTGAATGTCTTGGCAAATATCTATCTTCTAAGGAATCGCGATCTTCTCGATTATTGCATCCTTGAATAGATATATTGATGCCTCGGAACATTGAGGTTTATCTTGAGCATTCATTACATTCTTGAGTCTTGATAATTCTTTATGCCTTGATATTCTTGATCTTGATTTTCGATCTTGATCTTGCGTCTTGAGTCTTTTGAGTCTTGAGGTCTTGAGTCTTGAGAGTCTTACAGTTTTTTCGGTGATATCTTGGTGATATCTTGAGTCTTCATTTTGAGTCTTGATTCCTCGATATCATCTTTTGAGTCTTGATATCTCGATTTCCACATTGAGTCTTGAGATACTCGATTTCTTATTGAGTCTTGAAACTTTCGTTTCATCTCTTTGAAACTTCGGTTTCTTGAAACATTCTTGAGTTCTTGAGTCTTGAGAATCTATCCCCGATCTATATCTGTGACTATACATATTGCGAGATAACATCCTCGAATACTCTAAAACCTGAATCCTGACTCAACTATCAAGATTATTCTGAACATGTCATACTCAGGGGTTTTGGAATCTTAATCAAAATCATATATCTTTTATTAAATTCATCTCCCAACAATTTCCCCCTTTTTGATGATGCCAAAACATATCTTGTTACAAACATATAACCTATACTTAGGTTTCAGTTTATCCTATTACAAGATTGGTTATGTCTCCCAACAATTTTACGAGCAGAGAGAATCTCTCAACAATTTCAGAGAATTTCTCAACAATTAAATCATTCAACAATTTCTTCAGTAATGAATCTCTCAAAGAATTCATTACCAAATACTTAATAAACAATCTTCCTCTTATCAACACACAATCAGTTCAGAGACATTCATTCAGCATATCAAAGTAAAAGACATGTAAATAAGATAATAAGGTATTATCTTTTGAGCAAGAATGATAAATCTTCATTGATGGTGATTTTGAGTTTACAGTTTACAATGAGTCTTATCAACAAAATCAAAAAGACAAAAAATTTAAAGATTACAGAATCTTCTGAGTCTTCAGTCTTTAGTCTTCAGATTTGGCTCTTCAATCTTCTGCTCTTCAGTTTGCTACTTCTTCAACTTCATCAGCGGGCACCTCCAGGTCGAACATTCCGAAATACCTCTTCTTCAGTTCATTTCTCTCCTTGATTATATGGACTGTTTCCTGTTAAACATAACTGACCAGCATACTGAGCAATTTCTTGAGTAATGGTCTTCTCATTCACCAGGCCATTACCAAATCTTGGAGGAGGGTAGGAATATGGACCAGGGGCTACTATCTGTACCTCTCCTTCATCCGCAAGGTTCATCCAACTTTGGAGATATTTTGGATAGAAGGTTAGGAGATATTCAATGAACGCGTCATTACGATC
Organism: Stenogyne calaminthoides; assembly: GCA_037126765.1. Taxonomy (NCBI): domain Eukaryota; kingdom Viridiplantae; phylum Streptophyta; class Magnoliopsida; order Lamiales; family Lamiaceae; genus Stenogyne; species Stenogyne calaminthoides. The sequence continues at coordinate 20,967,815 of JBBCBC010000014.1, read as the reverse complement.
TGAGCTTTCCCTCTCCTCCACTGAAGACATCATAATAGAACCAAAAGGTTCTCTTGACCTCTTCCCACATATCGTTGAGTTTGATAGGCATCCATTTATCAGCGTGGGGCCACTTGATGCTTTTGATGTCTCTCTCTTTTTGCTGTAAAACTTCTTGAATCCAAATCCTTCCCGGCTCTTCTTGATCTTTTTCTGATCCGCGAATGCGCTTTGAGGCCCAGGCGGTTGCTTTCTTAAATTGTTCTATCTGGAGTGTCTTGAGCATTCTTCGTGTTGAAGACTTTCTTACGAGGTTGAGACTTCGAGATTCTTGATTCCTTCATCATCGAAATCGGCTTTCTCTGGATTGGCTTAAAACGCCGCCGCGCTTGCTCTCGGGTTGAACAATGCCCAAGGCTTTCCTCTTCATAAAAGCAATTCGGCGGCTGGCTTGTTGTTCCAACCTTAGTTCTAGCACTTCGGTTTCTCTCTAGCAACATCAAGCATGGTTTCTTGAAAAACTTCGAGTGTAGATAGGCTTCTCCACTGGCGAACTTCAACTTGTCGATAAACCGACTTCATTTAAAGGCTTTGGATAGATTATATATTTAAAGATCTTTTCTGCGCCTTTTTCTTCAAAGTCATTTGCCAATAATTTCTGAAGTCTTCACCTTCTTTTCCCCTTCTTGGCACGTAATTTGGAAGAAATCTATAGAGTCTTGTGTCCATGTGATATTGCTTTTTGCTCACGCAACAGTACCCTCTCCCCGCTATCTCGATCTTGTTCATCTTCGGCCTCTGATGTGGTTCTTAGCCCGCGAAAATTCTTCGAGAGATGGGCAAACTAGGCAGAGAGCTTCCTAAACATCTCTGTCATCTTGGTCATAGTATTGAGCTCATTTCCTCAACCAGTTTGATCATCACTTCATTCCTCTGCCGATTTCACCTCTAGAAATGCGATTCTCTCTGGTCTTCATTTTTGATTCGAAGATTTCGACCTTGACTCCCTCGGTTTTTCATTGAAATTATCTTCCGTGGAGGTCATCTGTGAGGTCGAGTGTTTTGGATTAGCACCGATTCAAGAGTGACTAAGATTCTCCATCTTCTGAGCTTGGTTGTGATGTTTCTTCCATCCCGAACAATCTTGTTCATCATTGGCTCAACCTTCTCAAAACTTCTCCATCAAGGGAGTGAGGTCAATCTCGGGAACATACGCACCTTACATGTTGTTTGATCATCACCGAGCTTGACTTCATCACGAGCTCCGGTCTCCAACTGAGCTTTAGTGCATCGTCGAACAATTGAGAATTAAAGATAGTATTTTTCGTTAACTTTGGCATAATTGTTAATAGTGCGAAAAGGTACTGAAAAGTCTTAACCGATCTGAGGTTGGCCGATTCGGGTTGATCGACACGAAGTCTCCTTCTCCATCCCGAGGCCGATCCTCGGCATCTCCTGTTGGTCCCCATCTTGGAATTTGTCTCTGGCGCTAGGGGCACCAACCCGATGGATGTCTTCTCGACTATCTTCCTCTGAAAACTTGACTCATCAAAATCGGAGTTTTCATCCAGAGCTTTGTCCTCTGAACCACGAGAAGTCGATCGGGAAGGTTGTCTCCTCATTCCACCGATCTTCCCTCTGAATCTGGCAATATCAAGCATCTCGGGAAGAGTCGATTGAGGATGAACCGATCGACCTTAATCCCGAAGAAGACATCTTCTGCGGATCGGGGTATTATGGTGAGCTCGGTGTGATCAGAATGAAGCTGTTCCCCCTTGCTCCTCCACTCGTCTTCTTGACCTCGCCCTTCTTCCATCTCGGGCTCTCTGGTTCGGTTAAGCATCGGTGAGGATCAAAGTAGATCACTTTCGAGGAGCTCATCAAGAATATTACGCTCTGAGTCTCGGACTGATCGAAGGTTATCTTGATCGAGTCCTCGGTTGCATCTGAGTGGGTTACGAGCTGAGCTAGCATATCCTCGGATTGACTCTGAGTTGGCTCTTCTTGTTATGCGAGCGGCACTTCTTACGTAGGAATCTCTAGGGCACTGAGTTCCTTTAAAATTCCACGAAAATTTTGTGCAGGCGAGTGAAGTCTCAAGCACCTCAGAGAAGACCTGCTCCTCAATTTGTTCTTGTGCCTTAGAGATAACCTGAGCCAAAACTTGCAATGGCGAACTCTGAGCGGTTTGGCCCTCAGGTTGAATCTCTTCAGACTCACTGCCATCTTCATCGGTGAGAACCACCAATCTTCTGCGCTTTGGAGCAAGGTTCTTCTGTTTCATCAATTTTATACCCTGCTCCTTCTTTGCCTCCAACAAAACCTTCCCCCTGGTTTGTTGAGTCTCTTCATGGCCCAATGACTTTAGGTGATTCTGCTTTCTTTTCTCTCTTCCTTTGATGGCACAACCTTCCGCGGCAATGGGCTTGAAGAGCACCTTGGACTTAGGGAATGGGGTATAATTGGCGAAGATATCCTCCTCCTCTCTGCACATCTCCAAAATATATGCTATTTTGGTTGTATGGTGGATCTTGCCTTTAATCAAGATCGCCTCGTCAACCTTCTTGAAGACTTTGGCTTGCTCACTCACCATCTGAATCAAAAATTTCAGCCAGTTGAAGTCGGTGGTGGGTGAGGCCTTGATCGCCACCATCAATCTGAGCTTGAGTCTTGATGCGCTCAAAACTCCCATGAGGCTCATGATGCTTTTGCTCACAATATCCATCAAAACTCGATATTGTGGCTTCAAGTGCCTCTTATGCAGTGTAGCCTCAACTTTCACAGGATTCTCAGCAATCCTATCTAAATACTCCTGCTCTCTACCCAACATATACATGGCAGGATCCTCTCCTTTATCACAGAGCTCAAAACCATCATTTAAATTCTTCGGAATAATATACAAATCCCTCTCAAAATTGATGTATTTGGACGAATGCTCTAAATGTGATCTGATGTCGAAATCATACCATCCTCTTCATCTATCCTCAAGTTCTGAGATGAACTCGATTACCTCTTTTGTGTACTCTTGCTCGGTTCTGATTAGATGAGTGAGTTTATTGTCGAATCATGTGGAGAGCCTCATCTTCTCCTCTTGGAATTGGTTGTGCTATCGAGCGAGACAACGAATTTGTACCAGGGTTTATTGGTTTCGGCTAATTTATCGAAAATTGTAGTAGCCATTTGAGAGATTGAAGATTTAGGGTTAGTGGCGTTTAGGGTTTAGGGATTTACGGGTAAAGGGATAATTTTGCGAGAGGACTTTGGGAGCGAAGGGTTTGATAAAATTTTGGCTTGAATGGCTTATTAGGGAATATATAACCGAGATCATGGGGAATCGCGTTGGTTAGGTGAAAAAAGCGGTTGAGATTAATCTCCGATTAATCGAATTATCTGAATACGACGATCTCTCGAAAAATAAGCGAATTTATCCTTATTGGTCAAGAAATGTGAGCATTTTAATATTTGACGACCTTCTTCGAATTTCAAAGCGATCCGCCCAAAAAACATTCCTTAGGTGTTTTGTATTTATTCTGAAATGATTCTTGAGCTTTACTTAAGCAATAAATGAGTTGCATGAGTCATTACTTCTTCGGACAAATTTCTCTCTATCGGTCTTCTTTGATCTTGACCTTGATAAAATGTCGATATATATCTGAAATCTTGAATGGGTTCGATATAACCTTTATCTTGACCTTGATGCATCTGAGTTTCTTGAGACTCGATTCGATATTTCCATTTTTATCTGAGTTTCTCGGTAGAATTGCGAAAAACTTCATGCATCTGAAAACCTTCAATTTTTTGATTTTTACTCTATACACCGGATCTAACATCCCTAATTCAAGCTGAAAGTTCTGAAATCTTGATTGACCAAAGGTTTAGTCAAGATATCGACTCTCTGCTATCGGTTATGAATTTTCTCCATCCTTATGTCCTTTTTCTCGACATGATCTCGATGAAGTGATGTCGATATCCACGTGCTTGCATCGGTGTGCAATACCAAATTTTGTGAAATAGCAATAGCACTATTATTGTCACAAAATATTGGTACTTCATTAATTACAACTTTATAATCCCTTAATTGTTATGCGAGCGAAAGAATCGAAACCACAATGACTTCTGCGATCATGTATTAAACCGATAATCTTGGTTGCTCTTGAGTGTCTTTCTAACCGAAAACGAATATCGACTTACTTCCTAGAAATTGACAAGTTCTGTAGTGGACTTCTGTCAATCTGCAACCTCCATAATCGACATCTGAGTAACGGTTAATTCAAGGTTATCATCAATTTGGATACCATAATCCTCTATTCATTTGTGCCTTTAAGATACTTGATGTCTTTTTGGCGACCTCCATGTGACTAGTCTTAGGATTAGCTTGGTATCTTGCACATATCTAACAACAAATGTTATATTTGGCCTACTTGTTGTGAGATAGAGCAATGATCCAATGATTCCTCTATAATCGATATGGCTTCTTGATTTGCCTTGAAATCGGGGATCCATCTTGTAGTTAGTATTCATGGAATCTAAGCGCATTACAATCTGTACACCATATTTGTGATCGGATCTACGGTGTACTTTACGGTTGATGAATATTCCTTCCTTTGATTGTTTCACTTGAAGACCTGAAAAAATTCATCTCTCCCATCATTGACATCTCAAACTTGCCTTTCATCGATGTTGAAAACTTTTCACACGGTGATGGTTTGGAAATCCAAAATGATGTCATCAACATATCTCTCTGAACGATGAGATATCTTCCCCATCTTCTATCTTGAGCGAGTTCTATCAGCATCCTTTTGACAAAACCATGGTCGATGGCGAAAAGTATCATACCATGCTCGGGTGCTTGCTTAAGACCATACAAAAGCTTTTACGAGCACATAAACTTGGAGTCATTCTGTTTGAAACCAGGGAGGTTGTTCCACATAAACCTCTTCTTTAAGCACACCGTTAAATGAACTTTTCATCCATTTGATAGTATGAACTTCATGTAGGCGGCATATGCAAGAAACAATCGATGGCTTCTAGTCTTTTGCAAGTGCAAAGGTTTCATCATAATCGAGCCTTAACTGTTGGAATAACCTTGTGCCGCTAGCCTTGCCTTGTTTCTTACAATGTTGTTGTTTTCATCTCTTTTATTCTTGAAAACTCACTTGGTTCCAATGACATTGTTCCTTTCGAGGTCTATCTACTAGCTCCCATACATCATTCCTTGAGAATTGATTATTTCATCTTGCATAAGCGAAGAATCGATGAGAATCTTGTAGAGCTTCACCAATCTCTCTGTAGGTTCTTTCTCCGATAAGCGTGAGAATAGTGCACTCTCACCATGGAACCTTCTTGTTTTAACACCTTCCGGTTAGATCACCCACAATCGACTTGTAGGATGACTATCTAACCATTTCCTTCTTGATGTTCCCCTTGATAATATCCTCAACATTTGAAATGTTAGGTTCGATTAATTCGATGGCTTCGAGGGAACAACGAAAAAGGAAAAAGGAATCATCTTCCTCGGGAAATTCTATTTTAGAACATTGTCGGAGACATTTGTTTCCCTTTGGTTGATAGATTCAAAATTTGCCTCAAATGTGACCACATCTTCATTGGCATCACATACGAGTCTAAAGGCGGTGTCTGTTCAGATTGGTCACCTTTGGAGTGTTGGTTTTCCTGAGTCTCACCATCATGAGTTCCATCCTGAACTTCTTTATCTGAGTCTGAGTCACTCCAATCATAGGATGTGACTGACTTCTTCTTTTCAGGTTCAGTGGATGATTTATCTTTCTGTTTCAGGCTTAATCTGGTGATCCTCTTAGTCAGTTCATCTGCATCATGTTCTGTTTCTTACGAACACAAGTAGATTCATCAAAAACAACATGAGGTGTTTCCTCCAAATAAAGTCCTATATTTGTAAACTCTGAAAGCTTTCTTGACTTGAATATCTAAGAATATTCCTTCATCGACTTTACTATCAAATGTTTTCAATGATCTTTACCATTATTGTGTATGAAACACTTGCAACCAAACACACGAAAAAAAAAAACAAAGGCTTCCTTTCATTCCAAAGCTCATAGGGTGTTTTGCCTTGACTCTTGGTCGGCATGGATACATGCGAGTAGCATGGATGTTGTTGGCTTGACCCAAAATCTTTTTAGGAATATCGCATTTATCATTGTCATTTACGAAACTCTTTTCGAGTCTGTTCCTTCTTTTCGACCATTTTGTTGAAATGTTTCTTTTCTTTGATAATGGAATATGATATGATTTATAAATTGATTCCTTTGTCGGATCTGATTTTTGACCACTTTCCAGTTTTCTCAATCTTGAGCCTTTTGATGATTTTTTATCACTCATTTCTTCTTGAAGAATATGACCCAAAATATCTTGAGTAGTCATCAACTACTACCAATGTATATTTCTGCCATTAGTGCTTCTTTGGTGTTATAGGACCAAAAAGATCCGTATCTGCGATGGCCCGATGATATGATTTTTAAAAATCTTTTTTTTAAATGATGCTCTTATTTGTTTTTCTTTACATGCATCACAAATATGTTCCTTCTTGAACACTTCATTAGGCAACCCTCTTCAAAGCTAATCTTTTTCTCAAAATTTAGGTGATTCGTTCTTTTATGCCATAACCAAGCTGGTATCTCATGGAACTTTTAGCAACCAAACATGTATCTTTAGGAGTTGAACTCCAATCGACAAAGATACACATTTCCTTTTCTTGTACCCGATCGATAAAACTTTTACGTGATGTATCATCTTTCACAAAACATAAGTTCTTAGAAACTCAACATTAAAACCACTTATCCACGTAATTGGGCTTGTTGAAAGTAAATTATGCTTCAATCGGGGATATGGTTATTTCCAAAGTTCCATATCGTTGATGCGTCCCTTGGAGTTATCTCCAAAAGTGATCTGTGGGCCTCTTTGTTCAACATAGTCCTTTGTATCTTCTTGAATCTGTCATATGTCTTGAGCATCCTTTGTCGAATACCATACATCGGGGAGCTTTTTCATCTCTGCTTTCGGTCTTTTATGTGATCTTTAATCGATTCCATTGCCCTTGTTTTCCTCTGACAAAAATAGATCATTTTTAGGTACCCAATTTGTGTAAGGGTCCTACAAGGTTAGATGTACCTTTAGGAATCCAAATTTGCTGACAACTCTAATTACTTTAGAGTGGCTAATTTTTCTTCCATAAACATCAACATACACATTACTACTTTGGGTGCCTTAGCGATTTTACGTGTATGTGCTTGTGCTAGCATGAACATGGGCTTTTGAATTTTTCTTTAGTTCGAGGCCTTGTTCATTTGCTTTGGCTTCGGTCTGTGCGGTCTAAATCTTTGTTGACCGGGTTAAAGATAACCTTTACCCCCTTAAGCAAGTGGGGTTGGGTTATATCTCTTTGAAATCTGGAGTCTTCGGCTATCTTGAGGACTTGGTCTCTTGATTGAGAATGTCTTTCTTTGAGTGTTTCACATCTGAGGATTCCTCGATGTTTATTCGATGTGGAGCCTTCGAGGTTTGCATTCTTAGCTGAGGGCTTTGATGTACTTGCTGGAAACTTTCCAATGAGTGCTCGGGTTTTTCTAGCCTTCACGAGGTTTGGGCTTTCCTACGATCATTCGGTTTCTTTGAGACCATAGGTCTTTTTCATTGTCTATAACCTTGGGCATTTCTTGATTTTGAAGTGTAGGTGCCCTTTGGTTTTACAAAAGATTGTCTTCTTGCTACTTGATCACGACATTTAGATGACCTTGTGAGGTTCCCTGGAATATATCCCAATCCAGTTTTTATAGTAGTGAGATCTTTGGTAACTCTAAATTTCATCTATTACATTAGATGCATTATTGATAGAGTTAACTATACATGCACCTATCCTCACATTCTGTAGAGTTTTTCGCTTCTTAGATAGGACGTTGAACTTAGTCTGATTAATTTGAATCTCTTGATGGATTTCTCTAACTTTTAGGTTAGGGTCATTATCAAATTCTCTTTCTGAGAGTTGTACTTTCGAACATCCGGTTCATCGTTAGCTCCATTAATTGAGAAGTGATTTTTAGTATTGCTAGAGTCTTTCCATTTTAGATTTTTTAACTTTCGGTTCCTTATTACGCTCTTGAGTTCTATTTAGCGGTTCTTGTAAAAGCGACATAGTCCTTCATGATTCTCAAAAGAATCCATCGGTCAAAATAGTTGTTTTCGGTGGAACTTGAAAACTCTTGTCTTAGTGTAGGAAACAACGGAGAAAGAAAAGTTTACCTCCTCAATAGCCATCGACAAAATGTCATCACTTTCCTTTGTCGAGAATATTTCATCTGAAGAGCTAGATCCTCCTCCGGAATGTTCTTCTTACGCAACCACAGCCTTTTTTAGAGAACTTCTTGTCTCTTTTTAGCTTGCCTTTCTCTTCTCTCCTTAGCACTCAAATCGGACAATCATCTTTGGAAGTGACCTTTTCTTTTAGCAATTATAGCATCTGTTGGTATCATCATCGATCACTTTCTTCTTTAGACTTGGAGTCCTTCCTTTTGGATGAAGATCCTCGGCTTCGGTCTTTCTTCTTCTCGGTTGATCTGTCCTCGGGTTTCTTACGGTACTGTGGTTCGCTGTAATAACTTTTGTATTTTCCAAATCTACTATTAAGTCTTTCAAACCTCCTTGCCATCGGTCTTGCTAGCTTTTCCTCAAGCTCATCACGATTTTTTGGCATGGGGTTCTCGAACTCTCTAGTTTTCTGAGTTTTATCTTTGGCTTTTAAAAGCCATTCTTCTTAGATGATGAATCATCTTTCTTTGTCGACCTTTTGGATTCTTATCAATTACAAATTCATAGGCCTTCAACTTCGAAGAAGACTTGTTGATATGGCATTGAATTAATGTTCTTGGTGTTTTCAATCACCTTTGCATGAATATCCCATTTCTTAGAAAAGACCTCCAGAATTTTCAATGCAACTTCTCTTTGTGGATATTTCTTTCCAAGTGCATTTAGATCATTCATGATCTTTAGTGAATCGACTTCCAATTTGTCTATTGATTCACCATCATCCATTTCAAAACTATCAAACTTTCCAATTGCCCTTTGAAAGTTTGTTTTCCTTTATATGATCGTGTCTTGGCACATTCTGGCTAGTGTATCCCAAATCTCTTTACTTGATATTACGATGAGAGATCATTCCCATCACACCATCATCAATTATCTTTGTATAATGTGTCTTTTGCAATGTAGTCTAGATTGACTAACTTTCTCTCCTCGAAGTCGAGTTGGTCATCGGACTTAGAAGTCTGCTCTAGAATCAATTCTCTCATCTTCTGTTCTCTGGGATTCACCACGATGAAATGGAATGGTCCTTGAGAGACCACTCTCCATCAGCTCATGTTTAGAATCTGGTGAGCTGCATTCTTAGTCTCCATAAATCATAGTTCTCCACTTTGAGAACATGGGAAGTTTTAGAAGACATTTTTTTATCGAGGCTTTTTAAAAAAAATTCACCAAATAATCGATCGAGGATAGACCACAAGTATTTTTAGCAAATAAAACTTTGGTCAACAAAGCGAGTGGTCAAGTTGAACCCTTTGCTCTGATACCCTTGTTGGTCGGTGAAAGCAGGTCTTACCGTGTATGGGGAATACTGCGTGTTCGGTGTTTTAAAAAATTTCTTCTTGAGTCGACTTAGGTGAGATAATCACGAAGATTAGGTCTGAGAAGCGCAAATCACTCTCTGGTCAAAGTCTCTTGAGGCAGTGATCTGGTACCTTGAGATACCTCGGATAATCCCAATGAGTCTGAGTGTCGAGAGATCACGAGTTGCTTGGATCGGATAACTAACTTCTTGAACCCTCGGAAAAGAGTAAGTTGTTTGGTAACTATCTGTTCTAGCTGTCGAGATGTATGTTTGCCCTGGCCCTTAGTTTATACTCGTTTTAAGCTTTCTTTGAAAACCTTCTGAATGGAATAGTGATTGAGGCGTGATTGGTTATGCAACTTCCGATTGGATTGATTCAGCGAATATCGGTGAAAAGTATGCTTTCAAATTGGTCATCTGACGATTAAGCGCTTGATATAAAAGCGATAAACAACACATCAATTATAGTGGTTCGAGAGACTCAAGCTCCCTCGTCCACTCTCTCGATCCTTAGAAATTCACTAATCATACGAGCTTTACGACTACCTGGCGTGGTTTACTTACTCAACTTCGGCCTGAGCTTTACATTTACTCCGTAGTTTTACTTACTCAACCCGACCTTGAGCTTTTCGACTACCTCCGTAGTTTTACCTCAAACACAAACAAGCTTTTGGACTACCCTGTGAAACACTAAATTCTCCTCTCTGGAACTTTTACTTACTCTCGTGGTTTACTAACTCTTCTGAACTCTTCTCACCAAAAAACACCTCCACTACCTTCTCGAGGGTTTGGGGTTTCTCGGTTAGTTTCAACTAGGATGAATATCCTTTACAATGAAGTACAAATGCAAAGGGTTAGGATATCTCGACTAAGCTTTGGATATGTCTATCAAGCTAGGCTTAGTTTAGTGAGCTCTCTTCAATATAAAAGCACTTGGGAAATTCTAAGTTTTTGAGTGCTTCAACTTCTGATAATAAGTTTGAGCTCTTGAGTTGCGTATAAATTTCCGTAACCTTACAATGTAGGGTCACCAATTTATAGGCATACACCAGGTCACTCTTGAAAACTATCCGTTGGAGAATAACCCGTGAGTTTCCTCTTATGGTGTGTGAAAAGACTATATTTAGGGTTTGAAACTCCCTAACACGTTTTAAGCAATAGCCTTTCATGTAGCAGTCTTCACTTTTTGCGATGCGGAACTTTTGTACTTGACATCTTTTTTGGCGACACATCCTTTATCGATTATCGATATGGTCTGATGTTGTCTTCTCTTTTTGACTTTTATCTCTGTTTAAGGTAGACACTTTCAGCGGCTCTTTTTGATTACAAACTACGAGTTGATATAACCTTAACAACTTGACTTAATTCCTTTTGTTTGCATTTGAATGTCTTGGCAAATATCTATCTTCTAAGGAATCGCGATCTTCTCGATGTGCATCCTTGGATAGATATATTGATTCCTTTCGGAACATTGGGTTTATCTTGACATTGATTGCATTCTTGATGTCTTAAATTCTTGTGCGCGATATTCTTGATCTTTGATCTTGATCTTGCTCTTTAGAGTCTTACGAGTCTTGAGTCTTGAGTCTTTTTTTGATATCTTTGGTGATATCTTGGTCTTCATCTTTGAGTCTTGATTCCTCGATATCATCTTGAGTCTTGATATCTCGTTTTCTGCTTGAGTCTTGGATACTCGATTTTCTTCTTGAGTCTTGAAACTTGATTTTCATTTGAAACTTTCAGTTTCTTGAAAACATCTTGAGTTCTTGAGTCTTGAATCTATCACGATCTATATCTCTTGTATACATATTACGAAATAACATCTGAATACTCTAAAAAGAATCGACTCAACTATCAAGATTATTACGAACATGTCATACTCGGGGTTTTTGGGGATCTTAATCAAAATCATATATCTTTTATTAAATTCATCTCCCAACACTTATCTTGATCTAATTCTTCTTTTCTTTTTCGGTTTATACACCCTTCTTTTGGCCTTTATTTAGGACTTCAAAAGGTGTTTGATATCATTTCGGACACTCCCGAAATTTGGCGGGACGTGAGCAACAGAACAACTTGAGCTTGGCCGACTTCAGCGCCCGTATATACTTCACAGCGCCATTTGAACATCTGTAAGTTCCCTTTACCGTGCTTATTATAATTTTTTGGTGTCGACCTGACTAATTGGCTTTTCTTCCAACATTTTTGTAGTTCCCAACATCCCGTTTTTTCCAGTAAAGCCTCCTGCGGACGTCATAGCCTCCAAGTAAGAAATGCATTACAGGAAAAAATAGAGGCAAGCGGTGGCCTCCAAAAACCGCCCACCCGAGGCCGCCTCTGTCGAGCCACCCCTCCAAGCATAGTCCCTCTTTGGTCCCTCGGTGCCGACAAAGGCAAGAGATACTGCAGGGTCGACTCTGCTTGCTTCCTTAGGGCATGCTCGAAAAAAAGTGAGGAGGAGATTTGACTGCAGTCTGCAGAAATCAGCGGAGCTGAGGAAAAAAGATCGGGTTGCCCCCAATGGCATGATGGCTCGCTTCACCCCGACCTGTACACTGCGCCCGGCTAGTTCGCGGCCTGCCTCGCCAACCCGGAGGAGAGGTCGACATGTGTGATGACTCCTTCTTGAATTTTGGGAGGAGGGCGGTTGAGCAATGCAAGTTCTCCTTCTAGATTGCATGACCCTCTTTCATATTATTTTCATAGCTCACGGCGACTCGGCTCTCTTTTGCTTAGCCACAGAACTTCCGGCCCCCCGACATCTTTCCAGGAGGGTGGTTAGCTTCATCCAAGAGCCCTCCTCTCCATCGGTCAAGCTTCCCAGTAAGTGGTGGGGCTACATCTCCTGCGGGCGTGCCTGCTTTTGCCCGAGGCGTGGGCCAGCGCGCGATCGCGCCCAGACTCATCGCCCGGAAGATGATGGTCAACATGTACTACGACCATGGTCCATACTCTCTAGGCGGCCTTTTATTTAAGGACCCGGTGCGGGTGATCTTGGACTACGAGACCCAAAAATTTGGAAAACCAAATCCGAGCACGCCACGGCGGATCTGGACCCTCGAGGTTACTGGTGAGTGGAGGAGGTGGGGCAGTTGAGAAATTTGAAATCGGCCGGGCGGAGACAGCTGGCGGCGAAGTGAAAGCGATCGAGGCGGAGAGGAGGCGAAGTCAAGGCGGTCGATGGAGGCGGCGGGAGGGAGAAAGGGGGCGCCGAGGAGGCCAGTTCAAGGTGCCAAAGAGGTGAACCTTTAGTTTTATTATCACGTGATGGCCTTTATTGGGTGCCATCGAATGCTGTCATTGGACAAGCCCTAGCGACCTTCTTTGGGCTAGTCGGCCCACCTCCAGGACTCGTCAAGAGACAACCCTCGGCCCCGATGTTTTTCTTTGGATATCCAAGACTTGGAGGATATGGGCGTTGATCTCTCATTCTTTCCAAACCCAGGCGGATTATAAAAGCCCTCTCCAGGCTCTATTATAGAATGCACCTTCCGGTCCTTGGTGGAGGAATTACTTGGCTTCGGAGGTCGTTCCTCGGCTGAGCCCCCGGGGGATGGGATGAGATCTTGAGGTCGGAGGTCGTTCCCCATTTGTCGACATGCCTTCCGAGCAGGTTATGGAGAAGATATCAAGCTCGTGGAGTCGATCATGGGAGGTTACCCGCCCGGACCTCCTTTTGGGATGGTCGACACCCTCCCTCAACTGCCCCGGCGAAAAAGATTGAAGTTGTAGCCTTACTACTCACTTTTTTATTTTTCTTTTATAATTGTACCACCTTGGGGCTTTGATTTGTGATGTCTTACCTCCAGGCCTTTGGAGTCTTTTTTATCGATGGAAATCGTCATTTTGTTTTAAATCTCATCATTGTTTTTTCTTATTATAAAATAAAACTCACATATTTCATCCCCCCAAATCGAGTCATAAAACCATCTTGGGGCCTTGACTTGAACTTCGTACTACTTATCGACTTGACGAGTCGGACTCGGGAAGTGTGCCTCTGTAGGAATCTCCTCCCCAGGGGCTTGTTACCCTCAATTCTCGAGAATCGGTGTGACATTTAGCGGGATCTGCAATGATGGCACAGGTATTTGGTGGTGCAGGCGCCGTAAGTTAGACCAACCCGAAGTCGTTACCCAGCCCTTGTTGCTGATGCGGTATTGGTTTTTCTTTATGGGGACCTCGAGTGAAATTTACAACGACCCCCAGTTTTTATTCATAAATAGGGCAGGATTTTAAGATGTATAACACGCATTATCTCCTCCTGACCTCCCACTTATCACCCCAAGCTTTGGTTATGGGCAATTTTGAACCCCTTATTTTAGGGCGTCCTCCGGCAACAAGCTTCTCTCTCTATACTCGCTGACTTTTGGCATTGATCCATCCACTGAGTTCCCCGACTCGATCTTGCCTTCATCGGAGGATGACCATAAGGCCATTGCCAAGTTGTACCACCACCGGTGGCGGTTCTACGCCGTGATGATGGAGGTGCCGGACTCTCTACGTTTTGGTAGTGATCGTGGCGATGGGATTAGTGGTGATGGGCATTTTTACTACATCATGGATTTAGAATTGTATATGCGAATCGATCAAGCGAAATGCCCTTCACAATCCCTTGAATTTTTGCACCACATGTATGACACTAGTGTTCATTTAACAGAGAGGTCTCATTAAACGACATCGACACTTCTCCGGATGTTAAAACATCCTTTTTTTGATAGTTTTTTGCGGACATCTTCCTCGTGACCTCCTTAGTATCGGAGGTAGTTGGCTCGAGTAGCTCCTTAGTATAGACCAAGTAAGCTAGCTCGAGGTAGCTCCATAGTATAGACCAAGTCATTAGCTCGGTAGCTCGGTAGTGTAACCAAAGTAAACTCTTGTATTGTATTGGAATACTTCATTTTTGCGACCTCCGGAATTACATTGTAATGGGGTTACCCCGACCTCGGTCTTTATTAATGAAATTCTCCTTTTTAAATTCCCTTTTTGTGTTGACTCGATTTCCTTATCACGATTTTTGTTAGTCCTTGTCGTCTTATTTTCTATCGACTTGTTTCTTGGACATTTCGTGAGTCGTCTTATAAAGTCGAGGATGACCTCCACCGTAGGGTGGCGATCTACGCCTCGATATTTCTAAAGTCACACCTTGGGTTCTGCGTTATCGGTCATGTCTTTCATCGACACTGCATATTATCGATCATGTCTTTCATCGCGACACAATGTTATCGATCATGGCTTTCATGTGGCATGCATTTCATCGATCATATATTTTTAAATGCGACACCTTGGTTTCTACGTAGGAATTTTTTTCTTCTAAATAGGATAGAAATTAATGTTACCAAAAGTGTTTTGTTTACAATGATGTGACGGTACAAAGTGTAAATCTATTGATAATACTTCTTGAGATGATTTGCATTCCATGGGTATTGGGCCTTGGTCCATCCTCTTTCTCGAGCTCGTATGGCCCGTTCGGTGGGACTTTCGATATCTAGAATGGGCCGCTTCGATTTGGACCGAGGAACCTTTTGAGTCTCTGAGTATCTTTTTGACACTAGGTCTCCGACCTTGAAATGTCAAAGTCGCACCTTAGAGTTGTAATATCTCTCCGACCTCTTGCTTATATCTAGCATTTCTCATGTTAGCCTCAATAAGCTTTTTCTTGAGTAGGTCGAGGTTTCTTTCAAGGCCTCATCATTATGATCAAAAAGTGACACGCTTTAGTTAGATCGGGAATGCGATTTCATTGGAACAACATACCTCGATTCGAAGGCTAGCGAGTAAGGGTTTTTGCCCGTTAATTTTTGCGGGTAATTTTTATGCCTGACCTGTCACGGGAGCTTCGTAGCACATTTCCTTTTCCCCTCGATCTTGGCCTTGGCGTGTGCTTTATGATTTTTGTTCCACGGCCTCGACACGTCGTTTGATTGAGGTGGTATGGGGTGAAAACAACTTTTGACCTTCCGCACTTTAGAAGAAAGCATCGACCTTATCTTAGTCGAAGCGCTTTCCATTTATCCGAATATGATTACGCTGGGCAGCCCAAACTGCGGAGATAATGTTCGCCCGTATGAACTGATGACATGATCTTGATCTATGGTTCCCAATGCCTCGGCCTTGGCCCATTTTGTGAAGTAATCCACCCTTCTACTAGGGCATACTTGACCGGTTAAGGCGTTGGGGTGGCCCGATGTCTATCCCCCACTTTGCAAAAGGACTAAGGATTGTGAGAGCTCTTACAGTGCGACCTTGATGGAGGGGCATAGATCCGACATTTGTGGCATTTGCGGTGACGATAACGCTCGGCCCTTAAGGTTGGCCAAAATATCCTGCCTTGTGGTCTTGTGGGCGGCTGACTCCCCAGTGTGGTTTTCGCATGCCTTAGTGTATTTCTCGAAGAATGATTTGACCTTTGTTGGTATTAATACGAAGTAGGGGCATGCAGAAACCTCGTTGTATAAATCCTTGATCATTGTGTATCGTCTTGACCCGTGCTTCCTGCTTTGCGAGCACAGGCCTTGTCCAGATTGGCGAGGAGGCGGCTTATCAAATACTCCATGGTGGGTGTCATCGATTCGACACGGGGTCTCAATATTATTCGATTGTTTGTGCGGTGGAGGGTGGGAAAGTGTTGTGATGGTGACATCCTTCGTATCCATTGATTCCTCGGAGGGTAGCATGACCGGGGCGGAGAGCATCGGCTTCGCGAGTTACAACTCTCTCGGTATCGACTTGACATGGATCTGGCGAACTTGAGGGCCTGGTGTTTTACAATTTCGCGATGGGCAGCCATCCTATCATTCTAGCCTCGTACTCACTGAAACTTAGCGGGCCATGAAAAGGAGTCGGTATGGACTGCGATCTCTTGGCGCCCATGGCGATTGCCATTTCTAAAGCGTGATGGCGCCTCATATTAACCTCGTTATTAGTTTCAGGGAAAAATCAAAGGTAATGGCGTTACGGAATGAGATCTTGTTGGGGAGATGAATTTTAATAAAGATTTATGATTTTGATTAGATCCCAAAACCCTGAGTATGACATGTTCGAAATGATCTTGATAAGTTTAGTCGGGATTAGGTTTTAGAATATTAGGGATGTTATCTGCGGAATGTATAGGCGGCGGATATAGTTCGGGATAATTCTTGAAGACTCGATGAGGATCTTGAAATGCGAAGACTTCGTGAGAAGACTCGGCACTGTCGGTCGATTATAAACTACAAAGATTAGAAGACCACGAAGACTCGAAGACCACTGAAGACTCGAGACTCACGAAGACACAAAGGAGGCGAAAGCGAAGATCAAGAATCTTTGAAGACACATTAATTCTTGAAGAATCGGTAATGTCTTGAATGCTTCATATATGAACTGAATGTTCAAAAATGAAATATATCTATCTTAAGGATGCAATCTTGAGAAGATCATGAAATTCCTTAGAAAGATAGATATCTGCCAAGGCATTCAAATCTTGAACAAAAGGAACTAAGTCGAAAGTGTTGTTAAGGTTATATCAAACTCGGGTTTGTAACCAAAAAAAAAAAAATTGAAGGTGTCTACCTTTAGCCCAGAGACAAAAAGTCAAAAAAGAAAGACAACAGCGTACCATCTTGACCCAGCAGGCGTTTGGTGGTCTCTACGGAAAAAGGATGTCGGATGTACAAAAGTTCGGTGCCAAAAAGTGAAGGCCAAATTACATGGAAGGCTATTGCACAGAAAGTGTTAGGGAGTTTCAAACCTAAATATAGCCGTTTCACACCCTGAAGAGAAACACACGATTTGTCTCTCCAATGGATAGTTTTCAAGAGTGACCTTGGTGTATGCTATAAATCTTGGTGACTTAAGAGCTCAAGCCTATTCTTGTAAAGTTAAAAAGCACTCGAAAAAACTTAGAATTTCCCAAATTAGCTTCCAATATTGAAGAGCTCTCACTATCTTACCTAGCTTGATAAAATTATCCAAAGCTTAGTCGAGATATCTAACCCTTTGCATTGTGCTTCATTGTAAAGGATATCTCAACGAAACGACCAAGAAACCCCCAACCGCATGAAGGTAGTTGGAGTGTGTTTGTTGGTGAGAAGTGTTATAAGAGTTAGTAAACTCTGTGATAGTCGAAAAACTCTAGAGGAGAAGTTAATGTAAGCTATAGGGGTAGTCTGAAAGCTTGTGTGTGATTGAGTAAAGTAAACTACGGAGGTAGTCGAAAGCTCAAGGTCGGGTTGAGTAAGTAAAAGCTTCGTGGAGTGGTCGAGAAAACTTCAGTAGCGAGTTGAGTAAATGTAAACTTCTGAGGTAGAAAGCTCATTGTTGATAGTGAATTTCTCTGAAGAGTCGGAGAGTGGATGTAGGAGCTTGAGTCTCACGAACCACTATAATTGTTGTGTTAACTTTATTGCTTTCCTTATACGTATTATCTGCTTCATTGACGATTTTTGAAATCATACTTTTCAGCGATATTCGGTTGGACTCAATCCGCGAAGTTGCATAATTGAATCCGCGGCCTAATCACTATTTTCATAAAGGAAGGTTTTCTACAAAGCTTAAACGAGTATAAACTAAGAGGCCAAACCATTACCCTTTGTTGTAGTATTTAGAGCGGAGATAGTTATCAAGCTTTGAGCATTACTCTTACGAGGTTGATGAAGTTGGTCTCCCTCCCCGATCCAACTCGGGATCTCGACACTCGAGGACTCGGTTAGGGATTATCGAGGTTTAAAAAAGCAACTCGGGATCCTTTGTCTCGATAGACTTTGACTCGAGAAGCGATCTGTCTTCTCGAACCCTAATCTTGAGGATTATCGACCCGGTAACCTCGATGAAAAAAAGTTTTAAAAAACCTTAAACGTGTATTCCCCCCATACGTGTAAGACTCGTTCGCAGGGACCAACAAGTGGTATTATCGGGCGGTGGTTCAACTTGACCACTCTTTGTGTTGACCAAAAAGTTTTATTTTCAAAAATACTTGTGAATTACATCACGAGCGATCTTATTCTTTAAAACCTTTTATTTTTCAAGAGATCGGAAAAATGTCTTCTAAAAACTTCCATGTTCTCGATGGAGAACTATGATCTATGGGCGAGAATCTGAGGCTCATCGTATTCAAAACATGGTAGTATGTGGAAGTGATCTCTTGCGGACCATTCCGGTTCTTGTAGTAGATCGAGGAGGAGCGAAGATGAGAGAATTGATCTGACGGAAATTTCCTAAGTCGATGACCAAGTGACTCTGAGGAGAAAGTTAGTCGTCCCTAGACTACATTACAAAAGACACACTATCTCTGACACAATTGATGATGGTGTGATGGGAATGATCTCTCCAGCCATGTCTTCTTAAAGATTTGGATCTCTTTCCATTTGTTATGTTCAGGCACAATCTCATATAAAAAGAAAACAAACTTTAGGTGGCAATTGGAAAGTTTGGCGGTTTTTGAAATGGATGGTGAATCAATAGACAAGCTGGAAGTGATTCCCCCAGCATCATGAATAATCTAAATGCACTTGGAAAGAAATATCTAGAAATTCGTTAGAAGAAAATTCTTGGGAATTACATCTAAGATGGGATATTCATGCGTTAATTGAAAACACCAAGAATAATCCAACTCAATGCCTTGCCAACAAGGTCTTCTCCCGGAGCTTAAAGCTATGAATTTGTAATTGATAAGAGAAATCCAAAAATTTGACTGACAAAGATGATTATTAATACGTAAGAATGTAATATGGCAAAGATAAAACACCTTAAAAGCTAGAGGCACGAGAACCCCATTACCTAACAAAAATTGATTACCCGGGATACTGTATGAGCTTGAGGAAAAGCTCATCTAAATCTTGCGTCAAATGAAGACTATCTTTGATAGACTCAATAAGTAATGCCCAAGGTTGGAAAAAAAGAACTATGGTCTGTTAAAACTGAATGTCGGGTTAACCAAACCTCGGTGAAGGCAAAAGGAAAAGAAACCATTACTTGAGGAAATCTGAGAACTGAGATCAAGCCATCGAGAAATCCTCGGATGAGAAACACTTTGTGAGAGACATTTTCAGCAGAAGATCTTCATCTTTGAAAAACCCCAGGACTTCAAGTCGAAAACACGAACCTCACTTGCTGGGATAAGGTGATCACGGGCAAGGAGTCATCAAAGATTTGCTACAAAAGCCTAAGCATCGAAGACTGAACCAAAGAAGAACTCTAAGATGTTCATCTTCTAGCACCTTATGATTGTCGGTTGGATGTATAAGTTAATGGAAGACAAATTAGCCACTCTAAAAGTGATTAGAGTTGTCGGCCCGATTTGGATTAAGTTGGTAACCTCATTAGGACCCTACACAAATGGGTACCGTGATCTATTTTGCGAGAAAAACCGAAGAACACGTCGAGGAATGGGATCTGGCTCTTGGCCGATGAGATAAGACATTCTTCAGAACCTCGGTGGTATGTTGAACAAAAGGGCCCTTATCGCTTTTGGCCATTGAGGAGGTAAGGATATCTTCTTTCATATCCGTTGTTTCATATGTATACTAAGCACAAGTCGTTTTCAAGTTTCAATGTTGGAAAGCTCGAGGGCTTATTTTGTGAAACGATGAGTTCTTTTCGAGAATCGATGAAGGAGACTATCAATATTTCACGAAATTTGCTAAATCAAACTCGAAGCGAATAAGGCGAAAATTTGAAAATCTAAAATGGAAAAACTCTAGCAATATAAAGTCGCCTTCTCCAATTAATGAGAGACTCTTGGTGATGGGATATTACGAAGTACAACTCGAGAAGAAAGAAGAAGTTGATGAGTGTCCACTGGCGAAAAAGCTAGAGAGAAATCCTTTGAAGAGATCGACTAATCAGCAATTCAATGACCTCCTGGGGAGATCCTCGGATGAGACCCAATTCGATGCAGTTAACTGAAATTTAGACCCATTGCCTAAAACATCTAGTTAAAGAAGGCTCAAAGTGGATGTTTGGAAGAGAGGAGTTAATTAGCCCAGTGGGATCTATAACACACAATGTGTGAGATGACAGTGATTGATGTTGCGATGAAAAATGAAGGCAAAGTGATCAAAGTTGAGATGTGAACCCCGAAGGCTAGACCGGGGCCCAACACTCCAGGTGACGATGCGAGGCGAGACGCAGTTCGGACTCGGTGTGATGCCCGATGAAGATGTAGTCCGCAATTTGAGCAATTTCTAAATCTATCAGCAAGGGAACAAATGTCTCGACAATGTTACGGAATAGAATTTCCCTGAGGAAGATGATTCCGCTCTCTTGTTTGTTGTTGTTCCTGGTTTGGCGGTTGTTGAACAACATTTTGAATGTGAGGATACCGTTGAAGGGGAACATGTTAAGGAAATAGTTAGATAGCCATCCTACAAAGCCCAGTTGTGCGTTGACGATCTAGCCCCGAAGGTGTTAAGGCCCAGAAGGTTCCATGGAGAGAGTGCACTATTCTGCTTTGCTTCTGTCGGAAGAAAAGAACCCCTCTTGAGATTGGAATTCAGAAGCTCTACAAAGATTCTCCTTTGGATTCTTGCCGTGCGAGATGGTGAATCAATTCTCGAGGAATGAAGTATAGAAAGCTAGTATATAGACCCGAGAAAAGGCACAATGTCATTGGAACCAAGTGGGTTTTTCAAGAACAAAAAGAGATGAAAACAACAACATTGTGAAAACAAGGCAAAGCTACCTGACAGTTATTCCCAAGAAGAAGGCTTGGATTATGATGAAACCTTTGCTGTTGTTGCAAGGTAAACCATCAGTTTTTTCTTGCATATCTTATGCAATGAGTTCACATCTGTCAGATGGATGTGAAAAGTGCATTTCTGAGCGGCTGTAAAAGAAGAGGTTTATGTGGAACAAACCTCGCGGTTTCAAAGCAGAATGACCAAGTTTACGAAGGTAAGAAAAGCTTTGTATGGTCTTAAACAAGCACCCGAGCATGGTATGATACTCTTTCTCGGGTTTTCTTCTTGACCATGGTTTTGTCAAAAGGCTGTTGATGTAATTGCTGTTTGGGATAGAGGATGGGAAGATATCTTACTAGTTCGGATATATGTTGATGACATCATTTTGGATCTCCAAACCATCACCGTGAAAAGTTTTCCAAAAATCATGAAAGGCAAGTTTGAGATGTCGATGATGGGAGAGATGAATTTCTTTCTGGGACTTCAAGTGAAACAATCAAAGGAAGGAATATTCATCAGCCATCATAAAGTACACGAGATCCGATTGCGAAATATGGTGTACGAAACTGCAATCACGATTAAATTCCCGCGAATACTAACTAAAGATGGATCTGATTCTCAAGGCAAATCGATAAAGTCAATCGATTATGGAGATCATTGGATCATTAACCTATCTACATGACAAAGTAAGTAGGATATAACATTTCTTTGTTGGGATATATATGCAAGATACAGCTAATCCCCAAGGCTAGTCACATGGATCTTGCCAAAAGAATCTTGAAATATCTTAAGGGCCGCGATGAATAGAGGATTATGGTATCGGTGATGATAACCTAGAGTTAAGTAGTTCTTCGAATCTTTGATTATGGAGGATCTTGACCAATAACGAAGTCCCACTTGGAACTTGTCAATTTCAAAGGAAGCAAATTTACGATATCTTGGTTTTTAGAAGCAGACCTCGGTAGCAACAAAGTACTCTTGAAGAGTGAATATATATATGCGAGGCTGCGTACCCAAGATTCTTTAGCTCGGGACAACAATTGAAGGATTATAAAGTTGTAGCCATGAAGTACCGATATTTTGTGACAATAATAGTGCCATTGCTTATTTCAATAAAACCCGTATTGCACACAAGATGCAAGCATGTGGATATCGATACATCACTTCATGAGAGATCATAGGGAAAGAAGGACATAAGGATGGGAAAATTCATCTTGATAAGCGGAAGATATCTTGACTAAACCTTTGGCCCGAATCAAGATTTCAGAACTTCGGTTGAATTAGGGATCTTTGGAGGTGTGTATAGAATAAAATCGAAAAATTGAAGGTTTTTCGGATCATGAAGTTTTCTCGAATCCTACGAGAAACTCGGATAAAATGGAAATCTTGAGCGGAATCTCGAAAACACGATTAGGTACTTTCGATATATTGACATTTATCAAGATCGATTACTTCATTAAGGCCCGATAGAAATTGGTCTAAAGAAGTAATGACTCATTTACGATCCATTTATTGCTCAAGTAAATTAGTAATCATTACTTAATAAATATAAAAACTCCCGAGAATGTTTTGTTTTGGGGGTGGGATCGTTTTAAATTCGAAGAAAGGTCAATAGTCATTTAATGCTCTTTACATTAATGACCAACGAGGATAAGTTTTGGCTTACTTTTTGGAAATTATCGGTTCCAGATACCCGGCTAATCGAGATTAATCTCAACCGTTGTTACTCACCTAACCAACACGATTCCCCACGATCTCAAGGCTATATAAACCCCATCACCCATTCTTCGCCAAAATTTTTTTATCAAACCACCGTTTTCAAATCCTTTGAAATTAAAAATCCCTTTGCCTTAAAATCTCCAAACCCTAAAGTTTTTCTTCTTCAATCAAACTCTAAAATGGCTCCAACCTGTTAGAAGATTAGCGAAACCAACAAGCCGTGGTGCAGTTCGTTGTCTCAAAAACTAAAGCACAACCAACTTAAAGCGAAGGTTTCTGATATGATTCGATCAGCAACTTCATTTCAACTAGTGCATAAACCGACCCGAGACCGAGAGTTTCTGAAAGAGGTCGAGAATTCATCTCAGAATTTCAAGATAGATGAAGAGGGTCAGATCATTTCTAAGTTAAGCGTGATCACACTTAGAGCATCGTCCAAATACGCCGATTTTGAGAGGATTCTGTATATTCCAAAAAATCTTAATGATGTTTTTGAGCTCTGTGATAGAGGAAGGATCCACGATGTATATGTCGAGGAAGGGCGGAGGACTTAGATAGGATTCTTTGAGAATCTGTTAAGTTTGGCGACCTTGCATACTTTTGAAGCCACAATATCGCGGTGTTGATGGATTGTGAGCAAGTGCATCGCGAAAGTCTTATGAGTTTTGAGCGTATAAGTACCTCAAAACCGGATTGACGGCGGGCGATAGAAGCTCACCCAATTGATTTCAATGGTCAAATTCCGATCGATCCGGTGAGTGAAAGCAAACAAAGTTTTGAGGGCATTGACGGGCGATCTCAATCAAAGGCAAGATCCACCATGCCACCAAAATTGCTTACATTTTGGAGATGTGCAGAGGATGGAGGATATCTTCGCCAATTCGACCCCATTTCCAAATCCAAATTCTCCTTAAACCCAGCTTTGCAGCGAAGGTGTCATCGGGGGAAGAGAAAAAAGAAGGTAGAATCACCTTCGCAGTCTTGCCGAAAAAGAGACCCAACAAACTAGGGGGAAGATGTTGTTGGAGGCAAAGATGGAGCAGGAGCAAAAATGATGAAACATAAAAATCTTGCTCCAAACGCGCAGGTAAGATTGGCGGTTCTCACCGGAATGAGGATGGAAGTGATTCCAAGAGATTCAACCCGAGGACCAAACGCCGTCGAGTTCACCATTACAAGTGTTGGCTCAAAGTTATCTCCGGGACAACAGGATCGACCGAGGAGTGTGTCTTTTTCCGAGGTGCTCAAGATCGCCGATGCAGATAAAAATTTCCGTGAATTTTTTCAAAGAACCTCAGACCTCGAGATACTGCCTCGGGTGTGCGAGGCTCGAGCGGAAAGAAACCCCATTTCGAGTCGATGCGAAGATGTGTGCAAGCTCGGTGGCCAGGCCTTTCGGACTCAAGCGAGGATATGCAGTTCGGACCTCGGGAATACGGTCTGGTAGAGCGACCTCACAAACTTCGAATCTTTCTTTGAGACTACGAGCCGAATAATGTGATGAGCTCTGGTGATCTCTTTCTTGATCCCTTAAGCGAAACTTCAAATGAACGAGCGAGATGGAAGGTATGAAATTTGAAGGCGAGTGGAGGAGCAAGGAGCGGTTCGCCACTTGGCCGATGCAGGCTCGGCTCGTATCGATCGCAGATATTTTCTTGGTGGGACAAGCTGGTATTATCTCAATCGAGACTCTTCCGAGATCTTGATATTCTTTGCTTTAGAGGAAGGCTGGTCGGAATGAGAGAGCGACCTTCGACCGACTTCTCGGGGTTGAAGGACAAGTTCGGGATAAAAACTCCGATTTTGATGAGTCGTCTTCGAGGAAGATTGGGCGAGAAGAAGCGGCGGCGAGGTTGGTGCCCCAAGCGGCGGAGACAAATCTCAAGATGGAGATGGGGACCAATAGGAGATGTTGAGAAGAATCTACGATTGAAAGAGACTTATGTTCTTTGATCAACTTGGATCTAGCTTTGTCATCGAATCATTGATAGTACTCTTGGGGATTGAGGCAATTTGGACTCGAGCTCGAAACGGGCCGAGCTCAAGATGATCGAGACAACACAGAGGAAGTGAAGATTCACGAATTGATCTCCTTTTCCTACGATAGAAACTTGAGAAGAGTTGAGCCAATGATGATCAAGATTGCTCGGATGGAGAAACGCCGCCAATCAAGCTCAAAAAGATGGAGCCAGTCTTGAGTCATTTCTTGAATCGTGCAAATTCAAAACACTCTAACCACCCATTTGATGACCTCCATGGAAGGAAAAGCTAAATGAGAAGTTCCCGAGGAGTCAAAGCGCTTCAGTTAAGTGATGAACCCGAAACACCGAAGTCTCTCGATCTAGAGGCGAACCCGCGCAAAGAATGAGGTGCTAATCAAGTCTCCAAGGAGGAAATGAGCTCAATGCTCATGACCAAGATGATGATGTTCAAAAGAACTCTGGCCGGTTAATTTATCTCAAGAATTTTCAGGCAAGAACCATCTAAGAAGGCCGAAGACCTAACAAGATCCGAGAGTGAGAAGTTCATTGTGTAAGCAAAGAGCAATATCGATATGGACACAAAGACTCTCGGGCTTCTTCCAAATTATGGTGCCAAGAAGGGAAAAGAAGGTTCAAGATCTCGTGAAAGTTCATGGCACGATTTTGGAGTAAGAGCGCCTCGAAGATCTTGAAATGTATATAACCAGCAAAAGCCTTTAAAAAGTCGGAGCCACCGAGAAGTTGAAGTTCGCTCGGTAGAAAAGTCATCTACACTCGAAGCTCGGCAAGCTATGCTTGATGTTGCAAGAAGAGAAAGTGGTAGAGCAAAGGTTGAACAAGCCATTTAACTGTTATTTGCCTATGAAGAGAAAGCCTTGAGGCGTTGTTTCAACCGAAAATGCAGCAAAGGCTTAAGCGATCGCAGGAAATCGACTACGATGATGAAGAAAATGTAACAACCAAGTGAATCGAGTTTCAACCTCAGGAAAGAAAGTCTTCAACACTAAATGTTCAAGACACTCCAAGAAGAACAAGCTAAGAAAGTGCTTCGGGTCTCTCTGAACGTCTGTGAATCGTAAAAGAAGATAGACGAAGAGCGTATGGCGAGAGTGATTTGTGAAGTTTAAGACAGAGGAAAGGGAACATCAAAAAGCACTAAAAGGGCCCCACGTTTGATAAATGGATGCCTATCAAACTAAATGATATGTGGGAAGAAGTCGAGAGACCTTCCGTTTTAATTATGATGTTCTCGGGAATGGAGATAGAAAGCTCAGATTTAATGAAGCTTTCATTGAATACCTTCTTATCTTCTATCCAAAGTATCTCTGAGTTGGATTAACTGCGGATGAAGGATGAGAGGTAGCCCAGTAGCCCCTCGTCCCATATTCCTATCCAAAAAAACTTGAAAATGGCTTGGTGAATGAGAAGGTCATTACTCGAGATTGCTCAAATATCTTTGATCAGTTAATATTAACGAAACCCTTGATCCGGACATCATCAAGGAAAGAAATGAGTCAAGAAGAGATTTTTGAATGTTTGACTGGAGGTGCCTGATGAAGTTGAGAATGAAGCAAATCAAGAAGAAGAAAAAGGCCAAAATCAAGCATCAAGATCAAGACTGTAAGATTTTGTAATCTTTATATTTTTGTCTTTTTGATTTTGTTGATAAACTCATTGTAATATGTAACGGGATACCAATCATCAATGAAGATTTATCATTATGCTCAAAATAATATATCTCATTATCTTATTTACATGTATTTTATTTTGATATATTCTCAATGAATCTCTCTCGAATCGATTGTATGATTGATAAGGGAGAAAACCATTTAAGTATTTGGTAATGAACTAGTTAAAGAGATTCATTCATGGAAAGAAATTATTTGAATGATTAAAACTATTTGAAAACTCCAAAATTTTGAGATTCTTCGATTTAAAAATTGTTGGGAGACAACTTGATCTTGTAATAGGATAAATCCCAAACCTTTGAGTATAGGTTATTTGTTTTGTAACAAGATAGGTTTTGGCATCATCAAAAAAGAAATTGTTGGGAGATGAATTTTAATAAAGATTTATGATTTTGATTAGATCCCAAAACCCTGAGTATGACATGTTCAAAATGATCTTGATAAGTTGAGTCGAGATTCGATTTTAGAATATTAGGATGTTATCTGCGAGAATGTATAGGCAGATATAGTTCGGATAATTCTGGAAGACTTCATTGGATCTCTTGAAAAGCGAAGACTTCGGCGAGAAGACTTCGACATATCCAAAATAAACTACAAAGATTCAAGACCTCAAGACTCGAGAAGACCAAAAGACTCGAGACTCAAGACACAAACACAAGACTGAGAAATCAAGAATCGAAGACCATCAAGACATTAAAGAATTACCGATAATGTCTTTGAATGCTCGATGTGAACTCGAATGTTCCGTTCAATATATCTATCCTCAAGGATGACACCGGTAAGATCGCAAATTCCTGTAGAAAGATAGATGATCTGCAAGACATTCAAATGGAGACCAAAATGAACTAAGTCGGTTGTTGTTAAGGTTATATCAAACTCGAGTTTGTAACCAAAAAAAAGCCGCTGAAGGTGTCTACTTTTAACTTCGGAGACAAAAGTCAAAAAGAGAAAGACAACATCAGACCCATATCCATTAATCTTGGTGTGGTCTCCGGAAAGGATGTCGATGTACAAAAGTTCGGTACAAAAAAGTGATGGCCTGCCTACATGGAGGCTATTGTTAGAAAGTGTTAGGGAGTTTCAAACCCTAAATATAGCCGTTTCACACCACAAGAGGAAACTCACAAGTCGTCTCTCCAACGGATAGTTTTCAAGAGTGACCTTGGTGTATGCTATAAATCTTGGTGACCCTCTACATTTATAAGGTTACGGGAAATTTATCATAACTTAAAATTCTAGCCTATTCTTGTAAAGTTAAAAGCACTTTCGAAAAACTTAGAATTTCCCAAGTGCTTCAATATTGAAGAGAGCTCACTATCTTAAGCCTATTTGATAAGAATTATCTAAAGCTTAGTCGAGATATCCTAACCCCTTTGCATTGTGCTTCATTGTAAAGGATATCTCAATCCTGGTGAAACTTCGACCAAGAAACCCCAAACCACTTGTGAAAGTAGTTGGAGTGTGTTTGTTGGTGAGAAGTGTTAAAGTTTAGTAAACTCACGCTGAGTAGTGAGAAAAACTCTAGAGGAGAAGTTAATAAGCTATAGGGGTAGTCAAAAGCTTGTGTGTGATTGGAGTAAGTAAACTAGGTGGTCGCGCTCAAGGTCGGGTTGAGTAAGTAAACCACGTGAGTAGTCGAAAAACTCGGGGCGAGTTGAGTAAGTAACCTACGAAGGTAGTCGAAGCTCATTGTTGATAAGTGAATTTCTCTGCAGAGTCGGAGGAGTGGATGTAGGAGCTTGAGTCCTCGAACCACTATAATTGTTGTGTTCTTTATTGCTTTCATATACGTTATGCTCTGCTTTGCGACTTGATTTTGAAAGCATACTTTTCTTTGATATTGATTTGGAATCAATCACATGAAGTTGCATAAGTGAATCACAAAATTTCTAATCACTATTTCGCAAAGGAGGTTTTACGCAAAGCTTAAAAGCGATAAACTAAAGGCCACACCATTAAAGTAGCTAGAATGATAGTTACCAAACCGAACGCATTCTTCTTGAGGGTTCATAAGTTAGGATATCTGATCCAAGCAATCGGATCTCTGACACTCGGGACTCGGTTGGGATTATTTGAGGTTTACGAAAAAGGGATCAATCACCGTCTCGATGAACTTTACTTCGAGCGATCTGTGCTTCTCGAACCCTAATCTTGAGGATTATCGACCTGCTGACCTCGATGAAAAAAGTTTTAAAAAATACTAAACACGTGTATTCCTCCATAATACGTGTAAGACTCGTTTTGCAGGGACCAACAGATACCTTCGTGAATCATTAAGACAAGACCGAACTCCCAGCATGAGAGGTCACGACTCCATCTATAAATAAGCTCCATGGCAAATCTTTCCGAACTCTCTGCCCGAGGAATGTGAGCTCCTTTAAGAAATCGGCCGGTCTCGGGCCTTAACTTCTGGTCGTGGCAGAAGTCACACCGTGCCCGACCTCAATGGCCATTTTAGACATCGGCTGAAGGCTCAGTGGTGGAGCACATTCCATAGTGGTAGGAAGTGAGAACCTCGACTAGTGATAGAAAAGTAAGGTCTCAGTTTACTTTTTCATAACTAATGTGTATGCGGCTTCTCTAGCGATGGGTAGCGTTGATCCGCTCTCGTTCAATGTCTGGTGACAAAGTAAATGGGCCAGTGGATCTTGCCCTCGGCTCGGACTAATCTTGCTCAAAAGCCGGTCTCGAAGGCTGCGAGATCTGAAGGCGAGCCTCTCCGGACCGGGTTTGGGTGAATATGCCACATCCACGAATGCGCTTTGATATTTTCAAAACCCTCATGGCTTTCGAGTGTCCGTTCGAACTGCTTTCTTACGGATCGTGTTGAACGTAAACATTTGTCCCCATTAGGCGATGAACACCTTAGTATGGCGAGGCATCCCATGAGGTCTCTGAATCTCTTTCCGCGGTTAAAGGTGCCCCCATCTATCTGCCTTGACCCTGGGTGCCTCGATCAACTTCTGACCAGATGTCCCAGAACTTCCCTCCCTCACCTCGTTACACTTCTTGGGTTGAGTCTCCGTATTGAACTTTAAAGGGATATCGAAGGTCTGCGGTCTTGAGTGAACAGAATGATCCTCACTTTTTAAACTCTTGTGACAATATCATCGACATAGACTTTATCGACTTCCCCCCGACTCGACAAATATATGATTGACAAGCCTTTGGTAGAGTTGCCCTAACGTTCTTCCTCGAGCAGCGGCATCCTAGCGATATAGGTTTTCTCGGTCCGAAGGAGGTGTGTTTATCCGTCTGGTTCATGCGTGGCTATCTGGTGATAACCTGCGAAAGCATTCATGAATGACATCATCATTCTTGCCCGTGTTATCTGCTCCGGTGGTCGATGTCTGCGATGGAAAAGAAATCTTTTAGGCAGGCCTCGTTGAGGGTCGAGAAAGTCGATACAATAACCCGCGAGTCCCATTGAACTTTTTCACGATCTTGCATTGCCACCCATTTATTGCTAGTTGGCTGCATGATCGAATTAGTTTATCCAGCGACTTCTTCACCTCTTATTTCATGACATATTTCTTGGGGTAAATTTCCTCCTTTTCCGGCAACTGTAGGCCTCGAGATGGTCGATATGAAGTCGGTGACACTTCGATTTCTAGCATTCTACCATGTCCTTGTGCGACCCGGGCGAACATCGAGTTCTTTGAGAAAGTCGATGACTTCCTTCGGTCGCTCATTATTTGGTTCTATATAACTTCTAGATCCGGGTGAGTTGGATCTACCTCGAGCTTTCGTTATTCTTCCCGGGATAGCTCTTGGGCCATCTTGTCGTGGATCATCGATTTTACCTCGATTAGGAATTCATCGAGGCTCATACCCTATTCTTGGATCGAGGTCATTGTTCTTTTTCTTTGCTTGTTCTTTTCTCATTAATTCCCATCTTGTTCATTGCTATCCATTACAAGTATTTGTTTGATGGGGTGTAGGTGCGGAATTGAAAAGAGATGAAGATCAAATCAAACCTCTTTGCATCGACTTTGATGCGTCATAAAGGTCTTGAAACCCGGCCCACTCTTGGTGAAATTTTACAAAAAGTAGAAAGTGGAGGACCATTTTCAATTCATGCTCAAAAGGCCTTCCCGGAAACGGGTATAGGGCTGAGAAGGTCGACTACTAGAAAATCTAACAACTGGTTACTTTTAACCGCTATTGGTGCAAAGAGACAAGCTCGACGGCGGTTAGATCATCATCCCGGGCCTTACAAATAAGCGTCCACCAACCCCTTTCACGACGTGGGTCGTACCGCGGGGTGATATAGGCATCATATTCCCGAAATGGTCGGGGTTTTCTTGAAGGATGTTCGCGAAGGCACCCCCCATCGACGGTAAATATACCCGAGTTCCTATGATGTTGGCAGGATCACCGGGTGGTTTACGTTGGGAACTCCCTCTAAAATTGTCCTTTTCTCGAACTCGATTGTGTTGGACTCTTCCCCGGCGGGGACGAGTAACACCATCTTCTGGCATTCTCTATCTCACTTATTTAAGCCTTCATCTTAAAGCAGAGGAGGAGGCTAGCCCCGACCCATTCACCAGGGAGAGAGTGTGTATCACCCGATCTCCGCATTTTTCGGGCATAGGCGGGATAGGTCGCTCCCGCTTGCCCTGGCTCACGGTTGTTGTTCCTGTGGTATCCCTTTAAGCGGCGACCTCACGGGCTTGGTCGCCATCCTTCCGAGGTTGTTTGACAAACTCGTCAAGCGAGCCATCTTCAAACAATCTCGAGTTGGGCGGCCATTCTTTGCACTCACTTCATATAGTGCAGCTTGCTTTCGTGAAAATGACAATACTTGTTGGGGTTCGGCTTGCCTTTATTCTTCCTTTGGTCGAGGGAGAATTAGCAGTTCAGTTCCTGGATCTGGGTGAAAATGTGCGGAGGTCATGCCCAAAGCGTCCATCAACTTCACGGAATGCTTTCTTCAAAAGGCTTGAAGCTTCCGGCGGCTTACCTTGTGAGTTAGTCTTTGAACTCTTCTTGGGCTCGTGACCACTAGCCTTGGAGAGTTGGGATTCAAGAGTCTCCGTTGTTGTATCGGCGTCACTAAATTTAGCCGCCTTCTAATCAACAGAATAATCCCGGTCGTCATGCCTCATGCACAGAAGTTTGTCCCTTCTTGGCGGAGGAGGCCACGTGGGTTTTGCTTCATCTCCACTGGGTCTCTCTTCCAAGATCGGTTTTGTCGATCCTCTACCAACATAGGACCGTCCAGATTTTGTGTCCCCCTTTGGGTGTTAAATCCAATATTTGCGCAGGTCGAGTGCCGGTGCGGTGATAAAGTCGTCAGAAATAAATGAAAGGAAGCTCAAAAAGTATCCACCCTATAAGGGTGTAAAAGAGTGAACCATTGGTGAGTCGGTCGCTCAGTCGGAGAAAAAGCTTACATTTGGTCACATCGGTGGAAGACCCATAGAGGCCATGTATGAGTTATGCCGCTCATGGATGGCAGGTCCAGAAATTCCCATCAGAATAGCGATCCAAGGTCACGACATTAATCTTCCTTTGGATAGCGCTGAAGGTGACCCGAGTTCTGAGGGGGAGTCCGGACAACGAGAAAAGGTCGACCCCATTGGATCGCTCGATTCTCCATCTTCCATCAATTGTTTGACCATCCCAATTGATCTTTGCTGTTTGAGCATCGCGATGGTCGATTAATTAAACTTCTTTGCCGAGGGGTCACATGATATATTCGATCCCTTTAGTGGAGGTGGAATTGTGGTGGAGTTGAAGTCTGAGGCAGGTCGCCCTTTTTGATCGGCTCGGCCCGAGGGCTTTCGGTTATGCCTCATCCTTAACAATCACAGGGTTTTCTGAACCCCAAATTACCAAGTTGATGGAACACATTGTTCGATGCAATAAACCTCTTGAGGGTAAAAGCGATTGCAGACGAAAAGCGTGTCGGCGGGATCATAGGCAGTTGACCCTTTGAATGCCCGCTTCGGGCGCGTGGTTCCTTGTTTTTTGGTCCGACACCTCACGGGTAGCTTTCTTGGGGGAAGGCCGCGTCGTCATCGAGCGAAGGCATTTTTTTGTTGAGAATGACCATTCTGACCTTTGTGTCTCTGGCGTCTACACGAGTTCCTGTCGGGGTCATCACGGGTTTGGGTGGCGAAGCGATGTGAGCGGTATCTTGAGAGCTCATGAAGGCCTCGTGCCGTCCGTGGCGTCGAGATCTTGCCGATTCGACGACTTGATTGCTGCGCCATCGTTATTGATCCGAGATGAAATGGTTTTCCTCCGAGGATGATTTTGCAGGAATTATAGTTCCCACAGACGGCTCCAATTGTTGTACCCGTTTGATTACCGACGAACAAATAAGTACTTTGATAAGTTAGATCAATATGATAGCGAAGCAATAAATGGCACACTATTTGATTACCCGGTTAGTCCTAGAAATAGACTACGTTTGGGGCACCAAGCGTGATTATTTACTATATTATTTTACGCCTAGGATACTAAGGTTTACGATCCTTTACAAAGTACATTACAAGTTATATTTATAGACATGGATCTAGGGTTACAATCTTCATTGGCTTTCTTTCTTGTGGACCAATAGGGCTTTTTTCTTGTTACACATTCAAGATTATACATCCCCGTTAATCCCGAGAACCGCCTCCTTAACACCCCGAATCTTTTTCATATTTATCTTCAACTAAACAAAAGGACTCGATCGGTCCGACTTCCGGTTTTATCAAGTCGTCTCGCTACCTATTTGCCATCCCAAGTTGGCCCTGACCTTCGTGGGTCCCACCTCTAGCGACTTTACCAATCTCCCGAAATCGCTTCAAGTCTTCTTTCTGCATGGATAAAGTTGGATAATGTGTTAACCATAGGGAATGGTCCAATTCCGACTTCCACCAAGTCGGGTTATTTCTCCCTACCTGCAGATCTTGACATGACATCAATCTCAAATGCATCATCAATATCCCATTTTTATGATCCTTGATCAAGGGGCTATTTGAGAACCATGCTTAAGTCATCTGAGGTCTTACATCCTCAATAGCGGCATTGGTTCATGGGAACACATATAAGAATAAATGCAAACAATCAAACATAATATTCAAATAGGTGTACTCCCGTATATTAATATTAAATGGATAATAATATTAAATCAAACTGAATATCATCAGTATTATTGATTAGTGTTTAAATATGTATTTATTATATACATTTCATGTATTTTGGTATATTATTTGTAGCATTTTTCATATATAATTTCATAAGTATAATGTAAATATAGCCTAGTAGATGTATTGTTTTGATTGTTGAGGTCATAACTTGAGTTATACTTATCCAAATTATAGGATATTGATGTTGTTGGACACCCAAGACAATGTACTAAAGCTATAAGTTTTTCATATTAGTTCAATCTTGCAAGTTTGGGGTCCAATTATACTCAAAAAGTCGAGACTACATTGTTGTCCAGATTTTGAATGAGTTTTGATCCAAAATACATTTTTAGATTTGGACAATATTTTGAGCTATACTAATCGAATTGACCCAATTTCAGTTGCATTGGATCACTAATCCATGGAGATACAAGTTTTCTTCAAGTTAAAAAGGTCAAAATATCGGCATCAAGGGTGAAAAGCAGAATCAATGTAAATGTTAATTTGTCAACAAAATTCGCTGCCAAATCTGGAAGACAGTTTGAGCTACCACCATTTCGGTCATAAATCTCAAAATACAAATCCAATTGCTGACATTTTGGTATCCCTGGAAAGATAATTCAAAGGCCTACAATTCTTAATCAGGGAGAAAAGTCAAGATTTGGAAGGATAAGAAGGCTGAAAAAATCAATCTTTGTAGGCTGCCAAATTGAGTACAAAAAGTCCACAATGTACAAACTTGAGGCCTATATAAAAGGGCTCTTTGTTAACCCTTGAGAGAGGCATCCAATCCATCCAATTCTGTAATATATATATCATTAGTCGAGAGTATTTCTCTCCAAATAAAATGAGTTGTGTTTGTATTAGTACGAAAGAACTAAGTATTTTTGCTAGAGCTGGGGATGAAGCTTTAGTAAAGATACTAGTAATGTTCTTAAACTGACAATAAAGATCTTCAAAGGTATAATCTTTTTTAGTTATTTGATGAATTATGTTAAAGGTTTTGTTATGTTGAGACTTTGATTTGTTGTAGACATATTGGCACAATGAATACTTAGCCTTACATATCAATAATTGATTTCATAAACTCATTAAGTTAACTAAAAGAAAGTCTTCATAATTCTCTAAGTTTTAGCGTTTTTATCTTAGATTGAAATCACTTGATTGTTAGATTTCAATTGAGTTATAAAGATAGCCAGAATAACTCTAGTGTTTTACTTAAAGTGGAATCCCCAAAGCTCTAGTATTTTGAACATTATATAAACCCTGAAATATTACCCACTAGTTGGCATCTTTTCTTCCAAACCTCCTGGTTAGACACCCCGGACTTAGAGAATTTTTTATTACTTGAGACAAACCTATACTTGGGTGTATAACTTCAAGAGTTATCAATTATGTCCTTACAAAATGATTGTCTCTAGGACATTAACACTAACACCAACCACATTGTTAATTTTTTTTTATGATCATTAAAACATTGTTCTAAATCAAATTGATCTCGAATTAAATTGATTGTACCATTTCTCCATGATCCATTATATAACTTTTTTACCTAGATATCTAATTGCTCACACATTTTATCAAGATAATGAATTGTGCACCTAGTATATTCCACGGTCAAATACACTTACGTAAAGACCTCTAGTATACTCAAACTCTTTATGGTGGCTAACCATTTTTTACCATGATTCAATTTTGGGGTGTAAAATCCTCTTAGAAAGTTCAATTGTCCCGAGGAAAAATCAAATTTAAAAGTGCATTTTTTCTAGAAATAAAATATAATATAATCCTCGCACAAGATCACAAACGAATGCTTCACCTTCTAAGAGAACTAGGGGTGGAAGACGATCCTCATGTAATACATTTAAACTCAAACCAAAAAATAAAAAATAAAACAAACAAATAAACAAATAGTTGGACATATGCAATAGGAGATAAATAAGAAAATGACCCATCCTCATTCATTATTTTGTGTTATCCATCTTTTCTTTGTGGCCTCCATTGTTGTCTGTTTCAATCTAAAACGTTCTTGAAGCAATTTTTGATATTGTACTTAGATGGCGTCAAGTTCGATTTCAAATCAACATCCCAACCATTGTCTACAAAATTCAATCCATTTGGCGACTCAAGCTCCCAACTTTTGAAACTTTTTTGATCAGCATAAGACAAATCTAAGTAGTCCATCAAGCGGTCCATCGTTTATCATTCTAAATTGAGACTTCTAGTTTTATTAGTTCTGCATTCATCATAGTGATCTCTGAACTCCATCTCAAATACCGTCCCATTAGAACCTTTAACCATCTCATTCTTTAATGAAAAATCTTTTCCCCATTAACTCAAAATTTAAAGATCAAAAGTGATAATTTCTTTCCCAACATCGTCAAACATGAAGATGTAAATCACGACACACCAAAGTGGAATTCCCAAAATGATAAATATCTTTGACGATTCATTTTAAAATTTAAACCTCCCGTTGGCCTTAATATCAAACTAAGGCCAATAACCGCATATATCTGCTCCTAGAAAAACAATTAGATAAGGGCTTCTAGTTAGGCAAAATCATCAACACTAGGTAATCAATGAACTCAAACAATTCAAACATCATGATCGGCCAATCTGGCGAATAAACCATTTAGGTTGCAACATAAAAGAGCATTGTTCATGTCGAAGGTAGAAGGTAAAGTGTATGTTCTTCACTAGTCCATCCTCATGAGCCATTCACAATGTCAATTCTATCAAGATTCTTGTCATTTTTATTTCATTTTTAATATAAATTCATTATTATGATGTGATCTTTTAAACTCGAGATGGTAAGAATCTGAGGTCCCGCAATTGGAGTCTGTAGATACCTGTCGATTGTATTACGGGTCCATATCCGTAGAATAAGGCCCAAAAAGTAATGGACTTAAAGATCTAAGAACTTAGTCAAATATATTCCATGAAGCATTATGGGTTCTCCAAAAAGCCCAAGTTGAATAAAAGGTCCTTAGAAGCTCCGTAGCAGACAACCTCGGGAACCGACGAGCATTTTTTCAATGAATTATTTGACCTCCAAAAAGCCATCTTTCCAATGAAGCAAGTTTGACACCCTATGTAACATTCTTGTATATTTGAGTTTGGTTTTTGCATTACGAATAAGGATATTCCAAAGTTATCATTTTCAATAGACACATTTATATATATATATATATATATATATATATATATATATGTATGTATATATGTATATTAGTTCGTATTCCTCTTCATATATTTATATAACCATAAATTTGAGGGGTTATAATGACAATTTTAGCGATAGGCTGCTTCAAGATGGTTTGCTAGCCCAAGGTCCCTAATTTAACTTCTCCATGATTCTCATTAACAAAAATATTATCCCATTTCAAATTTATGTGAATCTGTCTTACCCGATTCTTGATAACGCTTCATATCAACTATTTTTTGTCTTCCCTCGGAATTGTATCTCGACTCACGGTGTCTAAAATTTCTGTAATCATGTTAATAGTTTTGTTCTTCTCATCAATTCGGACATCATAACATTTGATGTTGGCGTACTCGATTTTTCTAAAAGATGAACCTCGAAAATAATTTTTCCCCAAATCTTCAGGACTACGCAACATGTAAATTATATTAATTTGATTTCATGCTACTTCTATCCATCAAGTTGGTCAAACCTTGTGACGGTTTTGATTACACCTATTAATGCTTTATTTTTATCGAACATATAGATTCTTTTTTATATTTCTCTACATAATTAAGCTTCTCCAAGATGAGCCTTTTTTTTACGGAAAAAATTAGCATTCCATTAATCATGACGATACAAACCCAAGCATCGGAACCTATCCAAAAGCGAACACGAGAGCTCATCCCTAAAGCAAGAACTAGGAACTCATTCTAGTGATCAACTATCAATAACAACAACAATCGGGCAATATATTCTAAGGAATATAAATTATTGGTCACTTGTCTGAAAATTACCTCCTGGCGTGTATGGGGAGAATACTGCGTGTTAAGTGATTTTTAAACTTTTTCTTCCTTTGAGATCCGGATGGAGTCGAGGATGTCACGATAATTTTGCTTTTGAAGCACAAATTGCTGAGTCAAAAGTCTCTTTGAGGCAATGATCTGGCGACTTGCCGGAAGAGCCGGATTAGCCCAATGATCACGGGTTTTGCTCGAGATCTGAGAAGTTTGGTCAGATAATTATCTTCTGAATACTCGGTTGAGTTAGTTCGGTTGGTAGTTTGGTAACTATAAATTACAAGAATCAAGGAGATTGTTGGCCCTAAGTTTATACTCGTTTTTAACTATTTGAAAATC
Source organism: Stenogyne calaminthoides (assembly GCA_037126765.1). Taxonomy (NCBI): domain Eukaryota; kingdom Viridiplantae; phylum Streptophyta; class Magnoliopsida; order Lamiales; family Lamiaceae; genus Stenogyne; species Stenogyne calaminthoides. Next base: position 20,929,715 of record JBBCBC010000014.1, on the reverse strand, counting down.
TTCTTCCTTTAATAAAATAGTGGTTAAGGTTGGCATCAATTTGATGCGAGTTAGGTGGATTGTTTCGGAATATCGATAAAATATGTTTTCGATGAAAACATACATGCAACAAATATCTCTACGATCACGAAAAGTAAACAACCACGGCTTAATTATAGTGGTTTTAGGGCTTCAGCTCTACGTCATTTCTGCGATCTTGAGAGAAATTCATACACTTCCTAAAGCTTCGGTGACTCACTTTATGACTTACTCCTTTTCTACCTTGAG